>BCNH02000003.1:3414596-3506932 GCA_001662345.2 Metrosideros polymorpha var. glaberrima | reverse complement strand
ATAAAGAGGAACCTTCCTAGCACTCTTCCTCCACAAGCTCTCCCTCTCCACTTTTTCGTTGGGTTGTTGTCTCTCTCTCTCTCTCTCTCCAAAGTCCAACCCCCATTCTTCTTTAAAACCCCCAAAAGCCTCCCCCTCCAGCAATTCTCTATCACCTTGCATTGCTAAGTGCTCTCTCTCCCTCTGTTCTCTTTCTGATCAAGACTTCCATTGTAGCAGCAAGAACTGCCAGCAGACAAGCAGGTACTTTTTCCAACTGCTCTTGAGCTTGGCTCTTCCTTTCTGCTGCTTTGAGCGTGGGTACTGAAGTTTTTTTTTGGCTAAATTTACTTCCTTTTTGGTTTTCTGCTTGTGGATGATGGTCATGTTTGTCTTACCTCTTTCTGCTCTAAGTCAGTGTTTTCAAGTTGAAGCTTCTCTAACTGATTCTTCTGCTGTGTGAGCTGAATTTTCATCACTCCTAGTCCACAGCACACTGAAGTTTGGTGTTCAGCGGTCCCTCTTTGCTTGTATTAATCTGATTGCTTCGGCAAATCTGAAGAGTCAATTTTTCCCATGAAAAATTCTCCGATCACGAACTTTTTGAAGCATTGTGCTATCTTCAACTAGTGAAAACCTATCCATTAACAAGTAGATGCCAGTAGATAGATGCCTATTTTTAAGCTCCTTTTCTAATACATCCAAGAGCAGATGACCTGTAGCTTATAACTTCACTGATCTCTTCTTTGTAATTGCAGGCTTCTCTCCACAAATTGCTGCTCGACATGGACAGCCATGATCAGTGTGCTTCGAGATTGAGTCGAAAGAGGAAGTTTGAATACCAAGAAGATCATGGAACCCTGGACTTGGATGATCTCAATCAAGACCTCCTCGAAAGGGTGCTCTCGTGGCTGCCAACCTCTGCCTTCTTCCGCCTCACTTCGGTCTCCAAGAGGTGGAAGTCGGTTGCTGATTCCACGAGCTTCAAGCTCGCCTGCTCCGAGATTCCTTCCTGCGAGCCGTGGTTCTTCATGGTTGGCTCATGCCTCGACAAATCGGTCATCTTCGACTCGGCCGAATACAAGTGGAAGCAACTCAATCCCCCATCCTTCCTCCGGAAGGACCTTGGCTTTATGCCCGTAGCCTCATCTGGTGGCTTGATCTGCTTCCGAAATGCTTCCGGGAACTTCATCGTGTCCAATCCCGTGACAGGGTCCTTCCGTGAGCTCCCGCATACTGAGAACCAAACAATTCATGCCATTGTGATGCAATCAAGTCCTGGGCCTTATCACTCTTACAATCTTGTATTGGTGTGTGGTGAATTCCCTAGGCTGTCTTTCAAAACTTTCAATTCAGCACTCGATAGATGGGATGACGGCAATCCGCTCGGCAAGAATCACGAAGATTCTGGGGAGATTGAGGAGGATGTCGTATACTTCCTTAGCAAGGCGGGCAATCTGGTGGCTACCAATATGCTCAGAAGCCCATCAAAGCAATATTCATCAGTTATGACCATCAAGAACGGTCATGACATTGTCTATTTCCTAAGCTCCTCAGGGACAGTTGTGGCCTGCGACTTGACAAGCAAGTGCTTCTCTGAGTACCCGAGACTACTGCCTATTTGGTCCGAGTACTCCGTCGACATAGTGGAGTGCAGAGGCGAGTTGATAGTCCTGGTCTTATCGGAATTCTTCGAGAGCGCAAGCCTCAGGATGTGGCGATACAATGAAGGTAGCAGGTCTTGGCAGCATATCACGGCAATGCCGCCGGCCGTGGCCCATGAATTTTATGGCAAGAAGGTGGACATAAACTGCCTCGGGGCTGGTGACCGGATATTGATATGCTTGAATTCAAGTGAGCTGTGTAGGTACACTCTTTATGATTCTGTTGGCAATGAATGGATTGAATTGCCAACCTGTGACATAAAGGGTGAAGCAATGGAGTTCATGTCTGCCTTCTCCTTTGAGCCCAGGATCGAGGCTTCTGTGTGAAGAAAAGGAAGATTTTAGTCGACTGCTGAGTGTTTGAACTCGAGGGATTAGGAGTGCTACTGATTTTTGCATTCTTTCTCATTTGTTTTGCTTATTGGGCAAAGATTGCTAAGCCAAAATTTATGACACTCATAATTTTTGTTCCAAGTTCATACATCAATTTGTTTTTCTGCTCAAGGCTGGATTTCTTCCAGAATGAATACGCTGAAGCGTATGCCTAGCATCACTCTTCTTTCAATCAATGAAGATCCAGCACTCTGCAATAACATGAAGAACTGCAATGAATTATTTTATAGCAAGCGTCTTGCCTATGATAAAAGATGATAACTACGTTTGACAAATAACTACACGTTATGCACTCAATGACACTGTAGTTTGGTCAGATTGATGGCCATTGATGATTAACTTATTGCTAATGGACTAATGATGATTCGCTGGGGTGACAATTGTACAGCAACCAAAAGGGACTGGGTCAGAACAAATGCACCAAGAGTAGTATTAGGGAAAGAGTAATTCGTTTATCAAACTAGTTTATAAAATTACCAACAAACTGCGAAATGAGTATTTAAACAAGTAGATAATGTTCAAGATGAATTAGTGTGTCTGGTCATTCTACATGTCTGGCCCTGTTCATAAATTTAGTTTTGCAGCTGAATCATCTTCATAAGAAAGCATTCCTTCTTTCATCGGGGAAAGGGTCCCTCTAGTACTTTTCCACACCTTGCTCATTTCCTCTGATCAAATTTGGCCACATTGTTCATCACTTGGCATCGCAAGAGAGAGAGAGAGAGACAGTGCTGGTGCAGCTGGGCTCTCTTGCCCTCCAAGAAGTGGTTCTCTTGGCCTCAAAAGTCAACTCCGGAAGCTCGAGCATACCTTGAGCACAATTAAGGCAGCGCTCTTAGATGCTGAGAGCAAATAGGCAGACAACCGCTGGCGAAGACTTTGGTTAGGCCAACTTAGAGATGTGCTATACGATGGCGAGGACTTGCTTGATGTAATTCAGTGTGAAGTTTTCATGAAGCAAGTCAACAATCAGTATGGCAACACGGGTGGAAAGGTGCGATGACTTCTTTTCCGGCATACAACCTCGAAGGCCTTTCTCACAAAGACTTCCATGAATTCATTGAAGAATGGGTGATCAAAGAAAGAATGGAGAAACTACGTCCTGATCTCGAGGAGATTGGATATGAAATTGTCGCAAAATGTCAAGGAGTTCTCCTCGCTGTGAAAACATCGGGAAGCTTACCGTTTGCCAAAGATAGCTAAGGAGATTGGGTACTTGTAAGAGCGATATTTAGGGATTATGACAAACAGAGGATGACATTCTACCTGTACTTACGTTGAATTATGATCGTTTGCCCTCCCAGACGAAGCAGTGTTTTGCCTTTTTTCAATTTTTCGAAAAATTTTCCTGCATGCCAACTAGTTCTTAAGTCATCTATGGATCTGCTCTGGGCTCATTCATCCATCAAGCAGTAACCAATCTTTGCAGGACGATGGCTGTACAGATATAAAGGAGCTCTTGTCAATTTCCTTCTTTCAGGAATTTAAGGGTGCCAGTCCCCATTTTTACTTCAACATGCTCGATGTAGTGTGATCTTGCGATATTAGTCTCGGGAAGTGATTGTTAGATTGAAATCTTTGCTACCGAGAAACTAATGATCACTAGGTAAGCTCACTCGCTCTCTCTGTCTCTCTCTCTCACGTCCCAGTGATCGAAATCGACGGCAAACTAATGATCACTAGGTCAGCTCTCTCATTCATTTTTTCCGCTGGACAGGGCTCAAGAATGAAGAGTACAGCAAACGTAACTTGCATAATGTGAAGTGCAGGAAACCAATCCAAAGATTGTCGTATTGTGCCGCGGTTGCATCACAAGTCAGACTGATGTTCTGTCTGAGCAATTCATTTCTAAGCCAAGAGACGATTTCTTTTTCCCCCAAGAAGCAGATTGCCAGATACCAGTTAAATGTAAATTCAAGACAAAGTGCACTAGTTATCTTAATCCGGTCTTCAACAGTCAGTGCCTCATGTAATTAAAATTAAGAGTAGATACTAGTGTTGAAGGGTCATTCATGGTCCTGTAATCACTAATAACAGTAAGTGCCTGATGAATGTAGGAGACTAGTTTTCTGAACATATGACTCTGAGAAGTGCTGTTCTTGTTCTTCTTTTCTACATTATTTGGTCACATTGCCATTACTATCGGCCGAAACTCTTTTTGTTGAGCCTTGAAGTTCGGCGGATTTGAGGAGATGCGTGGGTAGAGAATAGAAGAGATAACAACACAAATGATCTCCGCACTTTGATTTAATGTGCAATGTGGTTTTTAAACTTTGACCCAATGTGTGATGTTGTCCCTAGACTTTTAGTTTGTTTACTGTGATCCTTGACTATCGATAAATTTTCAATGTAGTCTCTAAATTATATGAAAAATTTTAAAAGTTCATGGACGACATTGCATATTAGATCATAGTTTATGGGTCATATTGAACAAATTAAAAGTTGAGGGACGACATTACACATTAGACCAAAGTTCATGGACGATTTGTGTCATTTTTCGAAAATAGAAATGCAGGGGGAAAATGACACAAATAGTCCTTGAATTTTAACCTGGTCCATGAACTTTAGTCCAATATGTAATGTAGTCCTGGAATTTTAAATTTGTTCAATATGTCCATAAACTTTTGATACATGTTCAATTTAGTCCCTGGACTATAAATTTTTTTTCAATGTTATCCCTGAACTTGAATTAATGAAAGGATAACATTGAACATTTTCATATAGGTCATGGACTAACTTAAACATGTATCAAAAGTTTAAGGATCACATTACCCATTAGGCTAAAATTCATGGACTATATTGAACCAAATAAAAGTTCAGGGATCATATTGCACATATGGTCAAAGTTCAAGAACTATTTGTATCACTATCCCAACTGCAGGTGGTCGGTTGGAACATCTCTTGCTCAAATAGCATTTGATCGTCCGTTGTGGCCGAACCAAGCCCATCATCACTTTACCTTGGAGTCTCGAGCCATGTAACGAAACTCATGATTTCCATAAACATCACCGCAAGAAAATTCACCACCTTTTAACCCTAGATCCGAAAACACAGAAGACTCAGAATTAAGAACAATCGTGACATTTCACGTCGGCATCACGGTTCACGACATCATCAATAGTTCTTGTTTGATGACCCGAAGGATTGAATTTCTCCGGAAACACATTACCCCTTGCCGATACACATGAGTCGAGCTAAAAAGCATACTTTGTCGTGTCATGTTCGAATTTTCCCAACGCGCATCGTGAGCAACTCGGTACCTAGAGGATCTGGAAATCATCGTATGTTCCGCACGCATTAGGCAAGAACAACCTGTCCTTTCCATGGATGTTGCGGATATGAAGAGTGACGAGGATCCAAAAGGGTTTTGAGTTTGGCTAATAATAGTGGGATGTCGAGGAGGAGGCTGTCTGTCTCCATGTTGAATAAGGACACGTTGTCCTGAAAGAGCCCATGGTTTTTTGTTAATGCATGCACCGGCCATGACGTATCTCCCTCATGCATGCATCACCTACCAACAAATTGGACCGATATCAATTCAATATATATATATATGTGTGTGTGTGTGTATGTACACAAATTCTCGTCCGGCCTTTTATTTCAGTTCATCGGTTTGTAACGTGACATAATTTCGCTCCTTGGTCATTAGGGTTTCCTTAAGTTGTGTTTGAAGTTCTTTGGTCCCTTAACCTCTCATTTAGATTTGGTTTTGAATCCTTACATATTGGCGGCATGACCCTCAATACCAAAAGGTATTAGCTAATTCGAATCTGTCTCCCTCAACCCCAAATGCGTTCTCTATGTTCCGATGGGCACGCGCGCACGCACATTAAACATACAGCAATCAAGGAGTATGACTAAACCATCTAATCTAATTTGGTCAGCTGTAAATTCATCCCACGTCGCGACAAGGAATGGCTGACTCTAAGAGGTCGGACCGAGTAAAATCTAATACGAGCAGACTTCACTCTTCTTTGAGGCCTAAAGCCCCCCATTGTCCTTCCTATTCTGTATCTCTACGAATGGCGATACTTCGGTATCGACAGGAAGGAGAAGAGCGCGCGGCGCGTGTCTCATGCACGACAATCTTCTAAAAGTTCGTTTTCCACTCTCATACATACACCAAAAGAGTGAATATGAAAGCACATCTAGGTGCATACATAGTCACCATTAGTGGACCTAAAAGGGGTGGTGGCAATGGCAAAGTCCCCTTTTGTATATTGCACAAAGGGATTGGTCTTCACTTGGTTTTTCATTGGCCGCAACTTGTCAATCGAAGCCACGACCCAAAATAAAAACGTTTCTTTGCCATTACTCTCCTCCACCGCAACAACAACAGACGAATGGACACAACAAAAGCATTGTTGGAATTTTGTTGGGGGCAGATTGAAAATCAAATGGTCCAAACCTTGTACTAAAAGTCGAAAAGATTAAAAATAAAGTATAGTAAAACAAGAATGGTCCCACCGCCACCCCCACTTATAGCGGAAAGTGACCATTCATTCTGTGGGGGGTTTAATTTGGGGGGGCTGCATCATCTGAGGGCGCCCCCCTTCATCTTCAATTGATGATCAAAACTGAATTTTTCCTATTTATTGCAACCAGATAGATTTTGAGAGAGAGAGAGAGAGAGAGAGATTGTTGTGAAATTGAGGAATGGAAATTGGATCGACATTGACCACCCACTAAAGAGCAGAAAGTTCAAATTAAGGGTCCAATTGCACAAAAAGATTGACCCCCCAAGTTCAAACTATTATTAATTGCGACAATCTAGTCTCCATCTATATCCATATCCATCCATGGCAAAATTTGATGGCTTTCGGATAACTTCTATATCCCTATGTATATCCAATTGTCCTCATCTTAGCCTTAGATGTTGCATAGGGAGCAAAATATACAGGACTAGAATGACCGAAGCTCCCGAGAACTAGACCCAACTGGTCCGAGCGGTTTCTAATTTGGGCGATCAATCACGCTCAGCCCTAATTTATAGATTCAATTTGTGGAAGGATTTTGTCCTATAATTTTCCCTTGCAATGGAAGAACAACCAAAGTGGATCCGAATTCCAAATTACATGAGCATGACGTCAAGTCATGGAGCAATCCAGAATTTATTTATTTATTTATTTGTTTTTGTCGGAAATCCAGAATTTATTTATAAAAGTAATAAATTACTAGAAAAAAAAAAAGAAAGAGAGAGAGATGAGGAAGAAAACTTCGATTTAGACGGTTCGCCAATTGGTCGTCACCGAGATGGTCCTTTGCATAAGATTTTTGGGTTGTTTCTAGCTCTTTGTCCGTGAATTTATGGAGACAATATAGTTGACTTCCCTTGCTCTCTTTGTCTCTTTTCATTAAAATGACATAAATACATTCACATTAACGTGACGAGGCGAAGAATTTATATTTGATGGTCCATGCCGTGGCGGTAAAAAAACAAACAAACGCAGCTTTCACTTGGGGTGACTCTGTTTTTACAGAGGCGCCACGTCAACCCGACATATCTAGTCGAAGGATAAAATGCTGGGATGCCCGAACTAAATAAATGGTTGGGTTTTTTTTTTTTTTTTTTGTGGAAGAAAATGCGTGATTATTTAATTTAATGAAATCTGTAATGGGTAGTTATTAAAAATATATGAATTAGATGGTTACTTGATAAAAAGAGAGGAGTGGGTAGCTTTAATTTTTTTTTTTTTTTTTATGAAATGGTGGTTCGGAGAGGGAAAAAAGAATAATGACACTTTCGACTTAAATGAACAGATTGAGTGAATGAGAAAGGGTTAAATTGGTCCACTCGGGTAAAAGACTCAAATTGCAAAAGCAAAAAGAATAGTAATAAGAAAAATATATATATTGAGGTAATTATACAAATGATCTCTAAATTTTGATTTAACGTACAATACCGTCCTTAAATTTGTAATTTATTTGATTTAATCTCTGAATTTTAACTCAATGTATAATGCCATTCCTAAACTTTTGATAAATGTTCAATTTAATCCCTAGACTATATAAAAATATATAATGTTGTCTTTCAATTGATTCAAGTTTATGGACAATATTGAACATGTTCATATAATCTATGGACTAAATTGAATATACACCAAAATTTTATGGATCATGTTAAACAAGGTAAAAGTTCATAAACGACAATACACGTTTAACTAAAATTCATAAATAATATTATACATTAAGTCAAAATTTATGAATTATTTGTGTCATTTTTCAATATATATTTGACAGAGTGGAGCTAATGTTTTTTGTCCTTTTGCCTTGATTCCCACGTGGAGAGCTCCTTCTGATTGGAGCCGTTAAGGTCTTCCCACGTGTCAGCACTGTCAGCACCTCCTAGTGGCGAAATATGGCCGTTCGATTATGACTAGTCACGTCAGTTCCGTCATTTTGTACAGCGTTTTGGCCCTCACCTTATGCATCATATATATATCATCAACCGGCGTAACGGAATTTACCGAAAGTAAAAAAAAAGACACTTGCTAATAATAATTTTAAATTTTGCAATTTCACTATAGTAATATTTGTATATACATTATTTTTTGTTGAATAAGAAAAGAAAGAAAAATAAATATAGACGGGTCAAATGTAGACCATTGACCCTATCATTTCTTGAAGTCGAACGGAGATTTGGGGTGCGTTTGGGGAAGGTTTTCCCAAACACATTTAAGGATAACAAATTTTTTTCCTTGAGACATATGTGATCATATTTATTGTAATGAAATTACTCTCTTTTTAATTGAAAAAGATCCACTTTGATTTTATTTATAAATTTGTTAATACGTCTTTTTTACATCACTCTCAGCGTGAAAATATAAAAGTTATAGCCATTGTTTTTTTAAATTTTAAAAAATTAAATTAAAAAAATTAAATGGGCCACACCAAAGGACTCTCTAAATAGAAGTCAACCAAACATCATTTCCCCAAAATTGCCTCCCAAGGCATTTTCAATTACAGTTTATCAAACAGTCTTTGCATTTCACCAAAGACTTTCCCCAACTATTTGAAATTAAATTAGAATGGTTACAACTATTTTAAAGTGACAATTTTCTCTGACGAAAAAAAGAGAGAAGAAGCAACAATTCCATTTTGGGTTTCCAAATTGACTAAAGTATAATTATGAAATGCTAATGAACAAACCTATACTTGTGATTTTCTTCATCTTAAGGTGAATTTGTTTCGCTGAAAATTTCATAATAAATGAAGGTCATTTTCATGAAAATTTTCAAGTAAAATGGATAGTTTTTTTGTTTGTTTGGTAGTTTAAGGAAAACGATTCATTCTTGTCGGAAAGAGTCATTTTTTCTCAATCTAAACTTATTATTTTCAGTCAATGGAAAACGTTTTCTGCAGATCGATTAGTTTTATGTCATCAAAACATCGGAAAATTGAAAAAAAATTTCTCAAAAAATAGTTCTTCAAACAAACGGACTTTTATACTTCACTAATGTTGTGTATTTATATTAAAATTGCGGGTGAGTTCATAGTTTAAGAATACTGTGGAGTATTATGTTCTTATTGTGTATCCCAATTAGTATCTTTCTTGAAACCGTTTGTGTGGACTTCAATTATTGTCAACTTGTTGTGGGTAAAAGGCATTCATATTCAAAATGCACATGAAATTAGAAGCATAAAAAAGGGGGAGAAAAATGAAAAGCAAAAAGTAGGAAAAACTAAACTTATTTTTAGGCTGCATATGACAACATTTTTATTTTGCAATTTTTGTTCTAGAAATCATTCTGGAATAAGTTTAGAACAGGAATCCGTTTGATAACGCAATTTCATTTTTCTATTTCTGAAACAGATTTTTGTTGCAGAAATCATTCTGAAATAAAAATCAGATGTTAAAATTTTAAACTTGTTAATTTATGGAACAAAAATAAGAAAATTTCTTTCTCCTCTTTCTCTTTTCACAACTCGCTCTTCTCTCTCTCGGCTCCTCGCTGATTGCCAATGTAGCCTGCTCGCCGATTGCCGTCGCTTGCCACCTGCCGACCGCCATTGGTCGCCATCTGCCTCTCGTTGTTGATTGTCGCTGCCCTCATCGCCCATTGCCCACCACTCATTGCTGCCCACCCGCCTACTTGCTCGCCTACCATCGTCGTCAACCGCCAACAATTGCCCTTGTTGCTCGTCACCCTCCTTCTGCCGTCAGTCGCCGCTACTGACCACTGCCCGTTGACTACCACATGTCGCCGCCACCCACCTATCGTTGCCATCCATAGCCTCGCCAATCACAACCATCCGCCGCCTTGCCAGTTGCCGCCGCTCTCACTGCTCGCCACCTACCTTCTGCCACTGTTCACCGGCCACCACCTTTGATCGCTGCCATTGTCTGCCGCCCGCTAATTGCCGTTGTCTATCACCGTCCAACGTCATAAATGAAATAAAAATTTTATGTTGTTATCAAACGAATTTTTGTTTCGGGAATAGAAATTTTGTGTCGTTATCAAACACGTTCCTCTGTTCAGAAATTGATTTTTGGAACAGAAATTTTGTCATACACGCCCTTAACCTATCAAATGCAATTCATTTCAAACAAGTTCTAGCGAGTCTACCAATCGAGTAGAGCGCTCTAAAATCCTAGTCAGTTCGATGTATGCCGTGATCTATGCGAGATATTTACACGCGTTTTAGAGATGTTCAGTAAATTTACTAGAAATACGAGCTCCGTGCCTTGGAAAGAGATTACAAGAGTTACGACAAATTTGAAAGTACAGTGCATCATGATTTGCAATATACATTCCGCATTGAAATATCGTAGTGATGTTAATCGTGCTTCAGACAAGAAGAGTTCTAACTTCTAAATCACTCCGACTGTCCCATTCGTGGGAATAGAGAGTAAGCAAGAATGCAAAGGTCCAGCTGACCTGCGCAGTCTCAGTCTGATTCATTCATCTGCAGGCGAGTAATCAATGTTTTTTCCTCCCCAAGATCGTGCGAGTTCCACTATTTTTTTTCTCTTACATATTTTCCCGGCCGCAAAATGGATAAAAGGGTATGCGAAAATCACTTCTTTTTCTGACTGGAGAGAGAGAGAGCGAGAGAGAGAGAGAGAGATAGAGATTTGACTGTTTGTTGGGGTGTGGTGGTGGGCAAGATTGATTCGTCAAAGTCATCTTTGTTAAACAGGGAGAGTCACCTGCGCGCGAACCCGATTGGCGGAAGCTTCTCTCTCTCTCTCTCTGAAGAAAGAAGCCATCCATCTTTATCCACAAGCAGAAAACCCAACAGCTGAGTCCTGCTCTTCCTTCTCTTCACTGCAATTCTTTTCCCCTTTAAAAATATTAGTTTTAGTATTATTTCCTCACATAAATTATTTATTTTTCCTTTTGCATCTCTCATCCTGCAATTCACGCTACTTGTTTCTGTTCAGATGTCGATGCGTTTCCATTACGCTCCTCGGTTTCTTCCCCCCTGCATAATAATTTCATTTTTTGGGGCCTCATGATTGGTTTCTTGTGTTTTTCCATATCATGATCTTTTGGAATTTTATGATTTCTTTGTTCCTGCTGAAGCTTCAATTTAACCGTCACGAGGGAAAAAAAAAAAGGTTAGATTTACTTCTTGATTGAGTGATTGTCATTTCTTGATAGTGGAAATCCTTTTGGTGCCTAATATCAATTAGTTGTGTTAAACAAACAAAAGGGTAAGTGGAAAAAAGTAGCCCCAAGTAAAAAAATTTGTTCTTGGTCATAATGGGAAAGGTTAGACTGTAGTAGTGGAAGCCAGGACATTGAAATTGGATCAGAAGGGTGTGTCTCAGAAAGAATCAAGCTGTCAATGCAAGGACCACATTGGCTAATTTGCATTAGCTGGGCGAAGGGAAATGAGTTCGGGACTCACTCACTATATTAACAGATGGTGAGATGCAGGAGAGAGAGCCAAAAGCTTTGTGTCTTGCAGGGAAAGAGGGCAAGTGTCTAATCTGAGACATTGACAGAATTTAATACTCGCCCTCTACGATACTCAGAGGATTTATGGCTAGAGGCAGAACAATAGGAGGCTCAAATTTACTACCCTGTGATGATGCTGTTTGTTAGATTAAGGTTTTGATTTGCTAAATAAAACTGTTTTGAAGGGTATTTAGAGTTTGAATCTTGTGGTCGTGGAAAATGGACAAATTTTGATGGGTGCATATTCTAGGATACTTCTTTTTGGAGGAAGAAGGGAGACTGAGTGTGATGCTCAATGTATCTTTTAGGATACTCTGAACTCTGGTCCACTTTCGAACCCTTATCTTGTAGGAAAATGTTAGTGTCATCAAAGATTTCTGCTGGCAAACAAGGGTTACGAATTCACAGCTAACTACTTTTATCTTGAAGAATGTCATTAGCGCCTGGAAGCATGATGATTTGGCAAGCCTGTTACTACTACATTACTTGCTTATCTACTATAGGAAAAATGATTTCAACTATCTGTACCTACAATTTTTCTCCACTTGCTTCAGAGATGCCAGTTCTGTCACTTGTAGTATGGTTGTGTCTCTTGATCTGCGCTGGATTGCCATTGTTCGTGTTGACATTACTTGCTGTTAACAAAAATTGGCTTACTGGTCGGGGAGGCAGATGAGGAGCTTGAGGTTGATCATGTAAAGCATTGAGCCAAATTGGTCCATTAAGCGAGTCTTTATTTACAAGGTTTAATGTAGCACAGAACACTTAAATTTCCTGTTCAAGAAGGATTAGACTTGTTATACAATTCCACCTCCAGACTAAATTATGACTACGATTAAGCTGTTGGTTCAATTACTTAAGTGCAGAGTTTGCCAATATTTCTAATTTTCTGGTGATGAAAGGAAGTGCAAGTGTCTTGGCTTCCTATTGGACATTGAGGGCAGCTGCTTAAAGCTTCATGGAGCAGGGGTCTCAGAGTTGGCAAATGTCACAAACAGTAAGAAAACTGGCTTTTTTCAGTAACACTGTCGGGAAAATTTCATTTGCCTGACATTGATTTGATTGATACTCTGATGCATTGCCTGGCGTTTGTTGATGTAATAGTGTAAAACCTTAGTTTACCCTCTTGAGGCAGACTGCTTTTTAACCTAATAATCTCTCTCTCTCTCCATGGAAAATTTTGACTTGCTTGAATCGGATGGAGTGGACCAGTTGACAAATCAAAGTTGAGTTTTAGTCTTGTTCTGGAAATTAATATTCTTGTTTTACTGCTCCTTTTGAACACTACAAATTTACTCTTGCAACAAGTTTGGTGAACCATTTGCTCGTGATTTCCCTTTTTTAATGTTACTTTGCTTTTCCCATTTATAGGGTGCATGTTTCATGTCCATCAATCTATTGCAGCAGTAATTTTCCTCTCTTTGGCCTTTAATTTTCATTACTGTTGCTGTCTGGAAGCTCTGCTAAAAGACAGAAGCCTTGCCTCTGCTTCCTCCAATTAGAGTCGAGAAATGGAGCGTTCATTAAAAAACAAAATATGTAGAGAAAGATGCAAAAGAAAAAGGAAAAAAGTAAACAAAGGGAAGAGAGAGACTGGTATGGAGCATTTCTGTCTTTTAATACTGTCTTTTGAAAAGGTCCAAATTCTTTGTTTCTTGAACACACTTAAATCATCTTAGAGTTATTTCTTTAAACAGAAAAAAAGAAGAAATTTTTTTCCCCAGACTCATTCATATGAAAAGAAAATAATATAGAAGGTTACAACAGTAATGGAGATTCTTCTGTCAGTCTCTCTAGGCTTTTGCTGAGGTCCTTTTGGAGCCTGGTCCGTTGTAATTTTCAAGCTAAAATCTCAGCATGCCCACCCTTGTTTCATGCCCCCAAATACCCTTTTTAGAGCGAGGAAAAAAAATCACTGTGGGCATAGAAAATTACAAACCAAGATTCACCCATGTACTAAAAAGAACCCTACTTCCCCATCAACCCAAGAATCCAACTTTAAGGTGTACCAACAACCTAGGAATCAAAGGGTCGTCACCTTTGCATAAAGAGGACTAACTTTCTAGGATCACCAGTATATGCGTGCTTGGTTTGATGCTTCAGTCAAATGATCTTGGACCAACATCCATTACGTTGTCTGTTTCCATGCATTAATTATCTTTCGTACGCTTAAATTGAATGCATATCTTACCTTTTCGCTGTTAGTATGGAAGGAAAATATGCATTCTTGAGGAAGCTTCTGCATATCTTGGTGAATGGAGTTTGGTATTAGGACGAATTTGTAGACAAATATGTGTGGCTCATTTGCTGCTTTTGAATTTATTAGGCAGTGCAATGAGGTGTTTGGCGACACTTCACAAGTCCCGGCATCTCCAGTAGCCAAGGTGATTTTGGAACCTTGGATTTGAGGGCTTTAACACCTTAGCTTTATATTGGCAAAATTATTTCAATTACCATCTTTTCAATAGCTCAGGATATAGTCTTGCACTTAAAAGTATATGCTTGCGAAGACCTCTGTAGGCACAATTATGGCACAACGCGGCATATTTCAGCACTAAAAGCTACAGGACCGCCAAATGAGCTATCAGTCATTTTCTTTTCTTTTTTGAAAAGCATTGAGTTGGTTAGGTGGTGTTTATCCGTTCCCTGGGTTGTGTTTTCTCTTTTGAGGGTGAACCTTTGCTGAGGTAAGGAAGCTAGTGTTTCACAAGATGTTGGTGAAAGAGTAGGGTACTTAAAGAACAAGAAGACCCTTCCTAACTGCCCATTTATTATAGCTGCTAATAAAATGGTAACCAACGTGTTTGCCAAAATAGGGAAAAATCCAAGTAAGTTTAAAAACTCTAGACTGACCCAAGCTATTTATATCCCACATCCATGAGACCCTCCTTAGGACATCTCAGGATCAGCTTCTGCCTCCTCTCTCTCTCTCTCTCTCTCTCTCTGCATAGTGTACTTTGTCTTTCAGAGTGTAAGAAAAAAGAAACCCATGATTCTCCTTAACCACCGTCTCTCTATATTACCTTTCCACCTACACTGAGGAATCAAAACACACCCAAAAGGGGATATCATGGGTAGATCTTCAAAACAAGAGACCAGAGAGGCAATGGAAATAGACAGTAAGCCCTGCAAGCTCAAGGAAGAGGCTCATCTCTCTGGTGCTTATATCCGTAGCTTGGTGAAACAATTGACCTCATCAAGAACCAAAGATCCCATGAGCTCACAACAGGATCCAGAACCTGTGGATAGCGATGGTTTCTCTGCCCAAAGTTTAGCCAAATTTCGAGAGGCTTTCAGTGAAACCCAACAACAATCTCAGCAACCTCCACCACCCCACAAAAAGCAGGTGAGGAGGAGACTCCATACCAGTAGGCCTTACCAAGAAAGGCTTCTGAATATGGCTGAGGCTAGGAGAGAGATTGTTACTGCACTGAAATTCCACAGAGCAGCTATGAAACAAGCCCAAGAGAAACAGCTACAACAAGAAAAAGGTCAACTTCAGCAGCAGCAATCACCACCACCTCGGCCAATTCATCCACAACCTCAACCATGTTCTGAAGAAGGAAAAATAGTGCCCAGCATGTACCAAGAGATTTGCCATTCATCAAGCCATGCCTTTTCCTCAAATTATGTGAGAAATCTTGCATACCCCTCTTTCTCATATCCTCCACCACCTCCTCCAAACCCTTTTTCGTCCTGGCCAATTTCTCCAATTTCCCCTCTACCTGCTGCTGAGAGCCTGAACTTCACACTCCCACACCAGCCCTTAGGGCTCAATCTGAATTTCCATGATTTTGACGACCTCGTAGAGACAAATCTTTACCACAATGGTAACAACCCACCATCCATCTACTCAGCCTCATCTCCATCATCATCTTCCTCTCCTCCCTTGTCTGTTGCTGCAGAGGAGGCTCCTCCTTCGGTTGGGGCTTCTTCTTCTGAGGGGCCTCCCATGGTGGCTGTGGCTGAGGCCACTGAGTCAGGGTCACCTAGTGGTGGTGGAGGGTTGCATCAGGTGGTGGCCGATGAGGAGATAGCAGAGATCAGGTCAATTGGGGAGCAGCACCAGATGGAGTGGAATGATGCCATGAACCTGGTGACATCAGCGTGGTGGTTCAAGTGCTTGAAGGATTTGGACCTTGGACCTGAAGTGAAGGCTGAGGATGATGGGTACCAACCCTTTGATGAGGTCATGGAGTTCCCTTCCTGGTTGAGTTCAAATGAGAATTGCTTGCAGCAACATCTCAATGATTGCTTCTCAGAGGACTATTACCAAGATCCTGCCTTACCTTGGTAAGAATCCACAATTTTTTCAAAATCTTTAAAAGAAGTCAGAATTAGAGTACATACATACACCTTTCTCTGATAGTCCTTTTGTCTGATGGTTGGGATCAGCTTCTGTTTATTCACCATCAGTGCGGAGCTTTAAGCGTGCAAACTGATAATTTTCTCAGGAGACCCTAATCAAATTGATGCAATTCAGATAAGAAAGTAGACTCTCACTTCCTATAACATTGAGCATTTCATATGGCATGGTTATTCAACAATGAAGTAGATTGTATTCTTGGAAGGCCCAGTTACAAAGTTCTCTTAAACTTTAAAGAACAAGAATTCTCTGTAGGAGTTCTGGTGTCCTTGTCTTGGAGATCCAAACTGGCCCATATAAACAGTGCTGGGTGTGATATGTGACTCAACTAGCTTAGTGGAGTGACCAAAAAGAAAGAAAGAAATGGCACTAAATTGTCCTATTCTGGTTGTTTTAAGTTCGTTTCCATCTGATCCTTTGCTTTGATTCTGTGCTAACTCAATTCTGTCCTTTCTTTTCTGTGTTGATGGAACAGCATGGACATAGGAGAAATTGAAGGGATTGATGGGGAGTGGCTATCGTGACAAAGATTGATTTTTTTTTTTTTTGGGTTAATCGAATCTTTGCTGCTTGCAGAAGCAGATTTTTCTGAGGATCAAGTTGCTTCTTTTGTACTTTGTCGTCTGTTTCTTAGAACTCTTTTCCCTCGTCCCCCACATTAATAAGGCTTGCAGAAGAAAGCTGAAGTTGGCAAGTCACAAGAGGAAAAAATAACTTCTAGGGAAGGAAGTGAACGTGCTTTCCTCTGTCTAGGTACCAATTATTGGGAAATTTTTGTAGTTTTAATATGTATACATATATTACATATCATATATATATATAATTTTTTTTAATCGACCAGATAAGTGATTCCACATCATCATTCCGTACATTATGAGATTCTTCTGTTCCACAGCTGGATTTCATATCAAGACTTCCCCCTCCCCTTTGGCACTGAACTTTTTCAAGACATATTTCACCCACCTGATTATGTAAATGTCGCCAGAGCTTTTGAGGATGTTGGATGCTACTTAGCTCTGTAACTCACAGCATGATGAACTGTACTTGACAAGTCGACATATATTTTGCAAGATTGCACCCACACTAATATATTTCAGATGATAATCAAGGCTACAACACACATTTGTACATTGCTTTTATCCAACGAGATCAATGTACAACTCTCCAAATCGTCAGTCTTCTGGTGTTCTGGAACAGCATCCTACTCCTGCTTTTAATATAATGTGAACATGGAAATTTGTGATCGTCTGAAGTCATGTGAATTCCCTCTTTGAATAATTTTTCACCAATCAGAGTGATAAACTTCAGCAGCCAATTTGACTTTTTGAAGTACTGATAATTTCCAAGTTGCATATGTTCACATTAGCTACGTATACAGCAATGGAGATTTGGTTCAACTGCAGACAACAAATCAGATCTGTCTGAAGCCCTAAAAAACGAAGAAGAAAAGAAAGGATGATGATTAATGATTATGCTCTTTCAACAGATCTGTTTTTTTTTTGGGCCTATTGTCCCCCCCATTTTACTCCATTGAATAAGCAGAGCTTGCTGGGTTACAAGTGGTTGTTGCTCTCTGCTATCCATGAAAATGTTTATTTCAGAATTGTGGCCAAATGGAAGCCATGCAGGAACACCATGAACCCCTCATTAATTGTAATAAGCCCACGAATACTGTGATTTTTTTTTTTTTATACTTTTTAGTTTTATTATTCCTTCAAGTCGAGGAATTATTCAGTAGTTGCAAAGCGCCACGTCAGCTCATACCCAATAATATATCGACACGTGTCATAATTCTCGTGATAAAAAAGAGTCATCATTCTATTGTACGATAGTCAATTCAGTACAAAATCTTTTAATTTTGCCAATTTAGTCTGAAATTTATTGACCATTTGCCAAGTTTGGCTGAAAATTGCTGGCCTTGATGCTAGACGTCTTACATGACATTATTGGCGCTGACGTGGATAATTTTTACAATTTTTTTACAAAAATTTTGAGATTTTCTTTTTTCTTTTTTCTTCTCACTTTTTTTTCCTTTTTTTTTTTATTTTTTTATTTTCCCTTTGTTGGAGTTTCAGGTGTCAAGGCCCTAGCGGCGACGGACATTGCCCTTGCCAGCCATGTTCAAGGGCCTTTGTGCCCTCGCCAGCCTTCGCCAAGATCCAACCCCTTGCTTGTTGGCCGGTGAGGGTCACCCGCCATGCTGGGCCTTGGCAAACCTCGTCGGCTGGAAATTCGAAAAAAAAAAAAGAAAGAAAAATTCTAAAAAATTGAAAAAATCATCTACTTCAGCAATTTTAACCCAAAATTATCCCAAATGACTACATTAGCAAATTTGTAAAAAATGTTTACAACTAAATTGACAAAATGAAAAGGTTGAGGATTGAATTGGCTATCGTAAAATATAATTAGGATTTTTTATTTTGGTAATTATCCCGGGAAAAATGTGACAGACAAGTTGAATTCCATCCCAAATTCAACATGCTACCCTCTTCACTCACTTTCAGCTTGCTGGCAGGGTGGGGCTTCCATTCCTCTGTTCTCACCTCCCCCAATTCTCATTTTGCAAAGCTTCCATACAAATATTATTACATAGCCGGTCCTTGAAGTTGCATCGAGTCAAATCTCGAATCTCACTGCATTTTTGCATAGGGATAGAAGATTGAAGACAGCTTGGCTCTTACTTAATTTGAAGGCGAGAATCCGAGAACCTCCACAGGAATTGGGATTCTATTGCCTTTTCAGACATACCAGGCATTTTTATTTTTGTTTCCAAACCTTCATCATATCATTCATTTGTGATTTGGCCCGACAGTTCACTCAATTCCTACGAAATTTCAAGCAAGTGGGCCAAAACTGGAGAATGAAAACCGAATTTATTTTTCACAACAAACGTATTTATAGGTATTATTTGTCAACTAATATCACTCCCATATAAAATATTCATAATATAAAGCAAAAATATGGTCAGACAAAACTAATATAGCAAACCCAAATCCCATATCATCTGCCCTTATTCATCTGTCCTAATCTCCACTAGTAACATAACCCTCCATTGCTTCTCTCCTCGCTCAGTCATTTTTCTTGTTCATCTCCTGGTCTGCATAGTCTTGGCTGCTGTAGGGGCCGAAGGCTTCGGCGAGCCAGTTGCTCTTCCTCCAGGGGCTCCAGCCCATCTCCCGGCAGAGGTCGTCGCTGTGGTTGATGCTGAAGGTGGAGATGCAGTGCCTCTTGTAGAACCTGGTGGCCCTCTTCATCACCTCCATCTCTTGGCTCACTTGCCTGATCATGGCCTGAACTGTGGGCAGCTTGAACCTGTTGTTGACCAGCTGAGCCAGCCACTTGCACCTCAGCTCTGCCGTGTGAAGATTTGACACGCTCTCGATGTATCCCACGAAGGCCATGTTTGGGATCATGGGGTGGATGGTGCCTCTGTTGCAGCCCAAAAAGATCAGAGTTAGATCTTGTCCAAGATAGGAAATTTGAACCATAATGGGCCTGGTAGCATATAGTCAATGGACCAGATTATGGTCTGAGGATAAATTTTGAGATCATGGGCAGACCTGAGCAAGGAATTTTAGGATAGGTGTCGAATCAGTACGCACCTTTATCATATCTAGTAAAATTTCTCGTGTGACCTTTTGTTGGTGAGCTAACTGGATTCATAGCCCTGTTCGCGAGGCACGCGAATCATATTTCGCACACTTACGATTGATCATGTCGACCCGATTGATTACGGTCGCCGAATACCTTGTTCTAGTGGTACCCACGTGATTTAACGGGCACATCCCGAACGAATGATCGATACTAGTGCTGGTGTGAATTACCTGTAGAGGGGAATGACCCCAGAAGAGTCCACAACCAAGCTCCTGAAGGGCTCAGGCAACAGAGACTGGAGCTTTCGCTTGCCGTCGTAACCAGTGGCCAGGATCACCACGTCTGCCTCCAGCCTGGACCTGTCCTCGAACTCAATCCCTCCGCTCCAAAACCACCACCTCGATGGAGCCCTCTTGAACTGGATCTTGCCCTTGTCAGCCTCTGAGAAGAAGTTCTCGGGCAGTATGGCCATCTGGCAAGATGCATAGTCCTCCTCAAATGGGTGGTCTGGTTTCAGCCCGTACTTCACCAGCGGCAGCTTCCACACCAGGTATGACTCGATGAACTTCGAGATCGCCCTCCTCTGTCGAACCAAAAGAGAGAGAGAGGAGCACGTTTAGTCATGCCATGCTAGTCTCTGAACTGTGGTTCTTGCTGGTGACATTGCTTGATGCAAACATCAGTGAGCAGAAACTGGGCTTACCGCAGGCGAGAGAAGAGGGCACAAGAGGGTCCAGAGCAAACTTCGGTTGGGCTTTTCATGAAGGAACTGAGAGGATCTTGTTGAGTAGAACAGGAAGAATGGGAGTCCCCATATCCAGTATGAAGGGACTGTCCAGTGCAGTGTCCTTATCACCATTGTGCATGGTTGTCCCTCAGGCCCTAATTTTTAATTTTTTTTAACATAGAATTGAAGGTGAGCCTAAGGTTATTTAACTTGGGTTCCTCACACTAAATTAGTTCCGCACACTTGACACCATGCTTGGCGTGTGTTTTACTCGGACCTAGCTTGCTTCATAATATATAATCATAACCACAAGAACCCAATAATTGAAACCCAAAATTTTCTAAATCGGACTAAATGATTAGTAAGTTAGGATGCAATTGTAGGATATACCTTGGTTGGCCTCTGCACACTCCACGGCAAGATCGATTGCGGATTTTTTGTAGCCAACGACGGCCACCTTCTTCCCTCTGAGTAGGTTCTTTGCGCCGTCTTGGTCGAGCCTTGCATAATCCAAGGTGTGCAAGACCTCACCTCGGAATGCTTCTCGGCCTTTGTTCCAGGGAAAAACCGGCATGCTCGGCACGTCCCCGTACTTTCCAACACACACCACGATGAACTCGAAGGCATACCACTACAGTAAAACACACGCCAAGCATGTCCGATTGTTAGAAGTACCACTCACACTGAAATTAGGGTTTATATCGAGGGACATACTGCCCTCAAAGAAGAAGGACAAGACCCAAGATTGCGTAGAATGCATTACGAAAGTAGAATGCTGTCTTGAAAAGTTTGATTGAGAACCTGAATAGTTTCCGAAGGGCCAGTCTCTACCGCAACTTCCCAAACGGGTTGGCCTTTCAACAGCGAACCATACTCGCTAGAGTTCAGCATTCCGTGATCATGGCGAGGCAGAGTCGACGTCGCATGCTCACCGACGTAACGAATCTCCACAACCCTAGAGTTGTACTTCACGTACTTCAGCACGTCGAAGTGCGCGGCGTATCCATGCAGGTAGTCCAGTATCTCGACGTGGGAGGGGAAGCTGGCGTTATCTCTCTCGGGCCACGGGTAATCCGAGAACTCGAAGTCGCACCTAGGGGTCTGGAGCTTTGTGGAAGCGAAAGAACAGTGCTTCCAGACGCCGCCCATCGAGCCGGTGGCTTCGAAGACGATCGGGGCATAGCTAGAGAGCTCTTTGGCGGCTGCGATGCCGCTGATCCCAGCACCGATGATGCCGATTCGCGACGTCCGAACAAGGGTTTGCTCGTGATAGCTAGACAAGTCGATACGAAGGCTAGTATGTGATTAGAATGACTCGGGAGGTTTGATGTATGGATAGAAAAGCTAATGATCGCTACTGTTTGTTATTCTTGCGTGTGCTTCGAAGCTATGGAATGAGGACCTACTTATAGAGTTTGTAGGATGACCATTTGACATTTTCTTGGCCAGTTACCGCGGATATCATTATAATTATAATTTTATAAACTCCTTTAGTAAAGGAGAAAAAAATATTCCGAACTTAGTAGTTAACATAAAGAGTAGTCTTCTTTTGCCCATTTTCCTCGAAATGATATCCTTTCTAGCTCTTTGAAAAATGATTGCTCGAGAAATAGGGATGCCTGCGTGATACACGATGTGCTTCTCATTTCCCTTACACGATACACAAACTATACCGATTTGGATGGCCAGGTCTTTCCTCTCGCGGTGAATTCAATTATGATCCCAATATACTATAGTTTATTGACATATTTTATAGGTTAGTTAGGGCATGGCCCGTTTGAACTCTTGTGTTCCCATATATAGCTATAACTATAGTTTGACCGCAACATGATCTTCGTGGCACGAGGCGTGTTTCTTGGTTATGGGTCAACGCATATCAAATTCTCAGATCTAAGTGTTCATATATATATAAAAAAGCTATGGTATGATGATGATGATGATGATGATGTGACGACTCGTATATCTCTCATAAGTGGAGCATTTGATTCTCCAATCCAATCAATGTAATTCGCGTTGGTCTATTTTTTCGATTTTTCAATTGACCGACTCATTAAATTACGTATGCTCTAGCTGCAAGAAGATTGAGATTATACATGTAGTAGACTTGTTATAGGAAGTTTGTTCTATATGACGCATTTGAGAAGTATGGAAAACGATCGTAATTTACCCGGGAGGCGAAAAAAGGTTGACGTTATCATCAATGACGTTGCTTAATGATTCCTTCGATTGTGTTACTCGAGAGGACTTTTGTGAGGTCGACTGTCAAGATTAAATCTCAGTACATAGCTCAAGTTCAACTCGAGTCATAGCTCAAGAGCTTGACTCGAGCTTGAACTTGAGTTGGAAGTATGAAGAATAGGATGAGCATACGTTAATTGCACTCGCAAATTAGTAAAAGCATTCAATTAGAGTCACTAGCAACTTGCTCAACTCAGGTACACTTTGAGCTTTACCCCCCTCTCAATTCAATGAGCGGTATCTACTCAAACAGTCAAAAAGAACTCGATTCCGAACTCAAAAATCAATCTTATCGAGCTTGAATAGTACTTAATTAGTCAAGTTCGAGTAGTTCGACTCGCTTGCCCCCCTAATTCTCGGGGTCGGATGTTCGTTCGTCTAGCTAGTGTGTGACACTTTGCTCACTAGCCAAACTTCTAATGCCACTATGCCAACTTCTATGGCAACAGATGGACACTAAGGGCAACATCAGACCTTTTCTTGTCGTCCTAATTTGTAGGGCAGCATCTGGGAAGAAAGCAGGAAATTTTATGGAAGGAGAGATGGAAATCACTATGCTCCCGTGGCCAGCTTGGTGTGTGGAGGGGTGAGAGTGTGCATGTGCTTGTATTTAGCTAGGAATGAAGAACTTATGTAAGTCTCTCTGTGACTACGATGTATCATAAGTTGACCAAGGCTTTTAAGCAGCGTTCTTCGTCGCCGCCCGTATTCCTCAAAGGGCGCGTACCTTCATGGGAGAAATAGAGGTTGTAAGTAGTAAGTACTTCAATGTATGATAGTGTCGCGGAGGGCACGTTTATTTGAAGGAAAACTGTTTTCGGCAAGTTATTTTTCGATTTTCTAGTGTTTGGATGATGGAAATCTAATCGATCCATGGAAAACTGTTTTCGTGGACTGAAAACAACGAGTTTAAATTGGGGGTTCATGACTTCCCCTTCTAATTAGAAGGAAATCGTTTTCTCTAATTTATCAAACAAATAAAAACTAATCGTTTTCCTTGAAAAATGATTTCTGTTGATGATATTTTCCTTTATCATCAAGTTTTTAGTGAAACAAATGGGCCTTCTTCTTGCCATATTGGGATATGTTTTCCCCCAATCTAACTTTGTCGTTCTGTAGATCAATTAGTTTTCCATCATTTGAATATCGAAAAATTGGAAAACAATTTCCTGAAAACTGTTTTCTTTTAACCAAAAGGACCCTTATCATATACTAATTCTCTATTAGATTAAACCGAGTAAAGATTCATACCAATAATATGATGCACAATGCTTTTTATACAATTATCATACCTTTTTCTTTCGGTGTGACGAGTTTTGCTCATTGTACTGATATCATAGGATAGGGCTTAAGAGTAATCAGTGTAGCCAATATGTAGCTTAATTTCCAATACGTCACAAACTCTTACATACTCTATGTGGAATATATATGACCTATTTGAACTTTGAAGGTACGTATACATATTACGCATTGTTCTCCACCAGCTTAAGTTTTTTAGAACAAACGCGACCACACACTCAACTCCAAACCGGTATTGGAACTAAAAGGACCGAGTTCAATTCCTTATGGTACCCTCCTTTCGCCTCATAGTATCCGTTTCGTAATGAAAATTACAATTCGACGATACCTTCAACCACAATCCACGTGCATAGGGGTTCGCACTTTCGAGGCTTGTGTCATCAGGTCGCCTTCGTACTAGGAGGCTTATCAGGATACAGAATATGTCCCAAGTCGTTTTCTAACAACTTTATACTTTTAAGCAACACAGGTGCACACCCAACTTCGTGTATGTCTACCGGCTTTAAGGCACTTGCTTTTGGAAGTGGACTAAGAGAGAAAACCATGCATGCGGGCTCTCAATGAAAGAGACATCTTCACTCGTGCCCTGAACAAAGAAAAGACTGAACGAAAGCCATACATCTTCAGGTCTTCCACTATAGCATACTGATCTTCGCCGCCCATATGTCATGGTAGTGCTAGGAATCGCCGCCACTGTAGCCTGCCATGCATTATAGACAGAAAGACCCTTTTCTTTTTGCTGATCTCTTTGTTTAATTACGAGAAGCGTTTGATTATATTAGGAAAATTATTATAAGTTCGAGTTCTATGTCGTACACCGGTCGCATGAAAGATTGACTCTCGACAAGCTATTTCGATCTCTCCAAAAGCAATTAATTCCGTATTGCTTGTCTATGGCATTTTTCGTGATCTTAACTAAGTATAAACTTGTGCCTTCTTTCAACTACTTATTAAGGTTTTCGAATAATTTACGAGGGTATAAGACATTTCGAGTCAAAACTCGAATCTTCTCGTACCATCTTAGGATTATAGGCGGGAAATCCTTTGACATTACATAGGCGATGACGCCAACTAGCTAGATCTTAATCAGGTGACTTTCTATGATCATGACAAAACCTCTTTATACTCGAAACTCCAAAGTAAAGCAGTTCTTGACTAGACTTTGCTTTTTTCCACCTACCTAGTTTGTAAGTAAGAGAAGAACGTAGAAATAATTAATCAAAACTTGCTGGTTTATGAGGTTTTATCCTGACTTTATGTATGTATCCTCATCAAGGCTCGAAATCCTTCGACATTACTCATTAATACAAGGCTCGGACAAAGCTAGATCTTCATCAAGTGACTGTATGATCATGGGAAGATCTATTTGAATTTGAAACTCCAAATTAAAGCGATTCTTGATTACATTTACCTATCACTCGTGGCTAGACTTGTTCGTTGGTGTAGTTGTCTAATGGGGCTGCCCCATTTGGGCAAAATAGTTGGCCAGTCGATCCCGGCTCAATGATTAGGCCTAACCAAACGCAAACGAGTTTGGCAATGGTGTCTTTCAAAGGAAGTCCGACTCTCTACTCAAGTCTAACCAGATCCCGCTTCGTCATATATCTTAAAAGGAAGACCTTAAAAGGAAGACGTTTTATATGATAGGCAGGCTAAGAAGATAATTTGCATGCTCCAGGTTGGGCTCGACGGATCCTGATCAATGCGCCTAAGAAGTTCTCCGCCTCTCGAACTAGCTGATGCATCTGTGCATATCAAAGGAGCAACTGTACTTATGTTTATATTACCCGAGGTAAACGTAGGATTTCCCATTTCTGACTGCTAGAGAGCTCACGTTTCAAAATGTCTAAGAGTCTAGAGACAAAGCTACGGTTGATCTGAAATGTAGTCAATCCTCAAGAAATTGCAACTTGCAAACCCAAGAGAAGTCTGACAAAAAAAAAAAACCCAAGAGAAGAAGTCTCCCTAGCTACTGCTTGCAACATTATTACTGGACAAATGCTGGTTATTAGACATTAAAGTCAACCTACTCTCTTCTTAATTTATATATTTGGGGATTATGAACAAGTCAAGATTGTTATGCAGTGGGATGTCAGAATCTAAGACAGCAATAGGAGCGACTTCTTTTATTCATTGTCCTCAGAGAGTCAACCGAGAAACTCCCCACTCATTGCTCCATCTAACCTCCCTAGAGGAACCATCAACGTGGAGACAAAATCGTTATAATCTCACTGAATTTTCCTAGGAAAATGATTTACAACAACTGTTCCAAATGCGAAGAAAAACTAAACTCGAACGGACCGGAACTACCAAGTCAAGGTAAATTTTTGTTGTCTCTAATGATGAGGTGACCATAAGATGACATCTCCTAGCATTTGACTCTGAAGAGATGTCGTGCAGCTTCATCGAGTGATGACTGACGGGTTTGAGTTTAACACGGCGTCAAGCTTAGACTTTGCACATTAATGGGGGCATGACTAGGTCAACATGTTTGAAGAGGTTAGATATAACTGAGAACGTCAAGCTTTGTAGTCCCTTGTCGAGCCCAAAAGCACATTCGCTCGAAGGTCCTTTTCGAGGTGATGTTTGGGCATGGTTGGAGGAGGGAAAATTGTCCAAAACATCCTAAAACCTATTGCATTTTTGTCAATTCAATCATAAATTTTTCTACTTTTTATCAATTGAGTCATTTTGGTCAATTTCGGCCAGATGAACTCAATTAGCAAATAGTGAAAAGGTTTATGACTCTATTGATAAAATTGAAAAATTTATAACTGAATTGACAAAAGTGAAGGACATTTTAGACAATTTTTCCGATTGGAGGAAGATTGCAATCTCTCCAACTTGAGAAATTAAAAGAATATCAATGCTCATACGTCTGACGAACTATATATCAGCCTCAACATGAACTTTATTGCTTGATCTGAGTTGTTAGGATGACTTCCTGAATGAATGTTTCGATTGCATTTGACAATTTCACATTGAACCTCACCAAAAATATATAAAAAGCTACGAATTCACACACGTGCATAAATAAATATATAGCTGTTACAAAGTTACATGCATTCTTATGAAAAATGGGGTGATTCTGACGAAATCTATATACGATTAGGTCGTCGTTATTTATTTCTCCACAAAGAAAAACATAGCTTCTGCATTTTGGCACTTGGTAATGAGTCTTATACATTATAAGCACGTTTATTTATTTGAGGCACTAAGTTTGACGTAATTATATGTGATCAAGAGCATGAAGATCACATGATAATTAAGGATTTCTTGCCCCCTTGTCCTTAACACCCATGCCAAAAATGGAGCGTTCGACGCTGTCGACGAGCATAGCAACGTCCATGAGATTGCTATTCAGCATCTGAGTCACGACTCCATCCACATCCTTCAATGCATCGCGGCAAGCGCCAGAGATGCCCATGATCCGGCCCTCAACCCTACCCAATTCGCGTGTATCGTAAGCGACATATGGGTCCTTGAGATGCCTCAGCCTCTTGAGTATGCTTTCGAGATTGCTCAAGTTATCGATCAGGCCATCCACGCAGTTGAGCAGCTTCGATGGGTCTGAGTTCGGGGTCTGCTGGACGCTCTTGAGCTTCGGGATCATTTCGACGAATTTCTTCGTGTTCTTGACGCCGCCGATGCTCAAGGTGATGACGTCCCGAGCCACCAGCCTTTGGGTCAGACTCTGATTGGAGGCGTCGCGCTTAGTACCAACAGTAGGAACCGATCCATGTTGGAGGCGCGCATCGGTTTTGTATGGACCTGCAAGAAGCAAGAGCAAAGAGAGAAGGAAGATCATTAGGGTTTTGTGAGAAGACATAGTAATGTCCAAAGGTTTCGGAAGTATCAAATGTTGGTAATTGCTTGTGGTCGAAGATGATAGAAATTACACCGAAGCATGTAGTGAACTTATATGTGGCTTTGGTCTGGTTAGGTACTAGAAACTAGGAAGAGGTTGAAGACATGCATTTGGTGTGTATGAATCTGTTGAAAACTAGGGCACGAGAAACCGGCGATCTTGCGGCAAGGCGTTGCGGGTTTCCGGTTATTACAACAATGAAAACTTTGTGAGGGGGAAGGTACAAAAAAAAGTGTCAATTTAATCATAAATCTTTCGATTGTACCAATTTTTTTTTTATCAAAAATTGTACCAATTAAGTTATAAACCTTTTGACGTTTTGCCAATATAATCTATCGTGCAAACTTTGGCTAGGAATCGCCAACATGGAAGTCGAGGATCGCCAGACCTCGACCGTGGCCGGCGAGGGTGAGCCAACAACCTCTTTATAAAGGATTTTATTAAAGAGTGCATCTTGAGCACTTGTCAAGTAATTAAATAAGAAAGAAAGTAATGCAATGAAAGTTTGGGGCGTTTTGTGTGATTGTTGAAAGTTATGTGACGAAGGTGCAACACATTGAAAATTCACAGGGATTTTCTGTAATTTCCTATGTGAGGAAGTCCTTCCACGGCAGGATATTAATAATATAATACCCCTAATTAAAATCACTCGAAATCTTTTTCTCCAAATTAAAATAATATTATTTTTTCCTCCCAGCTTGAATGTCGTTCGTTTTGATTTGAAGGGCTTAAGGCCCAAAAAACCCAAACCCAACATTTTCCAAGGCCTGCCTAAACGGCCGGCGGGTCGGTCGACCCGGTTCGACGCTTCGTGACCCGAAAAAACTCCGATCCGAATCCGAGAGAATCTGCGGCTCCGACCAACCGCTGGGGCCAGTGACGAGCGTGCGCACGTGACGGAGAAGACGAATAGAGAGAGAGAGAGAGAGTCTTTGCCATGTCCGACCGGACCGCGCGATTCCCACAACCAATAGAAGACAAAACAAGTGGGACCCGCTTGCTCTCTCTCTCTCTCTCTCCGCGATTGCATCTGACATCTGTTGTACATCATCGACGCTCGAACAGTCGCCTGCTCTCACTCATTCGATCTCAACGCCCTCGGCTTCCGGATCCAATCCATCTCCAGCAGCGCTCCCGCCCCGAAAGGTTAGAGCGATTGAATTCGGCAAGAATTAGACTCGTCAAAGTTCTGATTTTTAACTTCTCATCCCAACGTTTCCTGCATTGTCTCCATACCATCGAGCTCCACCGATGCTGACTCTCTCCGAGGAGAAACGGGAATTTTGTGTTTCTTAGCTTCTTGTTCTGCTAGTGGTTTAGCATGTGGTGTGCGATTTCCGAGAGAAGCCTCTGACGGAAAAATCTGATCAGTTAGCGTGCGCGTGCGCGTGTGCGTGTGCGTGTGTGTGCAGTAAAGAGCATTGGAGGAGAATGGCTGGGGAGGAGAGGTGGTGCGTGGTGACCGGTGGGAGAGGCTTTGCGGCGCGGCATTTGGTGGAGATGATCATCAAGTACGGGATGTTTTCGGTCCGCGTCGCGGATTTGGGGTCGAAGATCGAGCTCGAGCTGTCCGAAGAGAACGACACCCTCGGGGAGGCTTTGAGGTCAGGCCGCGCTCAATACGTGTCTGTCGATCTCCGAGACAAGGCCCAAGTGCTTAAAGGTTGCAACTTTTCTGCCTTCGTATCAATATGTTTAATACCGTTGCTTCTTTTTACTTACTCCTTGTTGTATGAAATCGCTGGTGGGCTTGCTCGTAGTGTGGGATATTCTGTAGTGTTTGACGGGCTTTAAGTTTGAGAGATTTAATAGAGAAAATAATTTTGTTCCTTTTGGGTTATATAAGCTTGTATCATTTTGTTCCACAGCATTGGAAGGAGCTGAGGTGGTCTTCCATATGGCTGCTCCTAATTCATCCATCAATAACCAGCAGCTCCATTATTCAGTCAACGTGCAAGGTAATTGGCCCATCTTGTACTGTTTGTTTGTCTCCTGGTTTTTAATTTTTGTAATGAGGTTCTTGTCTTTACCTTCTTCCGAACTCGCAGGAACGAAGAATGTGATTGACGCATGCATCGAGCTGAAAGTAAAGAGACTTATTTACACTAGCTCCCCCAGTGTTGTGTTTGATGGAGTCCATGGTATACTCAACGGGGATGAATCGCTGCCTTATCCACCAATGGTATTAACCTGGTTAGAAGTTCATAGTATTGAAAACTACCCTATCACAAGTAAATGCTTTCCTATACTTTTTATTGCATGAAGGAAAGTAATTTGACTTCTAACATGAGTATCTAGAAGAAAAGTAGCATGTTATATGTATGTACATACTGACTTATGCATGTGTCTGTATGTAGAACCTTTAGCTAGCGTTTGCCTTTTATATCATCTTTTGATTTTGAATACATACTTTTTGAACTTTTAGCACAATGATTCATATTCAGCGACTAAAGCTGAAGGAGAAGCCTTGGTGATTAAGTCGAATGGTAGGGATGGGCTCCTGACATGCTGCATACGTCCTAGCAGCATTTTCGGTCCTGGTGATAAGTTGTTGGTTCCATCTTTAGTGGATGCTGCTAGAGCGGGAAAATTAAAGGTAATTTGTTTATCTTTATGTTGCATTCCAAACATGGCTGAATAAATGAATTTGAGTCATGCTAAACTCTCTTTAGTGTTTCAAACGTGATGTTGTGGCGATAAAACTACTATGTCATCCTCTATTTTATCTCATTGTACCTCCAGTCCATCATTAGCACTGTCGGTACCATTACTCTTGAAAATTTGTCCTGGCAGTTCTCCCGGTTTATTTGCAATTTCTCCCCATGTTTACCACAAACTTCTAATCGCTACTTCCCTTATTGTTGCCCTCTCTGTGGTTTCATCTCTAGTTTCTATGCTTAATCTTTTTCATGTCTGACTCTTGCAAAAGTCTTATAGTGTTTCTGTCTGCTGAATACAGAAAGGATATGTGTAGAAACTGATGTAATTGCTTTAGAAATATCTTATGACCAGCTGTTTATGAACTGAGTTATTTCTTTACATACTCATTTGCTTGTTTTGTAAATTTCCAGTTCATCATAGGTGATGGCAACAATCTATACGACTTCACTTATGTTGAAAATGTAGCTCATGCCCATATGTGTGCTGAAAGAGCTCTAGCATCAGGAGGTGATGTATCAGAAAAGGCTTCAGGGCAGGTGCATTTAATCTTCTCTATATTTTGCATATTTCTGGCCAAGAGGTTTTTTCTTTAATTGGCTGAGCCTGAATCAACTCAATCTGCATCTCATCAAAATCCGTCTTGACTTAGTCTCTTGTGTTAAAGACAAGAAAAGAAAAGAAAACTCCAGGATTTGAACTACGTATTATGTTGCTGCTCTTTCTTGTCTGTATTGTGGACCTGCATTGGAATGGTAGCTTCTCAAGTGCACTAAGGGTTTTTATTTCCAGATCCTGCTGCTTGCATTAGTAGACTGTTCTCGATTATTAGTTGGTAACAGGTGCCGTACTACCTTAAACGAAGGATTGTAGAGGAAGGCTGAAATCTGAAGATAAAGATTAGTTTGGGCAAAGAAAATTTTGTTCTAAGCATGAGCTAGGTAGTTTCCTTATCTACAGGTCGGATGCATGCAAACTGAGTGTCTTTTCAACAAAGCAAATGCTTGCTCTTCTCTTAAAGCCATGGCTGCTACTCTTGGCTATAGCAATGTTGAGAGAGAGATAATTGCTGATTTCATTATTGTATTAGAGGAAATTGAGAAATTTGTTTCCCAAGGATATACCTGCATTACCTTCTTTTCGAAGTTATCAGGTGACATAGCAGTCGTACTGGATAATATACAAGCTGTCTCTAGCTAGGAGATAATTCTGATTTGGGCGTTCTCTAGATAAAAGAATTGGTTTCTGCAGGCGTATTTTATTACTAATATGGAGCCGATCAAGTTTTGGGAGTTTGTCTCATTAATTCTTGAAGGTCTTGGCTATGAAAGGTACTCTCTTTTTTTCCCTATCATTCTTTCCTAAGATTTTTCTTGCTGAAGTTTACAGAAACTTCTTGGTATTTTTTGATAAAAGAAGTTGTGACCATCCTTGATACTGTGATTTTGGTAAAAACAAATCTCGCTGCTCTAACAGAAGCCTAGATTGAGGGTTGTGATGTAGATTGTTTCAAGTAACTTGATGACACCAGTAATAATGATGCTGCTGATGTGATACATGAAACATCAAATCTAGAATCCAGTGAATATTCTGAATTGACAAGCTAGTCATAATTTAAAAAATAGGGTCAAGGCTACCATTTCAAACTGAGTCAATTAATTTTTTGTTAAATACTTGTGCGAATCTATTGTTTTTATTTTTGCTTCTCATGGACTGATCAGTTACAATTAATGGATAACTCTTATAAAAAACGCCAATTGATTTCTTGTCTTCAATCTTATATGAATCAGGAAGTTGCTGCTTACATGATTCTCTAGGTTCTAGTCTTCTAAAGGATATATACACTGGAAATGCTTTCAAGGAAACCTAGGAGCATTTTACTGATCTCGTTGTTCAGAATATTTCTACTGCTTCTTTTGTGTCTCACATTTTAGTTCAGGTTGTCTTTGGGGCAATTTGGGTTAAGAACTTAATATCACAGGTCTCCTACCCATCTAAGTAGAAAAAAAACAGCGAACAACCAGAGTTCTTGTCTCTCTGTTGTCCATTGGTTTTTAATTTTGACTTCAAATCTAATGTACGTTGTACGTTATATGATTTGCAGGCCACGGATAAAGATTCCTGCTGCTGCTATAATGCCAATCGCACATATGGTGGAGTTAACTTATAGACTTTTGGGCCAGTATGGGATGCCGATTCCACAGTTTACACCTTCACGCATTAGACTCCTCTCCTGCAGCAGATCATTTAACTGTTCGAAAGCAAGGGATCGACTTGGCTACACACCCATTGTACCTCTTCAGGTTTTCATTCTTCTATCAGATAGGTTAAGAGTCACTTGCATTTACTTCAACTAAGGCACTGTTTTAGTGGCATCTGGTAGTTCTGTCGCTTCTTAAACTGTCCTCTATTTGTTGCGTGATGAAGATGCGAAATACCATTGTACCAAGTTTAAATAAGTCAGATCTTGTCCATCTATGTACTGAGTTTCCTATTGTAGTTTTAATAAACATATTGTGTCAATACTATGGGATAACTTACGTGAGAATAGACCAATAATATCCTAGTACCTCAACTGCATTAATTTTCATGTGTCGTAGACGATGACATGAACTTCTATGCATGACGAAGTTTTGGAGTGCTTATCTCTGGTACATACACCAGGTTGTTTACTTGTGTGATGTGATTGGACTCATAGATCTCTTGTAGGAGGGTATAAAGCGAACAATAGAGTCATACGCACAACTCAGGGCTACCCATCAGCCTAGAAGAGAAGGGCCATCTAAAGCGTCCATATATCTTGGAAATGGAAGGGGTATGTAGCTTTCTGTCCAGGTTTCACCTTTCCTTAGACTAGGAGCTTTTGGGATATTGTTGGCTGGGACATTATTGAACATAGGTGTATGTGGTCCTTATGGAGAATATTTATGCTGCGCTCAATTGCACAATATATATCTTTTGCTGATTTTTGTTGCTTAAGATTCTCTCTCTTTTCCATTAAAAGTAGTAAATGGTTTTGATGATCTTGATTTGACTGATTGATAAGGAACATCTAGAATGCATGAGTCAATGAGAGAGTTAACAACAGCATTAACTTGGTTTTATCTAAAGCATACCTTTTCCTCAACATCCACAGGACTTTTTAGCTGGTCTTAATATGCTAAAGACTTTGCAGTGTGCAGCTACTAGCAGGAGGAATAATTTATTAATGATGGGATGCTGTTTGAGGAAAGATGAAGAGTATCCAAAGTAGCATTTTAGTTAATTCGTTTGGATAAATCTGTTCAATAATTATCCAAGCCTTTTTTCCTTAGTTTTTGGTGATGGAAGTCCATAAAACTGCATCCCAATTCGAGGTTATCAACTGCATGCATTGTGATAAAAGATTTATGAGCAGGAGGTTTAACTTTATTGCAATCTATATGTATGTGAGATGGATGGCTATAGAATCTAACATTTTGGTTAGCTGAAAGCAAAGTCTGATAGGAACTACCATGGTACTTGTCAGTCTTTTATTTGCCTTTGGTGCATTTCTGCCTCTCCTTGGTGCATAATATTGGAGTATTTTTCTTAAAAGGATGCTATTTTTTGGACAAAATTGCTGTGGGCATGAGGATTTGGTGTCATGAATTGGTATAATGGTTGTCATAATTGTTGGATTATGTAATTGTTTACTACGAGGCTTATTGCCCCTGGGACATTCTCGTGAAAGACAGCTGTAATATCTTCTTTCAACAAGTTGATATCTTTTAGTCTTCACTGTTTGCAGTTGCTGACACATTGCTCTGGAAGGACAAGAAAATGACATTAACCACACTAGTAGTTTTGGCTGCAATCTACTACAACTTTATTGCTTCGGGGTCAACTATCATCACTGCTCTTTCAAAGTTCCTTCTCGTGGCATCCATATTCTTGTTTGTTCATGGTTTCTTACCAGCAAAGATGTAAGCCATTTCTGTTCTGCTTTTCATTTCTTCCCTATGAACACATTATTTTACCTCATGTACATGCTTTTTGGTTCTGCCCATTTTTCATTCAGAAAGCAGTAATATCAATGTAACCAGATCACAATATACAGTTGATTGTGTTACTTCAAAAGGACTTGATTTACTGAAGTCATTTAGCAATAACTGAAATGCTGTGAACTAAGAGTTGTTGGAGTTTGAGGTCAATAGTTCATCTACACAGGAAAACTGGAAGAAACTCATTCTATGTCGGAATTGGATTAATTCTGGGCCTAGTTTAATATGATAGTGCGGAGATACCTGCCTTCATACTTGAGGGAAGCCAAATCTGACTGTTAGTGGAATTTTATGTTTATGCAGATTGGGATTAAAGATCGAGAAAATCTCCCCATCAAGTTTTTATATATCAGAAGAGAAATGTCAAAGTTTTGCTTTGTCAGCGGCCGAATTATGGAATAATGCTGTAAAAATTTTGGCAGCCCTCTCCATGGGTAAAGATTGGATACTTTTATTTAAGGTACTTCAACTCTTGATTGATTTTATTTAATTGCTTGCTTCCACTTCCTTCTCATGGTTTTTATTCTCTTGCATTTAAAGATGGTAATGAAGTGAATAGACACGTGACATGCGTGCAATAGCATAATCAAGTTCTTAAAAATAATAGTCAAGTGTAAATATCTTTTCAAAGGATATCACTCTTGCGACAAGCAAAACTGGCTGGAATTGGTGATGACGTCTTGTTACTTTTCGGGATGAAGTCCTAAATTCAATTACTATTCTTACGATATGAGTATATTACCATGGATGAAGTTCTTGCACAATTAGAAAAGACTGTTCCTCATTTCTCATAGTCGCTGGGTTATTATGGCTGTAAATTTTATCACCAATTGGGGTCATCATGTCGCACATTGCAAAAAGAAGGAAGATAAGGATTATCTAATCCATAGCAGAGCTGGTGGATATCCACCCACCCATCATCATAATAAGTTATTTCTGGGAGCTGTACATAAATCCTGCACATGGCTTTAAATGTTGATTGTGCAGTTCTTCTTTTTATAGTCACACGGTGCCTAAGAGTGAAAAAGTTGTTCCAATAGCCAGTTTCTGCTAATGAACTCTGCCTTCCAAATGAAACAGGTCATCAGCGTGCTTCTAATTGTTAGCATCATCGGAGCCATCCCTGTGCAGAGTTTATTCGCGATAGGTTAGATCTCTCTCTCTCTCTCTCACCACACACAAATGTACATATATCCATGCATGAACATGCTATACTCACATTATACACGAAGTAAGTGGACAAATAGGTATATCGGTATTTCTTCTGCCACTTATTTGCTCATGAGTAATAAATGAATGAACCTAATGTGAAGAAGTTCGATTGTGTCGGACATGTGAAAGATTTGAGGTATAATGTTTCTGAAATTGACACTGCGCTGATGTTTAAGTTGAGGGAAATTTGGTTAAGTTGATTTGGAAATGTTACATTTTTTGTTATTCATCATGCTATTTAGACATGTCATTATTTATTGAATATGAAATGGCTGTGATGTTATGTTGAAGAGTGTGGGAGAATCGTGAAGAAAATGTAGGGAAGTTTGAGGAAAGACCTTCAAAATTGTGAATGCTTGGTTGTTGTTAGTATTGATTGTTTGTGTTGTCTTCTTTGATTGTTGGATGAGCCCTTTTTCACAAAGAGATAGACTTTACTTTGTACTTGATGTATGAGATATAGCTGTTAATACCAACCAATTTTGATGCAATGCTCTTCCTGTTTCCAGTTTATCTGCCAATGGCATGCTTTGATTTCTGGAAAGTACAATCTGCTGTTTTATTTTGCTCTCGCTAGTCAAATTGATGCTAATACTGACGTGTAAATGAAATGTCCCAGTGTTGCCACTACGATGTTGAAGTCCACATGGAAAAAGTGAAATTGCCTGACATCGACCGTCTTTAGTGCCATAAGTCCAAATATGATGGGGCCATTTGTCTATATTTGTCTATCATGTTTTTTTTTGCTCAATTTTTTGCTTTCTTTTTCAGCTCAAGCTCTTTGGTGAGAGTCGAATTACTAGGCAATTTATATCCACTTTGGTGGACTCAAGAAAGTCCCTTGATTTGTCTCTTTAAATAAAAGGAAAATTGAGTGATTCTCTCCAGTCCATCAAAATGGAAATGCTATATGGCCTGGATATTCTATGAGGGACAACTCTCCATCTACATGTCCGGACATTTTAATAATTTTCTGTCTCAATGTTTCTCATTTCAGTGTTTTTGCATAAAAGCAACTTTGTGCTAACTCCTCATATCTTCCTGCATTGGCTCTGGGACTCACTTCCAATTGAAAGTAATGCCTGTCTAAAATCTCGCTGCAGGGGTTCCTGTCACCTTCGTAGCTTTTTTGGCGTATGAAAGGAAGGAACAGGAAATCGATGCAATAGTGCTGGAAACTGTCTCCTTTGGATGCAAATTTAAGTCTCGCATTACTGCAAAATTCTTAAATACCAAGAAGAATGATTGATAGAAGTTAAATGCAGGTGTTGGCAATTGGTATTGCTCTTCTTCTGGTGCGCCTCTGTCCTTCTGTAACAGAATGGCTAACGCTCCGTCTCCCAGTAGAGGCCCGGGTGCAATAGAATTATTGGCCAATCTTTGCTAACCACTACCCTTGAACGGGTGAGATGGGAAAATTTATTGGTTTGATTTTTTCTTTTCCTGGTCTCTTGCAGTTTATGTTAGCAAACCAACGAGTTTTTGGTTTTCTCTGGGGATATGTGCTTGATTATTGGTTGCACAACAAATGTTGTTCCCTGGCACTGGTTTCAGATCAATCTTTCTTATTTTGTTTGTAAGTTTCACTGCTTCCAGAGGACTTGTTCTCTGCCTACTACACGCATTTCATGCTTACAAATAAGCAAAACTTCCTCATGTTCACACTGATGAGCTTTCGACAGTAATAAACTTGTTCGCAGCTTGTCAAAGAAAATATGATTTGCCTCAACAGTAGACTCCTTAGATTCAGATAGTATTGAGGTGTAGTCGGTGTGTTATTTTGCGCAGTCTAGTAATTTCATGATATCGGCAATCCTGTGGCCTCCATGGATGTGAAAGATGACATTGTGAAACGACAGTGATTGGCGAAACCCCATCTGTTTGTTCTCATCTTCCAGTAACTCTCTCTTCCTAGTCACCTTTAACCATGCATCAAAGCGACAGCTTGCGGTATACGTTACAACTTCCTGATTGAAGATTGGTTTATTATATCAGTTGCCGTCTACGACCCATCACTTGCCAAATCGAAAGGGGCTGCCTTCGCTTCATGCACCTGCTCTGTTTTGTCGTTGGAGGTCGACGGCTCCATCGACCCTTCCTCCTCCTTTCGGCATCTTTGCATGCTGTCTGTTTTTCCTCCTGGAAACAACTTTTTTAACCCTCTTCCATTTTCCTAACAAAACCAAGGCATTCCTAGTCCCCGCACATGACTCCAAAGTGCCGCTTTTCACAAGCTAATAAACTACTCGCTACGCCTTTTAGCAGATTCCCGACGCAAGCGGTTGCTGTAGCATTTATAATATCAGCAGTTCGCTGGACCAACCATGCATACAACCTCAGCATTCTGCATTTATAACATCAGTAGTTTGCTGGACCAACCATGCATGCAACCTCAGCAATTCTTCTCACCACCACCACCGCGGCATAGCGCTCCAGCACATGACCGTGTGCGCAAGCAACGCTCGTCTTCGATCACCATAACTAGTATTCTGTGCAAGTAGAGAGTTAGTGGCAGAATGGCATGCCAACATGTCGACATCAAGTCAACGATAATGGTTTTCTAGAGGGTTGGGAAGTGCGCAGGGCCAATGGACTATTCAGGTCAACGCCTGAGTAGCTAGCGGGATGTCGCATGGAAAGGGACGTCTACCCCGTGAGAAAAGCGAACGCCGCCCACCGAAAAGAAGAATAGAAAAGCAGGAAAATTATAATAAGAAAGGGGATTCGGATGCTTTCGAATTACGCCATTAGAGAAAGAGGTCGAGCTGAGAGATGACTTGTGGGCCAAAGTCGCTGTAAAGATCGGAACGTGATTAGCCGCCTCAGTTTTACGACGCGGGGTAGTATGCTTCGGCACTGCTAGCAAAATGGATCTAGAATCTATATTTTAACTCATATTTAAGGGCGTGGATCATAACTGGATTGACCTTAAATTTTAAAAATAAACTTAAGTGGACCATAAATTGATTACTTAACAACTTAATGGGTTACCTAACTGTCTTAAGTAAGTCATAAAAAGGTTTTCTAATTTTGTATAATTTTTTATTTTACTTTCTTTTCTTTTTTTTACGAAATTCGGCGATAGTCGCCTGTTGCGAGCGAGGGTCGTGGCCCTCACCCAATGGCTGCCTGGGCGAGGGTTGGGCAGCCCTCGCCTATGACCGAAGAGGGTCAGCCGGCGACCCTTGCTGGTCTTAGAAGAACAAAAAAAAAAGATGAAGATGAAGAAAAAAATTCAGAATTTTATTTAAAAAAATTATAAAAATTGTCCACAATATTGTAGCAATATAATTTTTTCGAAAATTTATAAGAAACAAGTTTTTTTCTAGATTGGACTAAATATAGAAGTGTTTTATCAAAATGGGTCAAATATGAGTCAATAAATTTGCATTGCGCTAAATGGGGTCTTAAAAGGGTTATATGGGTCAATAAATGGTCCGACCCACCCGTTTGACAAGTCTACGTTTCATGTGACTCTTATCGTTCGATAAATTCTACGCAATTTCGTCTATATCGAGCTATGCCATCGGTTATCAATGTGGCGCGAGTCGACGAATGGGACGTGGGATTAAGAGTCAAAAGAATCGATCTAAGGAGGATGGCACTTCCCTTTCATTCATCTGCCTCGGTCGTTTTCTGTGACCAAGCATGTCAATCCATCCGAATCAAATTTATGAGCTTCATCGCTGTTTATTGATCAATTTGCCTTCTGCCGCATTGATTTTCTTTTTTTCTTTTTTGGGTGTTGAGTTTGGTTTTATTTGGTATGTGTAGGTATGAGGATGATGCGGACGATATGAATTAGAATGGCCACACTCGGTTCAAAATTCGACCCGTGATTGCGCATGAAAATTTACTTCCTTTCTTTCCCAAGTTGGTCTATGAGATAAAAACTTTAATATATTTACGTATTAAATCACGCTTTCATAAATTTCAGAGCAATTGACTGTGAATTCAGATCTTTTCAGGTCACTTAGACACTATTTGGTAACGTTTCTGTTTTATTGTTTTTCTGTTCTTTTGTTCTCGGGAACAGATTTGGAACAAAAACCTATTTGGTAATTTTTTTTTCCCGAAAACAATAGTTTTCAAGAACAAATTTGGAACAAAAACAGGAAGTAAAACAAAGTTGCTTCTTGTTCTCGAGAACAAAAAAAAAGAATGAACTTCTTTATTTCATTCTCAATCTTTCTCACCACTCTTTCCACCACTAGCCGCCCCCCACAAGTCCACCGCCCGCCGTCAGCCACCCCCGCCGCCCACCACTGCCTGACATCGGCCATCACCCCCACCGCCGCCATCGCCCAACACCGGCCACCACCTACGGCAGCCACCGTCGCCATCGACTGCTGCCGCCGCCGACCACCACTTCTAGCTGCCCGTCGCAGCCTGTCGCCGCCGTTTCCATTAACATTTTTTATAATTAAATGAAAAAATTGAGAATATGAATTTTAAGGTCATACCAAATGCATTTCTGTTCTTTTCCTATTTTGAGAATAAAAATTATCAAGCGCGTTCTTTTGTTTAGAAACTATTTCCTAAAACAAAAGTAGAAAAAACTATTTCTGAACAAAAATTGTTCCCAGAAATAGAAACGCTACCAAATGCACCTTTATTTGTCCCCTTGATAATATATTTCGACATTTAGTACTAGGCTAAAATCCAAATAATGCGTAAGGGGGACATTAAAAAAATTTGAAACTCCATTTGTTTCACGAAAAATAAATAATTTGAAAACCTAATAATGACCGCTTATGTCGCTTGAAGTATTTTTCGTTCATTCATTTTTATAAGTGTTACAAGTGATTATTTTTAGGAAAATGTTTCCCAAATTATTCATTTTCGCATAAAATAAAAAAGAAAAGGACAATTTACTATTGGAATAAAGTCCTTCCTACGACAAGAAATCCCACTTCATTTGATAAATTTGAAGCCGACGGGCTAGCCTCGCAATGTCTTGATTAGGTAAGGCGCGAGTCAAAACTCGATCGGGGCGGCTCGAACACCGAGTTGTTTGAAATTAATGGTGTGAAAAACTGATTATGTGCCATATGCCTACGTCTTTCATTTTCTAAACATCCAACCGATATGAGAACATTCAAAAGAAAAAAAAGAAAAGCAAGACTGAATTTAAGTTATTAATTGACATTTCCCCCCAAAAACAAAGTGATAAGCGATCATGTCAAGTGGTTTCCAATCTGATCTTTCAAAGAAGAAAATGATGATGATGATGATTGTTGAAGTTGATATTCCCCATGAAATATATAAAATCTTCCCTCCACCCTGTCCTAGTTTTGACCGAGCAAAGGAATGAGCTGACAAAATTTTACCGATTTGCCCCTTGGTGGACCGTCCCGCATGGCCCATGTTACCCTCTTCACTAAGCTTGCTTGCAGGGTGGGGCTTCCATTCCCAAGTTCTCACCTCCCCAATTCTCGTTTTGCAAAAGCTTCCGCACAAATTTCATTACATAGCAGGTCCTTGAAATTGCATCGAGTCAAATTTCGAATCTCAATGCGTTTTGCATAGGGATAGAAGATTGAGACAGCTCGGCTCTACTTAATACGAAAGCGAGGATCCAAGCACGTCGACGGTACTTCCTTCGGGACGAAGCCGAACCAAATTGCGCTACCAAAAAGGGCACAAACGAGATGGAAAAAGAAGAAACTTTATCATTTCTGAAAAGACAAAACCTTATCGCCTTTTGGATATCAGCGTAGATATTCAATACTTCTTTCGCAATAGTACAATTGTGTCTAGCTTATCGTTGATTTCCAACGTTGTGATTCATTCAATCGAGCGCATTTCGAATTTTTGTTTGGTTTCTCGAGTTATGAAACTTGGTTTGCTTGAAAAACTTTTTGCCCCATGGAATCTACATAAAGGTTGGAGAACATGCGACCAAAAAGCATCAGCTTGAGAACCGAAAAAAGAAAAATGAACGGACCAGATTGCAAAAGTTTTATAATGCTCGGTCCTGAAGTGTGAACTAGATGACAGTTCAAGGACCTAGGAATAAGAAAAGAAAGAAGGTGGACATTCATTCAGTGGCAATACCGTAATTCCGAGGGAAAACATGCCCGTTTATTCGACGAGCTTTTCTTTTGAACGCGAAGCGAGGAGTGTCCACAGAAAAAGGCAAGTGTGTAAAGCAAAGGAGAACCATCCCGTGCCCGACTCTGGCTGGCAGTTGAATTTGGTGTGGGCGACGTCGATTCCCGTTTCTCTTTTGAAGCTTTAAAAGCATGAAAAACTAAAGCGGAAGCAGAGGCCAAAGCCCAAAAGCACTCGAATGCGCGAGTGCTGACGGGCGAAGAAGACCGAGCGCCAGATTCAAAAAAATCTCCGCTTTTTATGCATATAACCCTTTTGAGAGAGGCAGAGAGAGAGAGAGAGGGGGGGGGGTTGCTCAAAATCCTTGATTTGTCTGGTTCTTCTTCCTCCTTTCTCACTGGAATTAAGTAGCAGCGCATATTCACGCTCTCCCTTTTTGCTCAGAGCTTGCTCCTTCGTGCGTTGAAGTTGACCAATTCGTGCAACTTCTCTCGGCATTCGTTTCCGCGTCATCGTAAAACGACCTGTGGTGGTTTTTCGCGAGTGACCCGGGATCGGTTCCGTTCTAGAAATGATCCCCCGACGTGTTTTTCGATGACCCTTTTGAGATTAGGCAACCGTCTCGGCGTCCACGCGATGAAAATGAGTGCTTTCTCGACCATTTGCTCATTGAGTAGGAGTTGGGAGATGCAGGCGTTTCGGAGAAGCGAGTTTTTGAGATGAAGGGAGGGTGAGTGTCGGTGGGGTGATTATGGGAAGTGGAAGAGTGGAGGTGATCAGTAGCAAAGGGTGTTCGAAATTAATGGTTGGGCTCTCGGCTTCGTTGCCTTCTTTTAGAGGTCTGCAATCGTTGCAGCCAACCATGTCTCCTGCTCCATCGTCGGTGGGGTCTCAGCCAAGCACCCGATTAAGCGGTCCATTCTCAGGGCTTGTAATATGTGTCACTGGTCTCTCTAAAGGTGAGAGCTTGTGAATTCTCCTTTACTATGTCCAATCTGCATTTGAGATAGATGCTAGCCTCATATCATTCTGCTTTGTAGCCTTCTTCTCGTGGCTTTTGATATTGAGTGTGATCGTTTGAGGTTTAGCCGTTTTTCCTCAAATTTACGGCTCTTTTAAATGTGCTTTGTCGTGTACCGCAGAAGCAAGGAAACAAGTCATGGATGCAACAGAGAGATTAGGTGGCAAATATAGCCCCGATTTACATCCTCAGTGTACCCATTTAATCGTCCAGATATCCTTTTATTTAACATCGTTTCAGCTTTTAATTAGAAGATGTTTTTTTCGTTAGGTGACTAGATCAGTATTCATGAGGATACTTGATGATGATGTCTGGCTGTGGTGAACTTTCCAGTACCCTCTGCTTTTTGTGGAGTTCATGACAGTTATATCTCTTCATTGTTTGTGTGAACCTTAATGGTGGCTACAGTTTTGGTGGACGGAAGTTTGAGCACGCGTTGAAGCATGGTCCCAAAAATGGTCTCTTCATCGTTACGCTGGGATGGTTTGTGGAGAGCGTCAAGAGGAATGGTACGCAGGCTGACCGCTGTGTTGTACATTCTAGTCACATATGTCAGATAGGATATGTCTATTTGCGATGAGGATTTATTTTGATAGACTACATGTGATGAATCTACTTTGCTTTTCATCCTGAGTTTATGTTCATATGTATCTAACAAGAGTTAGGTGTATAAATTGGTCATTATGTAATGTTGGAAACCTGTCGTGGAGAAAGATACCTAGGTGAGCTACGTTCAAGTTATCACTTGGCTCTATACCATTGATCATCTTCTCTCTGGCTGTGATTCCAGTATGCAATAAAATAAAATGCAGACATATGCACAAAAATACGTGTCTGGGCGGTTTGATGCAGTGATGTTATGTCAAATAAGTTAGGACCATTGGCATCTGCCCCCTGCAAGAAGAGAACAAAGAGTCTGTTTGTCAGGCTTGCATTTAGTTAGGTTTTGCAAACATAGTCCCTATAAACTGAAGGACACGGTTAATATTTTTCCCTGAACATAAGTTGTCGAAGGAATTTTAGTATAGTCTAGCTATTTTGCACTCAAGCCTCAGGGGTGATAGTGTGTTCAGTATGTCAAATCAACTACCTGCCCTGTGGTTAATCTCTTGATGTAGTCCATCTAACTTAAGATGTCCAATTACTTTAGGAATCAGATTTCCTGATATGCTCCTTTTTGTTTAGTTTTGAGTTTCAAACTGAATCCGTGAAAAATCTGTTTCACTGCAGCTATGATCAGATTCGTTTTGATATCATATTAGGAGATAGGTCGTTGAGTACTTAATGTTCAAATCAATGTTTTTAATATACCTGCAAATTTTGTCCGAATAGATTGGTGGAGTGAAGGTGCTTAAAATTAATATTTCATCTGTTCTTTTTCATCATGCAGTGAGGTTGAGTGAAACATTATACAGTGTTAAGAGTGTTGGAGATAGCAGCGGTCGCATAGACGAGGTGCATCGGGCTTGTGGGATTACTGGTGCTGAGAATTCCTGTCTTCCTGCCAGTATTCACGAAGCCAAGAAACTTGAAAGGACCGAAGAATCGCGCTTTTTGTCTTCTGGACGAGAATCTCAAAGGAGTGTTGATTTGATGACTTTATCTGGTCAGTCTGTCTACATAGATTCAGACATTTCGGCTGAACTACAGAACAAGGTTAGCTCTACTATCTTTTGGGAATACAATACTTTTGTCTTTGTTTCTCTGTATGAATTTCAGAATCAGGAATTTTTCTTGAAAGTTCATCCTTCATCTTTGTGTTAGAATTTCTTGGAATAGAGAAATCTTCTCTTCGTTGAATATGTTGCTTGCTGCTCATGCATATGAACCTGTCTACATTCTGGACAGGTGATTGATGCAGCTACTAGAGAAGGCGCCTCAGTTGTAGATAAGTGGTATGTTGGTAGCAATGCAAGTCATGTTGTCTGTGAAGGGACTTCCATCAGAAGATATCTTGGCCATTGTAACAATCTCGTCACTGTGAGTGTTCTTTCATTGCAATTGAATGTTTGGATTAATTATGCATGTATCTGGGAAAAGAAGTAACTTCAATGCTTAGACTTTTTGGATATTTCAGCTAATTGACCTTTTGTGCTTGCAAATTTTGTGTTTTATGCTCTAATATCCTTTTTTATTCACGATGCGGCTCAGCCACTGTGGCTTTTGAAGACAGCAAAAGAGCAACATCTCCAGAGGCTCATTCACCTGTCTGCTGATTTGTCCAGGCAGCTGGGAATGATGCTTGATAATTATCATAATGGTCGTTTGAAGGAGGTAATCAAATTTGACTTGTTGAGAATTAAAGTTTGTGCTTAAATTTCACGCCGAGAAGTCTCGGGGTTGCAAAAGGTTACTTATATTTTCGATTTTCCGAGTCTTTCAGACAGAAGGCATCAACTTTTTCCACCAAGTGCTACTAATATTTTTCTTTATTTGTGCCTTGGTTGTATTGCTGCCTGTCTTGTGAAATACTAAAATTGGCCTAACAATATCAGGAATTAAAAGATCACTTGAAGCGTCAAGAAACTAGATTGGTATTGTGAAATGAAAAGTTGTAGTGTGTTAAAACTAAACTTTCTAATGGAAAAATTTATGTGTTTTCTCCTTTGGGATAGCATTAAGACTTATCAAAAATGATTGTTATAAAGTCCTTAAAGAATGTCATGCCTTTATTCATGCTAACTGTTTTTTCAATACTCTTTTCAGAAGCTTTTTATTGTTCTTTTGCGTCCTAATATGCGGGGATGTTGTTTTTGCCAGGAAACAAAGAAGAAAGACATTGTCTCCGAAGGGCTGAGCTGTAAAGCCAGTCATGAAGAAAGACAGAAAATTGTAAATCTTGCTAAAAGTGGGGTGAGAAATCGTCGTGGTCGCAAAATGCAGGTAGATGGTCGCATCTTGTTCAATTCTAGTTTTGTAATATCTTTAGCCACACCAGGATTTTTCAGTTTGAGGACTTATTTTCGATTGTTTCCTACTGTTGAGTTTCAGGGTTTCGAAACCTTGTTGAGTTGGAATAGGGCTAGATAACTTTTTATCTTAATTTAATTGGGTTAGAATTCAGCAGAAAAGTTCAAAGTGCAGTGATTTGCTCCCTTGGACGGGAGAACACACCATATAGGTGATTGTAGGAAACTAGATTAATGGAATTTGAACTTTACGTCGCTCTAGAGATCTCTTTACACATGATCTGTCAATTCTTATTATTTGCATAATTAGCCACAACCGTTATTTCCTTGGTTGTTTTGACGTAACATGCAGTATGATTTTGTCTTTTTCAATTCAATAGACATGCCAGACCCCGATACGGCCGATAACCCCAAGCAGTCTTCTGGATTCCATTTGCTGGTCTATATCTGAGCCAACTTCAACTGCTTCCATATATACGGATTCGTTTAGTTCTGATGATGGCCGTGAGAATCATCCACGCATTTTCCTTGATGCAAAAGGCGATGTCAAGGATTCAGAAGCTTCTTTTGCAAACTTAACGAGGCCACTTACTGAAAGGTTGTTGATCTGTGCGTGCACGCATGTGTGTGTTGGGGCAAATTGGTGTTATGTCTTTCATTCAATCTGGTTCAGCTCTGAATGTTCAAAACTATTGATGAGTTGGACCATTCAATCAAACATCTATATATGTGTATTGCAGTGAGAAGAAAGAGTTAATTTTCAAAGACCACTTTCTCACTATTCTGTTCCCGGTTGACCGCTTTGCTGAAATGGGGCCATCTTCAAGGACATTCTTCAGTGACAAAGGTTTTACGTGCTTTCAGGTGTTGGATCATATTTATGCTTTTTATCAGGTATAATTTCACATTCTTTTTCCCAAGTTTAGTTGCTTGAATGAAAAGGCATAGGAGTCCTTGATTATTCCGTGGTTGAGTGAATTATTCCCTACACTGCAATAAAATGTATGGTAAGGTCATGTCAGCTTACCATCTGGCCACTGTTAGCGGGTTAGGTATTTATGTATGGTACGCATGAAGAGTGCATAATCAGTCGTCGCATGATAAATAGTGTCACAAGGACGTAAGTCCATTTTCCTGTTACCGTTGTATGTGGATTATGTTTAGCAGATGCTGAATCTTTCACAGAACAACATGAGTTATGTTGATCTTGCAAAGCAACAATAAGAGAGGCTGGTTCATCTGGCATAAGTTTGAAGTTTCTGATGCCATTTTGCAGGAGAACATGTCTGCTCAGGAAATAGAGGTCGCCATTCACACAGATTCAAGGCATGCTGACTGGCTTAGAACAGTGTACTGTAGGAAAGAAACTGCTGATTGTGGTTTTGTGGCATTCAAAAGGATCGACTTCTTGGGTAGCCGCAGGAGCTTTGAAATGCTAAAGCGGGTCAGCGGGGACAACAACAGCAACGTATATGAACTGTTGGTTAGAGCATAGGAATGACTGCATTGGATCTTGAACCACGTCCTGTATATTGGAAAGTCAGCACTTAGCTGATTTGATTTAAGAGGGAGATAGCATGCCAAGCTGATCGAACAGCCCCGGCTTGCTTAGCGCAAATTCTATTTTGAAGACGAACGAATAAGACAATACTTTCATTTGCTCGAGACTTGGTATGCAGGGTAATCACATAAAGTTGTATATTCATAGGTTTTTTTTCCCAGATAGGAGTACCTGATTTTGATTGTCTACTACTGATCTTGTTGTGGATTTCTTTTTACCTTTTTCTCTTATTGGGCTCTTGTATTATACTTGGAATCATTGGTTCCGCAATGGGGAATTCTTTGATGGTGCACTTCCAAATCGTTATTCCTTCAAAGGTAGGAAGAGGACGAGGTAAAGAACCGACGGCGGAAGGAAAATTGAAAAGAAATGACAGGCAACGGCAATTTGCGATCTGTGACCTTCATTTCGCTAGAAGTACAGGAACTTATAATGCACTGAGTGTGACGACAACCCATTAGCAATTGGCCATGCGCTATATCTTCACAGCGGCAACCGAAAAATGAATTGCAGTGTCGAACGCATTCCCAAGTCACCTACCCTTAAAGTGATTATATCCCAACGATCCCGGGCGAGACCTGGCCGAGACATAATCATGTGTGCCGGAACCAGATACTCAGCCAGTAAGACTTTCAAGAGTCCCGCTTACGGCGAGATATGACAGGACAGGTTTTGGGAAGCTCCAGCTATCATGTAAATCAAATTCTATCAGTTACATCTGAGAATAAAGAAAAAAAGGAATATAAAGAAAGAAATACAATAAAGGTACAAAAATTAACCCAAAAAGAAAAAGAGTTGCTAAAGACCGGCTGATCCTAGTCTTCCTGCCAGCTACCAAAATGCAACATCCTTGCAACCTGCCTACATACAGCTCCTTTTTTTTTTCACCATTTTTTCTCCCTCCTCCAGTTTTTCTTTTTTTTGTTGTTGTTGTTGTTGTCGTTGCCTTTGATTAAGTTCGTCGTGTCTCCTTTTTTTACCTGTTTTTTTTTTCCCCCATTTTTTTTCCAACTTGACTACATTCTCTTCCATCTCCTCATTTACAGATACAAGAATGACTACAATGACTATGACTTTGATGGCTTTCGCCATGTCAGAAAACGTCCTATACCTTGCACCTCTTGGTGCTCAGTATATCACCACGCGAAGCAGCCCCGGTTGTGGCTCGCTATAGTTGAGGCCCTCTTCTTCGAGCAGATAACGCTGCACAGCCACTGGGAGTCGGGCTGGAGTGCGGGAGCCGCGAGTGTGATGACCCGTCCCGACGCAGATATAAACCTGCAATCGCTGATCTGCTGCCCGAGCTCCAGTTCTCAACACGCTTAACTCATTCTTCAGCACATGAATGGCTTCGCTCACATGAAGACCATGTAGATCTATCATCCGCTCCTTCCCTCTCCCATCACCCTGCAGCTCCACAGGAACGGGATTCCTAAAGAGAAAAGTAGTTACGCTTTCAAAGTAGAAAAAAGGTCAATAATTCGCATCAATTTTCCCCTTACTGGCAAGGGAAAAGCCCTTTCTGTGTTCTGAGTCAAGCCTAAATGTTTGGTAATCAAACTATATTTTCGCCTTTTGATGATGCATATTGCCCTTATTGGAGTAATAATGGTGATAAGAAACCCTACTTCAGACACCTGATGTAAGAGGAGAGAGAGACCATAAGCCACCGTGAAGCTTACAACATTAAATGATGATTTCTTAATTTCCATTTCCAAGCAAATTGACCAACTCCCGAAATGCATTGCTACAGAGAAGCTGTTAAATTACACAGATTCCAAACCTACCAAATAAGAATTCCTACTGGAATAGGGAGGATCATCTCATGACCATTAACAATGACAGGAATATTAACCGCCAGAACAGCATATTACTTTGCACACCAGGCAAGGGTAACAAGTGTTACATACCTCTGACGGTAAATCGACTCCTGAGCTTTTCCATGAGCTGCCTTCATATGCATGCCGTGTACTTGCCCTTTCACACTAAGCTCTTTCGCTAGTGCCTTATTACCAACGAGGTATGCTTGTCGAGCCTGTTTTAGGTGATGTACATTGTGCAAGAATATCATAAGAACCAGTAGAGACCCCTTGGAGACAAAAAGTAGAAGTGCACACCTTAAAGAATAAAACTAGCAACTCAGGGCATATCAAATATATATGGATCGACCATATATATATATACAGCTCAGCAGTTAGCAGAAACAGCTGACAATGTTTGCTCACAACCGAGCCAATGACTACAGTAAATACAAGCATTAAATATGCTAAGGTAGACACAGGCATCAGAAATGTGAAAGGAACATTCTGGCAAGGTGTGAGTCTGTAATTTGCTCCTAAAGAAATGTTGCCTAGCAATAGTATCAACTTGAAAAAGCTAACAAAGACTAAGGTACTACAACACAGCTTTCTGTGCTGCTGGATGAAGCTCTTCTTTTAGAATATAAAAGAGAACCTCAGATTGATACTCTCAACTAATGAATTAAGGAATTGCATCTGTACTAGCAACAAATTCCATACTCCCATCTATCCCTCTTTTTTCTAGACAAATCACATCCTTCGGTAAGCATGACCAAAATCTTCATGAATACATATACAAAAAATTTTGGGGTCCCAACAATACATGTCACTTATTACTCATGGCACTATTAGTACCATTGTTGTAACATGATGCACCCGACAAACTGCAGATGATTAGTAACAGTCTTCATGGACAAATGCAAATTCTGATCAGAAGAACTTTGGAATGGGGAGTAAACAATGTAATTAAAAGCAGACCTGTTCAAGATACACATTTCGTAATCGTGCATGGTCACGAGCTTCTTCCCGCAGTTCAGAATACATATTAGCTGCCATCTCAAAATTGTTAAGCCAAATAGATATATGCAGAAGGCATTTGTCCCTCTAGTAAATAATGCAAATAACATTTGTTAAACTTAAGAATATTACCCACTGCCTCTCCAGTTTCAAGCCACACAGGAGCTGACCGGGCAGAAGCACGACTCTGCAACCTGTCACCATAGATGCCTCTTCCATGCCCACTATTGTAAGCACCAGCCAATCCTTGGGAATTTCTACTGGAACCAATGTTGGAATTGGTTGAACCATTCCTATCGAATTTCCAAATATTGGAATCTTGAGATGGCATTTTCTTGACTGCTGAAGCAAAATCAATAGCACCTCTAGATGGAAAGGAAGAACTGGACTTGAACAGAAGAAGGTTGTCCTTGTCAGTAGATCGATAAGCCACACTACTCTGATGGACATCATCTCCAGCATATTTTTGTTGGACACTCTGACTTTCTGGCGAGGAAAGTGCAGGAAAGTCTACTGTGCTAAGATTTGGAGCCGATAAGGTCTTTGAGTTCAAGTTTGGAGTAAAAGCACCATCAATTTGAAGCTACATTTCACGAAAAAAAAAGTACAACATGGTTTCACTCAGCATAAAGAACTAAACACGGGAGCACTTAAAGCACAAATGAAGGTCATATATTCAATCACACGGGGTTCCAACATACTTGCTCTCAGTATTTGCGAGTACACATCGTTCCTCCTAATACCCAAAATGCTTATGGAGAAAAGTAAACAAAGCCAAAAAAAAACATAAAAAGATTAAAGAATATCTCAAACCATCCCATACAAATTGATAGCGCCCAGTACCAGAGGACGAGCCTCAGAACTGAAGGATATGGAAGGACTTAAAGTCAAGACTACCTCAAGAAATAATGCTTAGCCAGCTCTCCCTCGCCAAGAGAAGGCAGTGTTTGGCATCCAAGTATTCAAATCATCCATAATATCCATGGCATAATTTAATCTAGACAATCAATTGCCCATCATCTACACATAATGAGCCAGATGGAAGAAAAGCAGAAAAAGGCATATCAGATATGTCTGCAGATATATGCCAGAGAGAGAGAGAGAGAATGTTTTGATCTAACAATGTGCATCTTAACCAATCTGTATACTCTAAGCTTCTTTAAGGAACAATCGTTCATACTAGCAATTTTACAAATTTGTCTCATCTTCATGTCCATCCCGTTATTTAACTGAATTAACCCCAAAGAAAAAACCGTAGAAGAGAGAAACCCTCTTCACATGCAGACTTATAACACAGTGCACGCAATACCCTCATAGATAAGGTTGTCTCGAAGTTCGATATACCTCGAGCTGAGTGAGCATTTCAATGGTCATGCTCAGATCACATCCATTTGCATAGTACACTTCGGCAAGACTATCAGCAGCAAAACCAGGAAAATGCAAAGCCAAAAAATCTAAAGGACTTGTATCCATATCATCAACAATGCTGTGCTCTGCAAAAACATCATTTACGAAAGTATTCCTGGAAGTCCCATTATAAGAAGTCATTTCCCTGCTACTCCCAAAAAGCTGGTCATCATTAACAGCTTGCTTGTCCCAAGGCTTGGTTGGCATAGACAGAAAGCCAGCTGAAGGAGTATTATCTACCAAGGAAGAACCAGTAAATCCGAGCTTTTCAGGGAAACTATTGCCATTGAGCTGATGAGGAGACAATTCCTGAAGGTCATTCAACATATATCCACTGCCTGCAGAAGCCATGTATCTCACTGCTTCACTATCATCATGCAAGGACAAGCCTGCTAAAGACAGCCCTCCAAGACCCTGAGACTCATCATCCCCCGTGAACTTGAAGTCGGGAGTAATATCATCTGGGAGTTGGCGACGCCAAAACTGGTGGGCTTCATCATCAGAGTTATTTGAAACAGATGATGCTGATCTATTTATTACTGGTTTACCCGAAGACCCAGAAGACAAAAACCTTGCCGTTGCATCAGTGTTACTGGTGTTTACAGAGGATGGTGATCTAAGAGAGAAAGGAACAAACTCCGCCGCATTAGGATTCAATGCAGTGGCTTTACTGGAGGAACCTAGCTTCGTCTCACTTGATTGTAATCCTTTCTTGGATAAGCTCATTCTTTATTAAAGTTGAAACAAAATATCTACATTCAGAAACTAACACGCTGTCAGAAATCAAAGAAAATCCTGCAATCTTCAACCAAAACCTGCAAAAAAAGAGGTTCAAACTGTGAATGTCTCAATTTATATAGTAGCCCGCCAAAAAATTAATGCCAGTTTCCCAGCGCTCAGGTCTCATGCAACATCAGAAACTGACAATTAAGAGTTAGAAAGCGCAGTTTCACATACAGCTTCAACTTACAAGATTCTAAACAATTCTGAAAGAGGAATGATCAACACTCGAAATCCAGCTTTTTCAAAAAGTCACAGTTGACCTGTCCTGAAAACAGTTTGACCGAACGACACTCGACAAAGAGTAAACACATGCCCAACAAATGAACGAACTCGACCGGCGGCGATTAAATTGCGTGCCAGCCGAACAGAGAAAAAGCGAGCAATAACCGATCAGATAACGACTATATCGCAGATACAGAAACTACCTGCGGCCTAACTTCCTCGAAAAAACAACACCTTTGAACTCAAAACCCTAAAATTCAACCAGCACGACAAATTCCCCAGGGAGAACAAAACGGACCAGACGAAATTGCGAAGAAATCGGAACCGCCCACCAATCGAAAAACCCCAACTTTAAACTCGCTAAATCCGAAATCCTCAACCCCCCGGAACCTCCACCACTTTATCCATGTAGAACCAACAACAACCACATTATCCACAAAACCGACGACCCCAGGCCACGACCGATTCGAAACCATCAAGCCCCACGAGGAAAAATTCCCGGCACACACGAGCAAGCAATCCCGACGGCGACGGCGACGGCAGTAAAGGGAAATCGGGAAAGGCCGAAGAGATCTGACAGGTGGGAATCAATCGCGTACCTTTGCGGAAGAAGCTGAATCGAAGCATCGGCTGGAGGTCAAAGGGGGTGGGGGAGGGGATCAGACGAAGGGATTCAAGAGAGAGAGAAAGAGGGAGAAGAAGAGAGGGGAAGGGACGAGAAGAAGTGATGATTAAAAATTCTGGGCTTTCGAGCTTAAAGAGTATTATCTCAGCTATGAGGCCACTTTTTCTCTCTCTCTCCCTTCTCTCTCTCTCTGGGTGTGTGCTTTCTCTCTCTATCTTTCTCTGGCTGCTTCGTTTTTGTTCCTGTGTGGGCGTGTTCTTGCAATATCTTTTCTTATTTTTTTATTCTTATCTTTTCGAAAAATAAAAATATTTTATTTATTCTTAAGGAAGAAAAAAACACACAGCCCACCTTAGCTATTTATTATTATATCACTACCACCACCGCACACAGAAACAATTATAAAAAAGAGCACCACCACCCTGCTCCACTCGATTTGACCCCTCTCCCTCTCTCCAGTTCCTATTTTTCAGTTAATTAATGCTCGAGTTCATTGAATAATACAAGAGAGAATTAATGACTATTTAAAATTTGTCGTTGTGACTAGTAAGAGGGGGAAAAATAGAGATAATATAATTGAGCCTCGGGTTTAATTTGTTTGATGTGGTCCGTGAACTATCGATAAATGTTTATTTCAATCCCTGGGTTATATTTTCTTTTTGGTCGAAATCCCTGAATTATATGAAGATGTTCAATATCGTCTTTTTATTAATTCAAGTTAACGAAAATCCACTGATATGGCTCCAATCCTTTAAGGTTAAACAGTAAACAAAAAATAAATTACCCGTGAATTATTCACGTAAGATATTAATCTCAAATCATGATATGATAATTCATGTTGTCGAATGACGATGAACATGTTAATGCCTAATTTTCTTTTTCCTTATCTAAAGTAGATGGATAAAATGATGGACATGTTGACTCTTCAATTTTTTAGATCCAACGTAGGATAATAATCCACGTCATCAAGATAACGTGCAGTTTGTCGTTTGAGCAAACGGGATAATTGTATTGAACATTTATCAATAGTTCAAGGAACATATTGGACAAATTAAAAGTTCATGGACAATATTGCACATTTGACTGAAATTCATAAATGTCATTTTTCCGAAACATAATAAATCACAAGTCTTTTTCTACGGTGACTTTGAAGTAGGACGACCAATTCTTGTTCGTTGTAGTTATCGTTCACATCAGTCCATGTGAGCACGGAGCATCGTAGCTTTGATTTTCTGAGGGAAATAATCGACTCAAAATGAAAGCACTTTAATTATGTCAATTACCCATTATCTTATTGCATAGGGTATTTTAAAAAAACATTCCCTTAAAGCACAAATTAAGTTAGTGGAAGAATTTCACATTTTAATAAAGTAGCTTATTTCAAATAGCAAAATTTCAATTTTCGAACCTCATTGAATATTAGACAAAAAAAAAAAGAACCTCATTTAATAAGACTTTTACTCTTTGACATTTTCCCATTGTATGATATTTAAGTTCTTTCTGTAGCTTGAATTGGTCTCGCATCGGCATGCGTGCCTTATAAATGGACGGTGTCCACAATTATCAATTTAATTTTAAACTTTTGCCGTGATGTGTGCTCCACAGTGAAAATGCACTCGCATATCCAATTTCATCGACTACGTGTTTCTCAATTTGAAAGAAAACAAATAGTGGAGATTGCTTATTGGAGGTTAGCTATGAGAGGAACTTAAGCTCTGTTTGTTTCACGAAGAATAAATGATTTGAAATGATCACTTATGTTCCTTAAAACAATTAGGTAATTAAAAAATTTTATTATCGACAACAATTTATGTCTAAACATTTTTATAAACAATATAAATATTTTCATTCGTTAATTTATATAAGCCATATAAACGATCATTTTTATAAAAATATTTTCCAAATCATTCATTTTTTACGAAACAAACAAAGTCTTAAGCTTCATTTGTTTCGCGAAATGTTAATGATTTGAAAAATATTTTCCTAAAAATTATCATCTGTATCGCTTAAAATAATTAATTAACAATTTTTTTATTGACGACAATTTATGTTAACATGTCTTTGTAGACCATGAATTTTCTTTCGTTCATTCATTTTTTAAGCAATATTAATAATCGTTTTTAGGAAAAATATGTTCCCGATACATTTTACACAAAACAAACAGAGCCTTAGAGATGAATTTGAGTTAAGTCAAGTTTGAGCTAGTTGAGCTAAAGCTTATTGATAGTGAGCCCCATAAATATTCGTGCCTAATCAAGTTTCCATTGTGTTTTCAATTATATTTAATAGATTTAAAAGCGTATGATAAAGTTCCTTCAAATTATATAGTGTTCAACCTGATAAACCATGAGCTCGAGCTCGAGTCTAATTGTGATAGAGTCGAGTCAAGCTCGAGGATTTTCATCCTTTAGTCGAGTTGAGTTTTCAAGCATCGAACATGCAAATGGAACTGACTTCAAACTCGACGATGTATTGGCTTTGCTCAATTACATCCTGATCGGAACTACTCATTTATGTAACATGTGCACGATTATTCAACATTTCAACTTCAATAAGACATATAAGAGTGATTCGGTTGCAAAAAATAATAATAGCTAATTAATCGTATCACGATTGATTCGATTAGAGTTCAATGAAGAATTATCTGATTCATTCACACGTAACTAGGTTGCATTTTCATTTTCCAAGCAACAAGATTACACAAAATTTCAATTGAGATGAACTACGCGAATAATCAACATTTTTTAACTGTGTTTTTGAAAACAAAAAGAAATTAAAAAGGCTGCATTATTGGACGCTCTGGGTCAACGCGCACTCGTCCATCGGGCATGCCGTGGACTTGGGCAACATGCACAGCGGGTAGTTGTCGTGACAGCTGGCAAAATTACGTCATTAAAAAAAAGTGGAATTAATTATGACTTGCGAATTGCCATCAAGGCATCGACCAACGACCAAAAAACGACAAAAGATGGAAAAATTAAAAAATTCCCCCGCTATTAGTGCCATTCCCACTCCATTTTATACGCTTGGACACCTGGAATCACGTGATTCGCTGGAAGAATTTGTGCTTACGTCATTTTCCAATATACAATTTAGGCGTATTTTTTACCTGCCATATGGTTAGGTTTAGTCAACGGTAGTCGTAATCCCATTTCGATATATTCCAAAATAGGTAATTACAATCTCTCTTTTTTAGGGGCAAGATAGGAAATAAAATTAATTATTGTCAGATGAAAGAAATTAGATTGAAATTTAAAGACGACGATAGCGCGAGATTTATATTTGCTATTGAAAAGGATTATCATTATGTCGATAATTCAACGAGTTATTATTCATCATATAAAGCACAATACCACTTTGTATGACATATTTAGAAAGATCAAAGTTGAAACACAGAGAATTTTCCCGCATGGTATTTATAAAAAGTTTGATATTTTCGTATTTGAATTATTAATAGTCTAATACATTTATATAAAGAGTTCATTAAATTCGTATTTAGAAAGATCAGGCCTCTTGTCACGTATCAACACAAGAGCGAATCATTGAATCTCCAACTAAAACATTCATCGTAAATCTCTCGAGTTTTCGTTTCGTCACGTTAATACGTAAAAGTTGTGATAAAATAAATGCGATAATGATCGAGTTATGATCAGTCGTTCATCAAGACTTTTAGTTAGATTCATGCTATTGAGACACTTAACCTGTATTTTTAATAAATATTTTTTTTATAAAAAAAAATTATATTCATTACTCAAAAAGATAGATGAGAAGTACATAGTTTTTCATAACAAAAAGAAGGAAGTAATTAATAAAAGGATTTAAAAAGTGATTATCATATTACTTCGATCGACGTTACACGACTGTTACAAAAATGGCGACGGAGGAGGCGAACGGGTGATTCCACACTTCAAACCTGACTGCGGCGGAGAGCCCAAAAAAGGAGGTGACGTGGCAGCAATTACAGCGCTCCCGAGGCGCCAATGATTGGGGGTGTTGGGCCCCGCATTTTGTCGCTCTCGTCTCGACTCGGGTCGGTCGGACACCATTCGAGTCATCCTCGTACATAAATAACCCCCAAACTGTCTCTATCTCCGCTCTCCCTCTCCCTCTCCCTCTCACCATTTTGCAACTCCGAAGACAGCCATGGACATGGACTCCCACGTTCTCTCTCTTCACGGATAGAGAGACAGAGACAGAGACAGAGAAACAGGGAGTGTGCGTGCTTAAGTGGGTGTCTGTTTCCTTCTCTGAGATGTGTGTCGCGCCTGGACTGCCTCAGGCGATCGGCGATACAGTTGAAGAGGGCGATGTTGGGGAGATGCAGAGATAGATAAGACAGACTGTGGATTCTCCTGCGCCACGATCGAGTTTCGAGAATTTCGATTTTCTCCAAGTGGTATCCGTAAAAATCCTTGCTTTAACCTGAGCTTTTTCGAACTGAAATTCCTGTTGGTTAGCAGAGTTCAATTGGATTTCCGATCCCGACGCTCTGTTTCTTGTTATTATTCCATCGGGGAGGTTTCTTCGAGGTGTAATCCAATGGCTAGCGCTACCGCGACTGCTAGGTCCGACGCAAAGGTGACGATCTCCGCCGCCGCCGTGATGGACTCCCAGTCGCAGCCTCGGAACGGCCACAACACTGTCCCCCCGCCGGAGCTCGAGTTCGCCGAGTGCGACTGCTGCGGCCTCGCGGAGGAGTGCACGCTCGAGTACATCGGCCGTGTGCGGGAGCGGTTCAGCGGGCGGTGGATATGCGGCCTCTGCACGGAGGCGGTGAAGGACGAGGCGGTCCGGTCGGAGGGGGGCATCAACGGCGAGGAGGCGCTGGGCCGGCACATGAAGTTCTGCGAGCAGTTCCGGTCGTCGAGCCCGCCAGCGAACCCGACGGAGGACTTGATATCGGCAGTGAAGCAGCTCCTGAGGCGGACCCTGGACTCTCCCAGGAAGCCGGGTTCGGTTTGCCGGCCGATGATGGTGCGATCCAAGAGCTGCTTCTCGGCATTGTCGGAATGACGGTTTCGCCTCAGGATTTCTGGGGATCAGAGGCAGAGAAGAGCTAGAGGCGACGAAGAATAACGCGATTTCAGGGTAGGAGTTAAAAAAATCTTTTTAGCTTAGGTTGACATAGGATTTGTTGAGCTTTTAATCTAGTTTAATGCTTCCCTAATCATCTAAATCCCTCCATTTTCTCATGGCTACTGACACGTTAAACAGGGAGAGGTTGAGGGAACCTTCCCTCCAACACGAATGTTCTTGAGTCCACAGCTTTCTTGTGTGTGATTTTTTGGAATCCCTTCAGAATATATTCATGCCTAATGATCGTTCACAGACGATTTAGATGCAGATATGTTGATACATACGTGCACGTATATGCTTGAGCATGCGTCCTTGTCTGCGGCACAGCTGTGAAAACCGAGCCGCTTTTAGCAAATTCTTGAGTAGTTTGCACATGGTTTTCGCTGATCTCGACCCCCTTTTGGATTTGGCAATACGGCCAAAAAGATTGGACAGCGCTCGAATCTGCAAATCATCATTGGCTTCTTTAGAGAGGGGCTCGGAAAGGTTGTCTGCACCCTTTTGATGATCAAGGGTAGCCCACGGGATGCTGCTGTGCTGTGCGTGGACAGCGGATTGTTGGTAGAAAAACTGTGAAATTTGTCAGAATTCACTGTTGTTTCTTGGAAAACAAGTTCCTCTGCTCTTGAATATCTCTAAAATTCGTCAAGCAAACAGGCAAAAAAACACGTGTGCTGCAGCGAAATCCACATGAGACCCGCGTGCGATTCATCGTTGTCTCGAACGCCCTCTTGTTCCGCGGACGCTAGAGCTTAGGAAAGGGGGCTTCTTTTGCGACGCACGTGTTGCTGCATTGCTCTCCATGGCGGGGAAGCTGGCGATGAGGACCAAGGAAATGATCTGCCCTAATGGTGGCGGGTCCAGGCTCCGGTACCGGTTGAGCCCCATTGGAATGTAGTCTCAGAGGCAATGGCACGGTTTAAGAAAGAGGGAATCGTATCTGGCATTGTGGTCTTGAGTGAACCGGAAGCAATGGGACCATTTCCAGTCAAGTTCATTCCAAAGAACCAACCAACAACCGAGGCTATAGCAACTTCGCATCATTCATGCCCCCGAAAAAAAAAAAAATCCGGTACGACGGCCGTTAGAGGCAACAATCGCCTAAAAAGACCCTTTTTTCTAAACTTGTTTGTAAAGAGGAATTTACCGGCCGGCGCTAACGAGTCTCACTTGATGTCGTACGCGAGCCGTTCACGGTTCACCACGTCGCTCGACATGTGAAGATCATTCGCTGAAAACCCACTAGATTCATCCTGATCACCGGAGAAGTTTTATTCAAGCAAGGTACAAACTAACTGCAAGACGATGCAATTAAGGTCTAATCTCGTTAATCGAAGTCAAAGATTTTATGATGCTTTCACACATTTTTGCCTACATCACATGCCTTGGGCCCTCCTACTACGGACAGGCCTGTGAATGTTTCACGTGATGGGAGAATTGGATATTCCCTCTACCAGGTTGGACGAGGAGGCTATGAATACAAAGGAAGATAATTTATCAAGTTGTCTCCATCTTTATGCGGCCAAATAAAAATAAAAATAAAAATAAAAATAGTTTACCTTTGTGAAAATGAAATATATAATAAGAGCAGTTTACCAACCACCACTTTCCTCCAAGTGTCTTCCTCTCGTTTACCTTTGAGCACTATAATTCCTCACCTCCTTTTCTTTATTTGCATAACACAATACAGAACAATACCAAATAATTATTCTTTCATTTGATTTAAAGCCTTATTGGTTAGGAAATTCAGTCCTTGTCATATTAAATTTTGTGAGGCTCGAATCCTTAAGTTATACATACGGGTATGGAAATTTTTTTTTTAAAATAATAATGTCAAAAGGAGGTTGCCATGACTAATTATGTCCTCTCGGTCTCTTCCTAACCGTTCACATCATGATGCTCTACCAAATCTTGTTATCACGTGAATGCATCAATGTGTGGATTGATTTTTCCAATTTCCACCCGATCGGTGTGAGATGGGCACGAGATTGGGATCTCGACTCCATATCTTGAAAAGCCCTGTTAAAGTATCGTGACATGAAGATGAAATACGACGCCATGTCCAACTGTCGGTTTAGTTTTTGGTTAAAAAAAAAAGAATTACCGCGACGGACTAAGCAGTACTTTCGTGCAACAAACCCTTTCCTACCCAAGAAAAGGTGTCCTCAACTGATCACACCTTGGATCTGATTTGGTGCGTTAACCGGACTTCTTTCCAAGTCCTAAACCGAATAAGATAATCCGAGACACAGGCTTCTACGATTCTTTTAATGTTTCGAACGTTGTAATTTACTTTAAACTTCATTTACCTGAGCTTTCCCTGTGGAGAAATTACAAGCTTTGTAATCAAGAAAGGACCATCGATTATGCCTTCACTAACGACAAGATGTCAAGTGTCTCTCGTTGGTTAGAGATTGGTTTCGTCCACCAAACGGTACCGCAAGAGGAAGAGATGCTGGCCCATGACCGACCCGAATGCAAATGTGTGTGTGGTCAGAACAAGAGAAATTCATGCTCATGCAAGGTACAAGAAAATTCGACAATGATGTATCACTTAATCAGATCGGTGCACGAGTATCAATTGCAACCATTTTTTGGTTAACGGGCCACCTAATGTTTCCTAACCCCTTCAATAATTAAAAGAGATATCGCGTTTCGACCGGCCTGAATGCATTGTTGGTCGATGAGCGCGACTTGAGGACATGAGAGTTCGATTCCTATGTACCGCAAGGGTAAATGACTGTGTCCCATCTTAAATCTGATCAGTCTGGTGGTTTTCTTTGGTGATCAGAAGCCACATGTGATATACGCATATCTTTGATCACTGTTCGATATACAGATAAAAGAAAAAAGATTACAATGTACTTATGGATAATGAGACACGTGGCATTTAGATTCTTTGACACGAGGTCACTTAATTGGAGTAGTCTTGAGGGTCACATCTATTACCAAATAATTATGAAGTGGGTGGATCTCACGTGATTCACGTCGGTGAAACGTAGAGATTAGTCATATAGAAAAGACACCTACTATTTTGAGAAAAGAACTTTTTTGGATGATTTTCATAAATCGTCCACAACTTTGACAACTATATTGAACGCCATTCCCGTTTAGGAAATTTGAAATTTGCATCTTCAAATAAAAACCCCAGCTAAAAAGCTAAAATGATCAATTTATCGCACCACCTCAATTAAAACCTAATTCGTAAGTAGGATTGAATCCCCGATGTAACTTAAAGTAGGAAATCGAGAACGGTGTTTGATTTGTGTGCAACAAAAATGAGGATGATTTTTGAAATTCTCATTTTTCCTATCCTTTCAACTCTATTTTATATTTTACCATAGAGACTGACCTTGTATATTTTTATTCCGAGAGCCCAATATGCTACGTGCGTCATTGAGCAATCGTTTCATTTTTCTCTTGATGCATGCATAACCCATTAATCATTTCCCCCAAGAGCTTTAAAAATTGAGAAAAATTAACTAGCCTTACATAAATTAAAGAAGGGTAAATTCTCATTTGCGGTCCCTAAATTTCGGTGCAATTTTCATGAAGATCGCATAGCTCCAAATTTTACTTTTTGGGTGCTCTAAAATTTTGATTTGCTCGCAATTGGTGCATTTTGTTCGGCGTCCCTGTGAAACTAATTTGTATCTAGCTTGTTTCTTTAGGCCTATTGAAGTCATTTTGATGGTGTAGAGACCAAGTTTTTGAACTTCAGCTCTAACTATGGCAGAAATTATATGTGAACGAATGGTCATCATAGAAAATCGCCATGTCAATGTGATGTAAGAACAATTTCCAATTGAAAGAATGAATTTTGGGCTGGGCTAATATAAACTTGTTAAGCCCTACCCAATCATGTATGTTTCAACACATCTCAGCCAAATATAATAATATATCAACACGAGCTTTCAACATGTTTACCGTTTGTGTATTTGGATTTTAAAAACCCTACAAAAAAAGTATATTGAATATATCTATACATAAAAGTTAGATAGCAATAGAATTGCGTTAATTGATTATATCTGTACAAAAGCAAAACAGACATGATCGAAGATCGTGTTCGAAATTAGGTAAATTAAGGGACTCTTAGGTGGCTCCAATATAGTGTGTATTTACACGTCTTCAAATAGTTCTATAGCAAAATAATGTGTACTTTTCGAAAAAGTTTGGGAATATCGCACAAATTGAAGTTTTGTAGAATATGATGTGTAATTAGATACCTTATGAGCAATAATGAGTTTAAAATGAAATTAAAACAACGTAGTTTCTATTTGTATTGATTAAGGTTAGCAAATAGATATCTCCAAATTTTTTAGAGCTTATGTTGTAATTCGCAATTTCTGTGAAGTCATGCTTTCTCAATGCGAACCCAGATACAATGTATAATCTTCTTTTCTTCCCATGTCGAATCAAGTCCCTCTTGTAATTATGTGGGGGCAAATTGAAGAAATAATTACAAAATATTGTATCTTCAATATTAATTTTTGGGAAGCTTAGCGGGGGCAAATGTCCCATTGCCCCATGGAGGATCCATCTTTGTGTGCATGAGTTGTTAATTCTTAACGTGAAATTAAAAGTTGTATTTATCAAATCTATATTAGCTCGGCACCTTTAAAGTCACACATGTAATTCCAAACTTGTGACGCGAGAAGAAAGTGAATTTTTTTTTTTTGTTTTTCCATAAAAAGTAGATTATTAAGTAACCACGTTCGATATGTTGATATCAATTTGAATAAGCAATGTGTCGAACATTTTTTACGACACCTCGCATATTAAAAGTTTTCATTCAAATGATTGAAGAAAAGGATTGTGCTCAATGTATATACGCCCATCTTACTAATAAAGACCAGAATTATGTTTGAATGATAGGTTATTGCACAGTACCAAACATTTTTTTTGACAAAAAATGGGCAAAAATATGAATTTATTGCATATATATATTTTACATTTCCAGATGTTTATTAATATAGTGTTCACAGTAAATTTTTTCAATCTTGAATTTATTTGTACGGAAAATCACCAGATTAGATTTGGACGGATGTTATTTCAAATTCTAAACTTTTTCGATTTTTCTAGTGTATGAATACAAGATCAGTCGATGGACATGGGAACTTATATACCATGGAACATGTGTACAGAAGATATACTGTTAGTTTCAAGAAGATGTTTTCCATGAATATATTTTAATTGAAAGAAAAATTGCAGACCGAATCACAATCATGCAAAATAAATAACCCTATGAAAAAAAAAGAAGAAGAATAGATAGTCAATAGAATTCTGTGTTTTAATTATATCATATACGAAAGCAAAACGGATAAGGGCTCTTCAGTGGATACACTATAGTGTAAATCTGCACGTCTGTAAATTAAATCTATAGCAAAATAACGTGTATTTTCTATAGGATAGGAAATTGGACACAAATTATAGTATAAGGAATAGCGAGTATTTTATTGAGATTAGACAACTTGAAAATTGATCTGGGGCCCCCATGTGAATGTGCATGCATTGTTACTTTTTAATGTGAAATTAGCAAATATTATCCATAACAATTGTGTCGAAATAAAAATTGTGTCCGCCAATCTTATATATCCATTCAGCGTCCTTCGAATTTTATATGTACTTTGAAATTATAACGGGAGAAGACGGTGAGTTTTGTTTTTCACAAACACATATAAGAAGATTTTGGTTCAAAGCATTCAAGAAAATGACTATACTCAATGTGTGTGTATATAGATATACCCATCTCACTAACAGAGACATGCTTTTTTTGCACAATGTCGAACTTTATTTTTCGACAGAAAATAGTATCTCATTTTTAGATATTTATTCAAGTATCGATTGCGATAAATCTTTTGAATATCGAAAAAAAAAATTATACACGAATTTAATGCCTATATACACGAGTTCTCAAGACTTCTCTACTCTTCTTATCACCCAAAAAACTTTGATTTTTTTTTTATCTCCCGCCTAAATTTTTATTTTGCCCTTTTTTCTTCAACAGGGCACATGAGAAAATGATTAAAAAAAAAAAGGAAAGTAAGGAAAAAAAATATGCATGCCCAAGCCTCACCGGAATCCCTCTCTCTCTCTCTCGTACGATTTTGGGTGCGGTGTACTTCCATTTCTCCTTCACTCGGGCGAATATGTGTACTTCAAATTCGGAACAACCTTCGCATGATTCTCCTTCTAAAACTGCCCCGCGATTCCCATGTTATTACCACAGTGCCATTCGCCGGAAATTATTTGGAGGCAACCCTTGTTTATGGTTAACACCAAACAAAGCTTAACGTCGGCTGCGCTTGGCAATCGCTTTGCTAAAAAGGTTTTGGACCTCCTTAGGAACCTTGAGCAATAGTCAATTTGGCTAATTTTTTTTTATAGAGTTTTAGGGAAATACATTGCATCGATACAATCCCTTAATTTAAGGTAGGTCTACAGCATTTTTAAAATTCACGCTGATGTATATTTTTTTTCCTTTCAACTTTGCCATCGCTAAACTGTTGAAATTCCGAAAATGTACTCATCACTATTGTCTTAAGCGAAGCCAAATCTAGTGCCTCGTGACTTTAGGCAAGGCTAGCTCGCTGTCGACGAAGGTTTGAGGCTTTTTAAATTAAAAAATAACAAAAGTTTTTTGCAAGTGCACTTTCTATTCAAGCACCAGTACAATTAAATTTGCTTGTCAATACACTTTTAAATTACAATTTGTCAAATACTATTTCCATTTTAGAAATAAACCCTTTCACCTAAAGACCTTAGCATTTCCCAACTGCTTTCTTTAGAAGCCATACTAAACGCAGCCTATATGTAATCACTATCTCTCGTAGTGATCGCTTGCAAGAGCATACTCGCACACTTGCGAGGTCGCTTAGAAGGCTCTCATTGTTCCAAAGACGTGACGTAGAGGCTTAGCTCAAGAGATACCCACAAAGAAAATTTATATAAATCAACTTTTTATTTCATAAACGACACGTAGAATTATAAAAAAAAAAAAAATTGCATTAGCAAACATAAGATTTGTGCGAAAAGCTATGCCCTTTTTTAGTGGGACTCAATGCGATTCCCGTTAGTTCGAACTACGTACCATATTCGACATAATCTTCTCTTCTTTATTAATTCCTTTAATTTTTTTTTTATTTTTCCACTCCCCAACTGCTGGTCCGACCCACCAAAAGAAGATGGGGGAAAAGACCCTACCGCCCTCGTTCGTCCCACCAAATTCTTTTTGGTAGAATTGAATGGGCCCGGGCCCACCTCCCGTAATTCGGTTAATTTCCCTCCAAGCCCCTAGTGGGGCCCTGGCCTCCTCCTTACGAGCGGGCAGGACCGTAAATAACGACCAACCTCAGGGGTCAAATTGCAAACGTATCCGCCCCCATCATCGTCGGAAAGAAAACCCTCTTCTTCTTCTTTTTTTCTTTTTTTAAAAAAAAATCTCCTCCGGTGGCCAGTTGGGGAAGAAAAGAAAAGAAAAGGACAGTACTACACCAACAAAAACATACGACACCATTTCTTTCTTGTTGCTCCTTCCTTCTTCATCTTCACCACCATCGTTGTCCTCCAGAGCGAAACCAATTCCTCTTTTAACGCGCACGCTCTCTCTCTAAAAGCTTCTCCTCCTTCTTTTCTGGGTCGAAATCTCCCCGAGAAAAAGCTTGTCAGGAGAGGGAGAGAGAAAGGATGATGCACATGACGTTTTACTGGAGCAGGGAGGTGACCGTCCTGGTGGAGTCTTGGCAGACCACCACGTGGACCAGCTACGCCTTCACCCTCCTCGCCTGCTTCCTCGCCTCCGCCTTCTACCAGTTCATGGAGGACAGCCGCGTCCGCCTCAAGCTCGCCTCCTCCTCCTCCTCCTCGGCCGCCTCCGCCGCCGACAAGCCCTCCTCCGCCGCGGCCTCGGAGGCCCCGCTCGAGACGCCGTTCCTCCGCTCGAAGGCGGCGTCCTCGGCCGGCGGCGGGAAGAGGTGGACGGTGGCCCGCGTGGGCGGGTCGGTGCTGTTCGGGGTGAACGCGGCGATCGGGTACCTGCTGATGCTGGCGGTGATGTCGTTCAACGGTGGGGTGTTCCTGAGCGTGGTATGCGGGCTCGGCGTTGGGTATCTGGCGTTCCGGAGCGGGAGCGACGACGCCCCCGTGGCGGTGACGGCCGTCGCTGATAATCCCTGCGCTTGTGCCTAGGCTTTAAGATTTTTCTAGTCTTTATAAGACAACATCACCATGTAAATCATGAAGACTATGAATCGGAACAGGTTCTTCTCTCTCTCTCTCTGTTTTTTCTTTTTTTCCTTTCCCTGTATATTCGATTGTAAATTTGCTTTTTCTTTTTTCTTTTTTCTGTTGGTGATTGGCGTCGGGTCTTCCGATGAGGGGGTCCTCGTGGCAATTTGCAAGTGTTAGGGGGGCTCCGTCTGAAAAGTGAAACTGAGGCTTTTAACCGAAATCCCCGAGTTTCTGCTGTTCTTCTTTCTCGTTTGGGTTGTGTCCATCTTTGACTTTATTGGTTGCTCCGTTCGCTTTGAGACTTATTTTTCCTTTTTTAGGGTTTTTTTTCAGAATTATCTCCTTCTTCTTTTTTTATTTATTTATTATTATTATAAAGTTTTTGTCTTATATGCATCTGAAACGGAAGTCTCGAAGCAGGAGAAAGTTACCCAGTTTGAGGATTCTCATGCCCAAAAACGACAACGTTTTTGTTGGGTGCGAAGAAAGCCTCGAACGGGAAATTCGAGAGGAGCACTAAATGGAGTGTCAGTTTCTGGCCCGGAAATAATTGCTCAATACGATTCAATGCGTTGGCCCCAAATCGGGGGTGGGGGTCCTCTCTATTTATGCTAACGTGGGAAAGTAACGTCGCGTGTTTGTTATTCTCATTGACTCCACTTCCTCATCGTATCTAAACCCCTAGGTTTGATGGATACATATATAACTACTCCGCAACGACAAAAGCAAATCTAAATTCGCGATGAGGCGGGTTAGCCGAGATTTGTTCGCGCGCTCGAATTCCCGGACGTTTTCGGTATGACGGCGATGAATTGATTTCGATTCTTCGCAAAGATGAATTGGTTGGCAATCGAGCTGCGTACATTGCTTTGCCATCTCCGAAAGCTGGAATAGAAGAGGAGAGAAATGATAATAACATGGGAGTACTGTAGAAACTACGGTCATTTGACAAGGGGTTAGGGATCATTCTGTCGTGGAAAGAATGTGCTCTGTACAAATCGACCTACAAAATGGGGAACCGAAACCCAATGGATCGCGATTGGAAAAGGACTTCCACCTTCTAATGTACAAGATTGCTGCTACTGGTTGCTGATCGGCGACGCTGCCCCTTTGTCACAAAAAAAATTACTAGGTGTTTCATTAAAAAAAAAAGGAAAGGGTCCATCAATCTACTACCGGAACTTCGGATCAGTCTGATGAGGGTATCAAAAGCGGTAGGCTCCATGGCTTACTCGATCGCTCGTCGAAGATGGGCATAATCTTGAAATCGTCAGTGCGGATCTTGGATTTTCAGTGACACTAGTTCACTCTCTTGCTGTTGGTTTCTGATCCTCGAGCTGTTAGGCAACCACGGCCTAATCGTCTCTGGCCAGATTACTCTGAAAATGGAGATACAGATACAGCCATTTACAGGAATTAAATTTCTTACTACTCACGAAAACAGAGTAAATACAAATATAAAAAAAAAAAAAAGAGATTACAGAGTGTTGGCATCGCTATAGATTCAACAAAGACAAGCAGCAATAGCATCCACATGAGAGTGTCATGAAAAAGATAGGACGTTTCCCAGTTTAAACCATAGATTTCCGAAGGTACCTTTTCCAAATGCAACATGGAAATCATAAATTACCCTGGCCCACCGATTAGCGATTACTACTACAAGATAAAATTGCCTCACCTATGGATTGTTGATGGACGCCCCCTTTGTCCCACTACTAAAATTAGACTAACAGTTGAGTTCGACCAAACGATCAATTGCTTTGGGGTTATTCTTATGTAAATTTCATAGGCGTGAGCCATACTTCAAAGATCAGCTCCCGGGCTGGTTTAGAAAAGCATTGTGAAGTACGTCAAGAGATAATGTTAACATTAGAAAGCAGGAGATATAACTCATTTCTGACAAAATAAGTGATGAGGACTTGTTGATGGCCAAAAGAAGAAGAGTGACAAGGACTTACAGATCCAATCTCTCGCGAATCGCCCGTCGCACAGAAGAATTCAGGCCATATGCTATTGAGTTGAACAGGCCCTAAATGAAAAGGGGAAAAAAGAACTAATTCACTTGGCTGTTTAACATAGAAAAGCAAAAGATGATTTCCTCCTTAGAGGCAGGCCATTCTGTTGATGCTATCAGCAATTCACCGCTTTGAGATGCAAAACAAGGTTTTACACTCGGAATTAACTACATCTTGATCATTCGAGCACTCCATCTCAGAAACATTGAACTTTTTGTAACGGTTAAGCCTATGGATGCTCATTAAAGAGAAGAAATTATTACTCAGGACAGTCAAAACATAGATTGGAAATGTTAATTTAGCTCTCTCATAGTATTTAAGTCTTTACAGTCATGCATTCCCAGATCTCATCAAGTAGATAATGAAACTTCTTATGAGCAGTCTTGTCCCAAAACCTTGAATAAACCCCACAGATTGTAGAGACACGAGAAATTACAAGAAGAGTACTTCCCCAGATTATCTACCAAGTATTAATTCAAACAGCAAGTAGAGTCAAGCACAAGGCCAATGAGGATTACCATCAGAGCAGCAGTGCCAACATCAAGAAGAGACAGCCAAAAAATCTTATGTCCAGGTTCAATGAAGTCATGTATGCGATTGATTGTACCAAAAGCCCACGATCCTATCAAGATGAGTGGGTAGTATCCCCACCTGTTCAAAGCCTGTGAAGTACGAGAAGCATGATACAGAAGACATATTGCACACATCAGTTTTCCATTCAATCAAATGATTGCACGATAAAATATGAAACGGTCATCATAAAACATGAATTTAGGGAAGGGAAAACATCAAGCAAAGAATTTATTTCCGACAATTTTTACATTTTGACTCTCATCAACAATGTTCAAAATGGTAAAGAACAGGTAAAGCAACTAGGCTCTCTATAATCTAAATACAGGTGAAGCCACTTCACTTTCCTAGCCAAAGAATTGGTAATGAACAGATCCGCATGGTTTGGGAACACTTTTAAAGACATAAGACTAAGTGAAATCTCATATATGTGGAAAGAATGGTCCAACGGTAGATGTCTATTAGCACATTCAATTCCTCTAGACTGTTTAAGCTCTGCCAAGCATCTACATCTAATTGCCATGTACAGCATACCTTCATATCAGGTCTTGCATCTGAGTGGTATGCTCGATCTGACATGCCCACTGCCATCTACGCATTTCAAAAGGTGCATTAGTCTGTGCTGACTATAAATGGTGCTACTTTCTTAAATAATATATGTACATATATGTACATACACGTGTGGCATTGTTTAACATGCGTATCACTTGAAAGTATGAAAAACCATTATAAAGAATTGCTCCCCAGAGTGGCGCGTAAAACGTAATGAAGTGGACTGCCTGCAGCCAAAAGAGGACGGGTGTCAAATGTATGGGACACTAAGATTTTGAAGGACTATAAAACTCTCAGGTTTCTCCATTACTAAAGATGCCTTAAAAATCTCATGCTAGATAATGCGCAAGTCTCAATTTACACAAAATACCGCTAAATAATAAATGAAACATATTAACTATATCTTAAAATCTGTCACAGCATACATGAGGAGTATGCCTTATCTGCCAGATATGACAATGATTTCAACATTTCAAGGACAACCGCAATAATAGAGGAGAAAGATTGAGCTTCGGATGCATTTACTCAAATTCCTAGCTTTTAGTGCCCATTTGCTATATCTGTAGATATGTAAGGACCTTGGACTGCTGTTTCCAAACCAGTAAGACAGTCAAATTGAATCTAGTATTCTTCGCTTTATCTTCATATAGGACAGGGAGCCGCTCCAGTAAAAAATTGTCTGGGCAATTGAGTGGCTGTATTTACAAGGCAAGGACAAAAAAAAACTTAGAAAAGGCAATATTGTGGTAAAACTTATAAATGTCTTTGAAAGCTTGCCTTCCCCGTGCGCCCTGTTTGTGACCAACACCATGTACCTAAATGTCCGTGATCATTGCCAATAGAGCGTATGACCGTCATAACCAGAGATGTGCCTGACACAAGAAAATGAACAGAAAGATGAGCTCCAATACAGGCTCATCACAGCAGCCAAGACTGAGAGAAGTCCAATTATGTCATCAGCCTACTAGAACCACACAAATTTATTCCTTTCTTCCAATTTCTTACTTAAAGCTTCACTAATATGCTGCAGTAGAGAGTTACAGAACAGTTACATGAACTACATCATCCGCTCAATCCATTAATTTATTTGTTCAATCTTCATCTATATCCTCACTGGTACTTCAAAGTTATTCGAGCCATGCCATGCACTAATTATGGCAAAATATGCTAAGTTAACTGGAAGCTAAGCTTCACTGCAGCAACGCCATCAAACAAATTATATGCTACCTCAACATCATTGAAATAATTTATCATGGACATCAGCTTTACAAAGCCCACTTTACTAGCCAGTGAAAGTTGGCCTCCATATTATACTAGTTATAGAATTTGACTTACAAAACAACTGCTTGACATAGCAACCCTACTCAGTTACTCGATTCTTAAAACTATCATTTCTCCAAGCATCTTTCCCTACAAAATGAACCACTCTAAGTTTGAGGAGACCTTTCCCTATACTTTCCCCGGCTCTTTCCTTAGCTGCTACTGCAGGGCTCTATGCTCGGTGGTCAGATCGCATCACTTCTACACGGCATTGATCATCAAAGAGGATGTAGGAGAACCGCCAAAAGCACCTAAGTTAGGATTTTCTACGAAAAAAAAAATCTCATCTCTTCTATCCATTCCAATTGAAATGTCAAAAACGTTGTCTTTAGGAAGTTTAAGGAATATATCGTTTAAGGAATATGTCAGGCACTCCCAAACTGTTTAAAAATAGTAAATAGTCCTGCCAAATCATGTAAATGCTTCTATACAGGCAATGCACCAATTGCTATGTATATAGAATAGAAGAATTAGTTGGCAGCCAATCAATATTTCATGCTGAAGACAGAGAAAAAAGACCTTTTTGACAAAATCTGTACCTTTTCTAACAAAAACCATAGTGCAGACATATGTGCAAAGAAACATGGTCACAGTTTCGGGCCAAATAAGTCTCAGCAAGCCACTTAAAATCTCTAAGTCTGAACATTGGAGCTAATAAATCCATACCCCATACATACAAGTGAAACATAGCCTCCAAATCTTCAACATCGGTTTTGTGTCTGACAACAGTCCGGTGAAGAGTAAATGCAATCACTGTTGTCCAAAGAAAGGATGCCACACAAAAGAAGTGGGTGGTATAGCCCTGAGCATAACAGAAGAATCCTTTGGATGGATCACTGCAATAAAACCACCACATCTAAGGTGATGCACTAGATAAAAACAGATGAAGATTTAGATAGGTAAACATGTGTAGCTCACCCAATTATGTTGAAGAAACTGCAAAGCATATCCTGGGCACAAACATCACGCTATAGGTTAGAACAAGTGTGAACTTATTGCCTTCAAATCACGATGAAATGGAAAATAGATTTTCCTGTAAATCTTCCCCACTCTCTTACTAGAAAAACACACGAGAGTTAATCATATCTTCTACAGACAAGCATATAGAAGCGAGGGCATAGCAGGAGCACATTGTCGTGAAGTAATCAAACTTCAGTTGGCTGGGCACCCTCACTAAACAGACGCAGCAAAAGAGATATTACTTGCATTCAGTCAAGGGAAAAGCAGATCGCAATTATCGAATCAGATGTGGGTTGGCCTCTCCAATACCTCCGAGCCTTCAAGTTCAATGTCACAAAGATAATCGCCACATGCGCATCTATAGCCGATGGACACCAAATTATCTTGCATCTAACTGCGTCCTATTCGAAAAATAGCATTAATTGCCTTTCTACTTACATACCAAACTACAAAGTCAAATCACTAAAGCGCACGGAATTGAACTCTACTTTTTTTGTAAATTGGAGTCCGAAACATTGAAGGAGACGGTAGCAACTCAGGAACGCGAACCTTAAATTGATGTCAAAGCACAGAGTCGCGAACGAGAGACACTTTAGAAGTCGAATGCTACAAACTCATAAGCCTCTCCGCCACACCTAAAGTCCAACCATTACGCTCACAGGACTGTCTTCCACTAAGCCTCCCGTGACACACAGGCGTTCATCTCTTATCGAACCTCGTACTCAACCGCTACTACCGCAACAAACTTGAAAAAAACAAAGCCGCACGCTTCGAATCAAGAAAGCGACAATGCTCATTCGCTAACTCGTGAGATCTAACTGGAATATGACCACTTCACTCCCCTCGACCAGCGAACACGACGACAAAAATCAGATCGAACCGCGATTTCGGGCTACGCGCGAACCTCCCAATCGAACAGACCGGCGGAATTTCGACGCGAAGGCGAAAAGCCTCGAGTTTCTACAGAAAGCATGGGCAGGGGAAAAGGAAGGACGCACGCGAAAAGAAGAAAAAAGAAAATGGGGGCGGGGCGAGGCGAGGCGAGGCTTACGGAGAGGGCGAGGTAGAAGACGAGCTTGAAGGAGAACTTGCGGAGCTCTTTGAAGAGGAGGTAGCAGAGCACGATGAAGCCCGAGCCCAGAAGCGAGAAGCTCGACGCCACCGCGTTCACCGAGGTCAGGATCTCGCGGTCGTGCAGGCTCAGGTTCCCGCTCGCCGCTTGCCCTGCGCTCGCCATCTCTCTCTCTCTCTCTCTCGCTCTGCGATCAGTGATGTCGTGGATTTTCTATTTCCCGGTACTCTGGTTTTCCGGGAAAACGAGAGAGAAAGTGACGAACCGTGCTCGCTCGCGCTGTGATGGCTCTTGAGAAAAATTTTGGGAAAATTTTCTGTATTTAATAATGACGTGCGAAATTCCGCAACCGAGATTAATTATTTTAGAAAAAGGGAATATCTGGACAAATGGCTGAATGAGTTCGGCCGTAATTATTTTAAAATCATCATTTCCTTCTTTCTAACATAAGATTTGTTCTCGTTACCGCTTGTTGTTCCTGTGTAATAATAAATAAATAAATAATTAATTAATTAATTCTTGTGAAGATGATCTGATTCGACCATCACGTTTTCTTAATTCTTACGCAAGTCGTCTGGTCTACACTTTAAAAAGTTCTCTCTTGCTCTTTATTTTTCTCTCTCTAAAACCTTGAAAATGATTTTATATGGAAGAAAAAAAAAAACACCAAAAATCCTAAATTACACCCACCGTGACCCATTTATCACGAACTTTTTTTTTACATAAAAAACCTCAAATTATATTCACTATGACATATTTATCATAAACTTTTTCTTGTGACATAATTTTTTTTTAATTTGTACCTATGTGACACATTTACCCTCCGTCAAATAAATCTTCAGCCACAACAACCTTGTTTTCATTTTAATGTTAACACCGTTTGATTTTTAATGATGTGCATTGACGAAGGGTAAATATGTCACATATGTACAGTTTGAGATTTTTAGTGTCACAGAAAAGAGTGTGATAAATGTAGACGATGAACATAATTTGAAATTTTTCGTGGCTTTTGTTTATATATATATATTCGAAAGATTTTTAGCCAAATTGTATGAATGAAAAAAGTTGAAGAAAGTGAAAAATCAAAAGGTTGGAAATAAAAAAGTCATCTTATCATGGATCCAGTCAGCAATGTCCACATATTTCACCTTCTTTAAAATTTGAAATGTCAATCCTTCAATTAGTTTATTCATGCTTTTCCCCGTTTGCCTTGAGAACTAAGTTTTCTGTTGCAAGCGGACACTAAAATAAAGATAAATGAAAAGAACTGAATTTTGCTTTCGTAAGCTGGCCCATCAAGAAGAAAAGGCAAGTGATCTTTCTAAATTTCACCATCGATTCTTCTTAGATTACTGCATGTAACGATGACTTTTACTTTTCCTGAAAATATATATATATATATATAAACTTTCTATTGAAGAAACAGAGATTTATCAAGTTACTGTTTAAAGAAAATTGGACGATAATTATTCGCATCGGATAAGAAATACACGGTATTTACTCCATTGTTTTTCCGAATAAAGATTGCCGATTTATTCGGAAAATAAATCTTACAATGTATTCATCCATGAAGAATAATGTGTGAATGACCACAACCTTGGAAAAAAAAAATGCAAACTTTCTGTTGAAAACTCAGAAAGTGAGAGACATATCAGTTCGGACAGCAACATGTCTGAAGCAACCTTGTACTCTTAAATAATTGACTACAAGATCTCATGCAATTCGATCCCTCCTTTGTTTCACTCTGCTTGAAGAAGTTCCAGGACCCTGACCAGCTGACTCATCCTGGGCCTCTTGCTTGAGTCATGGCTCAGGCACTTGTAGGCCAACATAGCCACCACCTGAGCCCCCTTGGCGCAGAAATGCCCTTCGAGCCTCGGGTCCATGACGGCCCGCTCGTGCTTGCTCAGATCCTTCAGCATCGGCCTAACCCACTCCACGAGGTTCTGCTCTCGCCGGGGCCGCGTCTTGTCCATCGCCATCTTGCCTGTGAGGAGCTCCAGCAGGACCACCCCGAAGCCGTACACGTCGCTCATCGTCGTCAGGTGACCTGCAAGTGGGTTCGATTAGCACATCCGCGCAGGCATTGAACGAGAAGCGACATTATGCAGCTGCTGGGAATCTAAGTTGTTAGGCTATAGCTATGTTATAGTGTCAGAATAGAATACGAGGCGCACCAGTTAGCATGTACTCAGGGTCTGCATAGCCCGGTGTGCCCAGGATTCGTGTCGAGACGTGTGTGTCGTCTCCTTCTGGACCATCCTTTGCCAGGCCGAAGTCCGACAATTTGGCCGTGTAGTCCTTTGAACAAATAGAAGCTCAAGTTTCTTTAGTGTTTAGCAGTCATACCAAGATTCCCATTGTTTTGCAATGACAGGAATCCGCTAGTCTCTTTCTTCCAATGAGAAATGCAGTTTTAAGTTCATTGAGGGACCGATAGAGATGCTTACCAAGTCCAACAATATATTTGAAGCTTTGAAATCCCGGTATATCACCGGTCTATCTGCTTCGTGAAGGAAAGCCAGGCCTTTGGCAGCTCCTAGAGCAATTTTCATCCTGACCGACCACGGCAGGGCCAGGGAACAGTCTACATATCGGCCAAGAAAAAAAAAAATGTAAATTAATCACGGGTTGGTTGGAATCGATTCACGGCATAAGCATACACAGTTTTATGTGCTGCACTATCGAATGTGGTCATTTTGCAGGTTAAACAAAAGCTGAGACAGGGCTTTTGTTAAGGCGACGTACTGCCGAAGAGGAGATTTCCTAAGCTCCCTTGCTCCATGTACTCATAGACTAGGAGCCGGTGCTCGTCCTCGCAACAACACCCAATCAATTTGACGAGATGCGGATGCCGGAGTTGTCCAAGGAAAATTATTTCTGCCTGCGACAGCACAAGCTTGGCCAAATGAATAGGGAGTTCGTGATCACTTAAAACATTCATTTGTGCAAGGCAAAGAAGAGTAAATTGCAGAGTCTAACCAGCCACTCCTTGTGGCCTTGCCACCCGGTCAAGTTCAGTAGCTTCACGGCCACAGCTCGAGCCTCCAGTTCAGGCCTGAGCGTGTCAGGGATGAACCCCTTGTGCACTCGCCCAAACCCACCCTCGCCAAGAAAATTGCTCCATGAGAAGTCACTGGTCGCTGCTCTCAGTTCCGCCAGCGTGAATATGCGAAGATTGGAGCTGACAAGACAAACCAAGAGATTATGGATGGAGACCTGCAAGCTGGGATCACAGACATCTGCTAGGGATACCCGGTCGATGTGGCCCTGCTTTGCGACTGGTTCATCCCTTTCGGGCTGAGAAGTTCTGGTCTTGTAGCAGCTAAAGATCATAGATTTCCAGGTTATGTTCTTCAGTGTCATCATCATGCATGACCAATCCTACAAAAGGAGATTCAAACTTGATGCTCCAGTGACGCGAAGCGAGAGCATTTTATAAGTTAATGATTGAGATGAGCATGTAGCTACATAGAAGGATCATATAATCCTATATTAATCCTTGGGCCCCGAGAGCAGATGAAATGAAGTGGGTCAATGGGAAACTCCAGGAGACTACCAATAGGATGCTCCTTACTTGCATAAACATACACTGTGCCTCTTTGTTTAAGGTTTGAATGGTAGTTCGACGTCTTCACATCATTACAGCAATCATACCAGCGACACCGGGACGGTTTCGCTTTGCTTGCAAAAAGGAAACCGGAAGAAGAGAGAAACCGTCTATGAATTTATCGTATATCCGTCCCGGAATTCAAGCTGTCATACTTCATTTCGAAGACTTCGAAATGGTTCTTTGTTCGCAATCGTCTATAGCATCCATGAAAGTTTTCAGAACCGAGAAGGATTGAGTGAAGAAAACATAGCCACCGTGCTCAGGAAAGTCCTGTCAAGTCCATTCTTAAGATTCCAGGAATCAACCCCGGGAGGTCTTCGCTTTGCTGCCCTGGAGTGTCGGTGTTTGGTTTATTTGAAAATCTTTTAAGGCAGGCCCGCTTCTTATTTTAAGCGCTAAGAGCTTGCTCAAAGTGGGCAAGACGTCGTGATCAGACGACAGAGCCAAAACTGGCCGGCCTCTCAATCAATAGTCCGTTTGCGAATTCGCGAAGAGATTGTGACATTGTGTAGCAGTTACGGAGGAGCGCGTGCGGACGACGGAAAATCTAATCCTTTTGACCGTCTCTTCTGTGGAAACACATTGGATGCCAGGTAATAACACGTAAACTGTGGCCGCTTTTGCGGAGCAAACGACATTGTTTGTGCGAGCATCGAGCATGAGATTGGTTTGGATCAGAACAGAGAATGTTTGCAGCTTCTGTCAAGTGATGTGATATGGTTTTAGGAAACTCTTTCCCATGTCGTATCTCCCACATTCTAAAGAAAACACCAAAGTAGACTTCGATCAATGGACGGGCCGGGTCTAGCTAGGGTCCGGCCTAACCGTCAACCCTAGGCCCATCCTTAAAAATTCTTTAAATTTTGCATTTGATATTAATTGAGCCGAGCTAGCTCGACCCATTAAGAAAATTGCTTTTTTTATATTTGCCCATTATTGCCTTACTGGCCGATTGGGCATAGGGTCGCCGGCCCTTTTGGTCGAGTCTGCCTCATATCTATGTGTTTCGTTAACTCAAAATCCAAAAGTCTAATCGAGATTTGGGTGTCAAGAAATTGATCTAACCATCCATTATTGTAACAATCCGATTTGACAAGGGTGAGGAGTGATCGCCGAGGTCAAAAGGCTTGGATAATGAGCAGCTCCCAGCAAACTTCTAGAATGGCTTTTGACTTGCCCATTATTGCCTTACTGGCCAATTGGGCATAGGGTCGCTGGCCCTTTTGGTCTAGTCCGCCTCATATCAATGTGTCTCGTAACTCAAAATCCAAAAGTCTAATTAAGATTTGGGTGTCAAAAAACTGATCTAACCATCCATTATGTAACGATCTGATCTAATAACGGTGGGGAGTGATAGCCGAGACCAGAGAGCTTGGATAATGAGCAGCTCTTGGCAAACTTCTAAAATGGTAAAGGGTTCAAAATGACTTGAATTGCACACCAAATAAAGGGAGAACGTTCCTATGATATATGTATATGTGAAAACTGGAATTAACTCACGGATATACTTTTTGACTTAATGACAAACTTAGCATTAGAACTTCAAAATTAAGTGTGCTTAGATGAGAGCACAATCTAAATGAGCGACCTCCTGAAAAAGTGCCCACCCGTACGTTGAAGGACTATGAGATTTGATATGGGACTGGTCAAATCGAACAATACTTCGAACAAGGACGTCACACATTATCATCCCAAATCTCCTAACAAGAACAACTAAAATCGTGCAATAAATGAAAGGGGACCAAGTCTTTTATCGTTCGATGCTTAGTGTCTTGTCCCCACATGAGGACAGGTAAAATCTAATGTCCGCATCGAATCGGGCCCGTTTATTCGCATGTGATGCCTAAATTTTTGCAACTCCCTAAATGCATATAGTTCCAAAATGTGTCCGATTGAATTCATGTCACAACCTGACCAAAAAAGATAAACATAAATAAATAATTCACGCCAAAAGAACACCACCCGAATATCATACGGATGAATAGTTTCCACATTACGCACATTGTACCTGGGAAGGTTCGAATGCATATATCGTCCAGGTGCATTGCCATTTTTTTTTGCTATTAGTAATGTCGAATCCGGTGCAATTAACCAAATTCAAACGTTTATAATATCATCCGATAGCACGTGTGCCAACGGGGTCATCATAAATTTTCGTCATTTCAAATGATATGAGGTATGTGGTATTGACTAATTTCCAGTTACGACTTGAATAAATGATACACGATTGAAATAGAATGCGTTCGTGCTATGCACTATGACTCATGCAATTTCGTAGTAGCTTATACTCTCCCAGATTACATTCTATAATTACTTGACACTACTATTATGTATATGGAAAATAACAAAGCAAGTAATATTTAAGGAAAATGACACAAATGGTTCATAAACTTTAGACTGAATGTGTAATGTCATCACCGAGCTTTTAATTTGTTTTATGTGATTTCTAAACTTTAGCCCAATGTGAAATGTTGTATTTGAAATTTTAATTTGTTCAATGCGATCCTTGACTTTTGGTACATATTCAATTTAACTCTTCAATTGTATGGAAAATATTCAATGTTGTTCTTGAAATTGAATTAACGGAATAGTAATATTGAATATCTTCATATTATATAAGGATTAAGTTGAATATGTATGATAAAAAAATTCAAAAATCACGTTAAATAAATTAAAAATTTATAAACGATATTGCATGTTGGGCGAAATACCATACACTAATATTTAGGTTCGAACGATGACAAAATAGGATACGTAATTTCTTTTGGACCGACCGAAAGAAATCAGATGACCTGTCAACCGAATGCCACGAGGCGTCGCCTCGACGGGCTTGAGATCGGAGAAAGTCCTGAGAGAGAGACAGGCAGAGGCGTCGTCTCGTCGTCTTCCGCCGTCAACGATTTCGCAAACTGCGAAAAGGGGCCGACTCCGACATCAAAAAAAGAAAAGCCCAATTGAAAAACAATCAAGAAAAGTCGGTTTCTTCCTCCAAAGTCGCGGCCTTTCTCCATCAGAAAAGGCTTGGTATCGCTTTTTATTACTTGCTCCCCTTCCATATTCAAAGCATATTCCTTCTCTCTCTCTCTCTCTCTCTGCTGCGTATTCGCTCAAAGCACGGAACGAGCCCTGTCGATCTCATGCGCACCCATAACCCTAGTATGCTTCTCTCGTACACCCACGTGGTCGTCCGGCGCTTCAGGTTTTGATTCCCTCTCCTGTTCTTTCTTTTTTTTTTTTTTTGTAATTTCCATTGCTTTCCCATTTTCCTGGGGAATCGATGTCATGTGAATGCCGCTCGAGAGATTCGTGGAAGAGCGCAAATCGCATTTTCCTTTGGGTGTTCTCTTTCTTGGCTTTCTTGATTCTGGGATGGGAAGAAAAAAGGCTGCTTCTTTGCTCTGTTTCTTCACGGCGTGTTTCGCTCGCGTCGAGCCTTCATCTGGGTTCGATCGTGATTGCTGCATTCTGATCTGCTGTTGAGATTTGGCGCGCCTCGTTGCGAATGCCATCAAGAATTGCTTAAAAGAACTTACTTTTACAGGTTTCTTGGATTGTCATTCTGTTGCCGAGCTGCAATTGTTATGTGATCTGTGCGATCTCCCTTTTTTGCTTGATGTGCTTTAGTGCTGTGATCGTAGCATGGTCCTAGAACTTTGCAAGTGTGACAAGTTGGCTGTGCCTCTTGGACAATTTGCTCCTGTGTCAGCCTCAACAGAATTATGTGCAAGAAAGTACTTATATTTCTTTGATCCGATTGTCTGTTCATGCAGGTGAACAGAAAATTTTTTGAGGCATCCGAGTGCAGAGTTTAGTAAAATAGATCAGAGCATGAGGAATAATCAGTTAGCTTTCAAAGATTTAAACGGAGGATCCCCATATATCTTACCAACCGAGCCCTTTCTATTGCATAGTTTAGGAGGTCATCTATGTTCTCGAATTAGTTCTCTTATTGATAACTCGCTGCATCAGACAAGAAGTTTGCATGTCCCCGGAAGTGTCGCTCTTCAAGAAACTTTTCATAGCTTCTCCAGGGTCACCAATGCTATCGTCTATTGGTTCGCAAGTGGAACTGCTTCAAATTTGGGTCAGAGGATTGTGGGGAATTTACCTGGTTCGGAAAGTGGAAGTTGTAAATTTGCTAGGCTAGTTAGACAAATTTCTTCTAGTGCATCAAATAAAGAATTTGTTAGCCCTGAGCTCTTTAACAGAATTGCTAGTTTCATCCTGAGACATCTTTCCAAAGAGGCGGACAAGCTCCGATCGTTTCCTATGCTCTCAATAGCTGCAGTACTCGTACCACCATTTGGCAACTTGTAAGTCATTTATGCACTTTACTTGTAGACAGAGTTGCATTTGCAATACTCTCTCTTTCTAAAAGATTGCTTCCAATTCCATTGGCCTTTTACAGATCTTCCAAGGTACTTGATGTCCTGCCGGGGAGTGCTGATGTGAGAAGTCATATTTGCCTAGATCAAAGACCCTGCGAGGTCAAGAATCGAGGATGTTCCGGGCTCTCTGTTCCAGACTTAGACTGGAAAGAACATGCAGTTGAACCTAGAACCGGCATCGAGTTCCCTATGATTCTGGATAGTATACTGGCTGGAGAGAGAAATTGCAATTTGACTTCAAAGGTCAGTACAGAGCTTTTCCGCTGGCAGCTGGCATTTTGTATTCGTATCAATTCACAGGCTGCAAGTCTCGACTAAGCATTCTGATCGGCATCCTAACTCATGGGACTTTTTATTTGTATGAAAGAAGTTAAATTGCTCTATTTTCCTGATTCTAGCTGGCAAAAGAAACTCGATTTTGGATGATGCGACTTGGAGGTTCCTCAGTAGGGAAAAACTGTTTTCCTTGATTGCTAGAGAGCATTGGATGCAATTATTTGTATGAAAGAAGTTAAATTGCTCTATCTTCCTGATTCTAGCTGGCAAAAAGAAACTCGGTTTTGGATTATGTGACTTGGAGGTTCCTCAGTTGTGAAAAACTGTTTTCCCCTGATTGCTAGAGAGCATTGGATGCAATTATTCATTGACCGTCAGTTGTTAGAGATGGAGAATGATTCTTTGAGTGTATTAGAGATTGGAGGAGTGTACAAACAATGGGATTAAAGATGGTCCACGACTATGGCAGTTGCTAAAGTTACAGATTCAGGCTGCTTTTAGGCGGAAAAATCAAATAATGGATTAAAGAACAGTCGTAAGGTAGTTTACTTGCTTACTTGTTGGAGTGAGGCTGTGATTGAATAGATAGAACTGATAGGAATTCAATGAATGTGGGTATTGGCAGCAAAGCAGATAGAATAGGTAATTGTTCTATTAGGAGCTCATCCTATAGATATAACCATAAAGATTCCGGACCAAGCAGCAGGATAATTTTTTCAGAAATTGGTGGCTATACCCAGGAGCTGCTTGGGGCTTGATCTTCCTTGACTGCGATGGCAATGTTGCATATAATGCTTGCAAACTATTGCTCTTATATAACACAAAGTAGCATTGGAGAAAATGAAGGAGATTGGAAGGATGGAGGAAGGAGGGGCTGTGGGCTTTGGGTTATTATCTAATGGAATGCCCAGATTGGGATCAAAATTCTTTCACAGGACAAATGGTTTTTTAGTGGAGTGAGAAGCCTTCAGTTTTCCTCAGATCCTTATCTCTGCTCTGATGATTACTTCTCTGACATGTCTCTGCCTAAGATTTCAATCAAAATGCTTATTAATGCCGAATATTTGCATCTGATACACGTGGGGTTTACCTTCTACTTTAGATCCGATTTCAGAACCATATGCCACCTAGTATCATGTTCTTATTCTATGAGTTGGAGGCATTTCATTGTTTTATTATTACAATATATCCTTGATGTCAAACTTATTTTATGCTGACCAGGTTTCTGCACTTCTTTTCCTTCTGAAGCGTGCTTCCATATGCTCATTTATTCAGTTTACGATCTGCTTGCTTTTCAGATTCTTGTAGGAACTGGATCCAGATCTATGAAAATAATCAAGATTAAGTCTTTGAAGGTGTATGCATTTGGTTTTTGTAAGTATTTGCAGTTCTCACTTCATCTTTACTTGTGTGTTTATATATGTATATGTTTTTTTTCGCTGATATGCTACTCTGCATACTTTACTTCCCCCAGATATACATCCTTACTCTGTCTGCAAGAAACTGGGTCCAAAATATGCTTCTATGCCAATCAGTGAGGTCAATAAATGCCAGACTTTTTATGAGGATCTTCTCAGGTAGAATATGAATGGCCATGTAATTAGATATCTAGTTTAAATGCCAGCTGCATGAACTGTGACGGCATGTGTGTGAATTGGACTACATAGAATCATATATATGAATAGATTGATTGTTTTCTAAATTTTTTTACTCATGTGCTGATGCAGGGAAGACATCAATATGACAGTGAGGCTTGTGGTTAATTGCAATGGAATGAAAATCAACACTGTGAGAGAGTAAGTCACATCATTTTGAGCATATATGTCAATGACCATGTGAACTGTTCTTGTCAAAATATACTTTAACTTGCACCTTAATCACACTTTCCGAGTCTATATGACGTTTTTGCCTTGTGGACCGACTTTTCTTGACTAATTAATTAGCGAGGATCTGCATGTTATATGTAAACTTGGAAGCATCATCCTTTCCCCTGCAAATACGACGGTGGACTCGGGACTGTAGATAGTAATCTTCATTAACTAGTTTGGATTGTTTTATGTCATTGGAACCTTAGAGTAATATTACGATTTTTAATATTAAATGGTTCATTTTGACATGGTTACTGTCAGGTGCTATTTATTTAGGTACTACTTGTGAAAACTCCTATATGAAAACAAATCCGCATTGATTGATTTATTATTATTGTAAATTTCTGCAGTGCCTTTGAGAAGTCTCTTCGAGCCCGCTTATTAAAGGTACCAGCAAGAGAATGGTTCCCCCTCCATCCCGTTCACATGATACAATTGCTAACACTTCTCTTTTATCTCATTTTGCTTAGACAAATCCATACACTGACTATCATTGTCTAAATAAATTTGGATCAATCTTCACCCGCGATATCCCATTGCCTATGGTAAATCTCTCTCTCTCTCACACACAAGCACACACACGGGAGCACGCATGCATGCATGTGCACTCACAAAATGTACATCTTTATACGTACATAGTACAGTATCTATACGTCAAAGAGGTATCATCAAGTTGCGGGATTTTGCAGGGAACAACTATTGACTTTCACCGAACAGCTGATGGAAATCTAATAACCGAAAGTAAGTAACCATTCCTTGAAAACTGACAATGTAAAAAGTTCAATGTCAGTACCTGCATGTTTTGCTCTGAATAGGGGTTGTACTTCATAGCAATGTTGAAGTGCCAAACTTGAAGTGAATAAACTCCATTCCCCGTGGCAATAACTGCAATATTTGTCAAGCAAAAGTTTTTGATATTTTTAACTGTCTCTTAATTGTTCCATTGTAATGTTATTTGCCCTTTAGTTGATCCTAATGGTTGTGGTGGTCACACTGTGCGAGTTTCTTCCGTTGCTTAGGTTTAGTTTTGCAAGTCTAATGCTTAATTAATGCTGTATTTGCAGTTGGAGGCAACAAGATTGGAACTGTGCAGAGCACGGATTTGTGCAGTAAGTGGAACTCTCTTTGATCCAGTTATTACAAGTGACAGTCGTCATGCTCTATAATTGAGGATGTGAAGTAGCCCCTGTTGTTAAATAGTATAAATAAGTCTATGAACCATGCGTACACTTGCAGGGGCTTTCTTCGATATGTACATAGGAGATCTCCCAGTGTCTGAATTAGCGAAAGAAGAGATTGGTAAAAATGTTGCTGGTATCATAATGAGATGCTGATCTGGTTCAGAAATTCAGCCATTTCGTTTTCCCCGCCAAATTGGGGCCAGTGCACCAGGGCTGGGGACCTCTATATCACATACGGGTTCTATGCCACCACCCTTTTTTTCTCTTCTGTAACAGTAATAGTAATGGATGAAGCAATGTCTCATAAATTGGGAAAAGACGATTCTACCTCGCTCATCCCTTGAAATATGGATCTTAGATTAGGATGGTTATTCGGGGATACAATCTCCCCTATAGATTTTTGCGGCGCATGGGGGAGAAAGGGCAGGTGTAAGACTGTCGGATGCAAGGCAGTAGATTGAAAATAAATTTCAATTTTTTTTTGGCTCTTGCCTTCTCACTGCCAGTCTGCTGAAAATGATGCTTGGATTGTAGTACCTGAGCAAAGACGGTCGCGTGTATCATGCAAGTTTCTTCCGGCTACCTTCTTTAGTAGACGAAATGCATTACATTACTCTAGAAATCCCAGCTTCTTCCTACTATAACTGACAAGTCTTCACAGTCGATTTCCAATTCAAATCGGTGCACCACAGGTTCTCTTTGTTGACAGAGGACAGAATGGTATATAAGCTTTCGGCTAACAAGACCATATAGAAGCTTTTCCTTTTGAGTACTATTGAGGTGTCGCCATCGAATATGTCAGGCAAGAATCGATGAACAAGATGTGTCAATCACCAAATGTGTTTGATTATTAGTGTTAATACGTCCTACCGGGGCGATCTTCTGGTGCGAACTGTGAACGAGACCAGCCACACAGATTCAATGTGTCTTGAAGAAGATCAAATGGAAAAACATGGAGGGGAAAAAACATAGGGGTGCCAAATTGTTAAAAGAAGAATAATATCCAGGGGAATTACTAATTCTCCATTAATTACTGTGAGTTTTTTATTTATTTAACATTTTGAGATTAATGTCCATCACAGAGCAATTTGAATCTTGATGCCTAAATAAGAATAGACAGACCCTAAAAAACAGCTTCTCAGGAAGTATACGTTTGAAGGGTTTCTTCGTTTCCTCTCTCTTTCTTCCAAATCTATGGAGGTTGGAGCAGGTTTAGGAGACCCTCTGAATATGCACCAACCATAGGGAACAAAACAAAAAATTTGAGAGCACCTAATTACGGTTAGTCAAAATGAGTCAGCAACTCTTGTGACCTCACATTTACCTGTGAAAAGAAGAGGCCTCTTCTTGTCCCCCATCCATTCAAGCACTTCATATTTTCCCAATGCAAACAGAAAATAACTGACTCCTTTCTCTGTTTCCCCTCCACCAGAAACCAAACCTCTAGTCCTTAAACAACACAGCCGGATGGTTGTTCCGAAAACCGCCTCTCTCTCTTCCTCTGCATCGCTTAGCAACAACGACGACAACAAAAGATAAATCCCCCTCAAGGACATCCTCGCAATACACTTCCCTTTCATTCGTAGTTTTCTCTGAATAGGTTTCTTGTTCATGGGGGTACCTGTGAGAACATTGGCTGCCGTTTCGGTGGCGTGGCTCGTCCTCTTCGAAGTCGCTCTCGTTGTTGATGCGAATTTTAACTACAAAGACGCTCTCACCAAGTCTCTCATATTCCTGGAGGCTCAGAGATCTGGAAAGCTCCCTCCAAATCACAGGCCGTCTTGGAGAGGAGATTCTGCACTAAACGATGGAAAAGAAGCAAATGTGGGTCTTTTCCTTTTTCGGCAATCATTAGGCATTTCGATATTCCTTTGAACATTCTTTGAGCTATGATTGGTTTCCGTAACCAATGTTCTGTTGCCTCTCCTAGCCTGTTAATTGAGAATGGACATGCAAATTTGAAGTTCATCTGATTTTAGTCCCTCAAATTTTCTTCTCTTTATAGGTGGACCTTGTTGGAGGGTATTACGATGCCGGTGACAACATAAAGTTTGGACTGCCCATGGCATTTACAGTCACCACCCTCTCCTGGGCTGCTCTATTTTATCAGAAAGAGCTTCAAGCAGCCGGGGAATTGGAGAATGTTCGCTCCGCCATCAAGTGGGGCACCGATTATTTTCTCAAGGCCAGTTCTAGGAAAAATCGTTTGTATGTGCAGGTTCGTTTGCATTATATTTGAGTACGCGCCAGAACCTTTTCTTTTCCCTCCTCCCGTGCAAAAGCCTGTGCCACTGGAAATGTTTAAATTCATAAAAGAACGAGGCTCGTTTATACGTCTGCAGTATGTCCGACTTGTTTTGTTCTTCGAAATAATGCATAGTCTGTTGGACAAGGGAACGATGTCCGCTTGTTCTAAATGTTTAAGTTGGCGTTTTTATCAAGTTCACAAGCAGTGATTGATCACGCTTTTCTTGCTAAATAAGCAATGATGCTTGTGTTTGGCGAATGAAGGTTGGAGACCCAGTACCGGATCACCAGTGTTGGATCAGACCAGAAAATATGCAGACTCCTAGGACAGTCCTGAAGATCGACGAGAGCGCTCCCGGAACAGAAATCGCTGCCGAAACTGCAGCCGCGATGGCCGCTTCTTCCATGGTCTTTAGACGCTTGGACCGTGCCTACTCTCGCCGCCTCCTCAATAAAGCCAAACTGGTACATCAAATGCACATTTTCTGTACTAATCTTCTCACACTGTGCTAGGTGCAAACCTCAAGATGATCACTTTTTGATCCGATCAATTTGTATGGCTTTTGTATCTGCAGCTATTCCAATTCGCCAAGTCTCACAAAGGAAGTTTCGACGGAGAATGCCCCTTCTACTGCTCGTTCTCCGGCTACAATGTAAGCTCGACCGCTCGTGTTCTCTCTGTCCCAATAGCTCGTTAGTTAATCCCAATCCACGGCAATCTTGATCAATCGTCAACCTCGAATCAGCCAAACGCACTCAACCTCAAATGGCGCGTGACCTGTATCAGAACCCTCAATTACTTCTATAGATCCCTGTCTGTCATTTGATCAGTGACCGGTTCTATCCACGGCATGAGTGCGATCGAGAAATGTCCTGTCTCTCTCTCTCTCTCTCTCAGCTTCAAAACGACATCAAACACAAGTGATTTAATACGGAGCTGAAAATTGCAGGATGAGCTTCTGTGGGCAGCATCTTGGCTATACATTGCCACGAGGAGAAGTGTGTACCTCAACTTCATCAAAGAAGAGTCAATCTCTGCCAGTGTCACTGAATTTAGCTGGGACCTCAAATATGCCGGGGCCCAGGTTCTGCTCTCAGAGGTATTATCATCCCCATGAATCAATTCAGAAGCTTCCTTTTCTTTCTATGAAACTGAGAAATGTTCAGCCCATTTCCTTTATTGAGCGTTGGCCACTGTAAATGCAGCTATACTTTAAAGGAGACCAGGGCTTAGAGAACTTCAAAACACAAGCTGACAGCTTTGTCTGCTCAATTCTTCCTGATAGCCCCTACCACCAGGTTTCCATCACCCCAGGTGCACCTCTCTCTCTCCCTCGTGAGCGATAAGTTCAGCACGATTTCTGTAACTTTGGTTGATTACACCGACTTCTTTTAGGGAGTCTCCCTTAGAACTTCGCCTCAAAGTGCAATATGGCGACGTAGTAACGAATTTTCGGGGATCGATTTCAGGGGGCATGCTGTATTTGAGGAGTGGCGCAAACACACAGCATGTGACCGGAACATCTTTCTTGTTTGATGTCTATGCCGATACGTTGGCCAAACACAACCAGAAAGTCGTCTGCGGAGACAAACAGTTCGACTCCACGCACCTCCAGGCTTTTGCAAAGCAACAGGTGCTTACCAATTTAGCTATGACTACTCTCTTTCTTTACAGTCACTGTTCCATCTACCTAAGTGTTGTGCTAGAGATTGACCTCTGATAAACTGCCATAGAAATGGCGAGTTTGCTTACTTCCACATTTCATTGCCGGCAGATGGATTACCTACTTGGGAATAACCCGGAAAGAAGATCATACATGGTCGGCTTCGGCAACAACCCGCCGACCCAACCCCATCACCGAGGCTCGTCCGTGCCCAAGCTAGCCCCCAACGAGGTGGTGAGCTGCCCCATGAGCTTCGTGAAATGGCTTTCCCCCGACGTCCCCAACCCCAACGAGCTCACCGGCGCCATCATGGGTGGGCCCGACCGCAACGACCTCTTCGAGGACAAACGCTGGATGTCGTCCATGACCGAGCCTTGCACCTACGTCAACTCGCTCGCCGTCGGCCCTCTCGCGAAGCTCGCCTCGCCTCGCGCTTATTAATCAAAGACGTATACAACATAGATAACGTTGGTTAATTTGTTCATGCACCATGGATTCATTGATACGGCCCCCACATGCAAAAAGGTCGATGGTGGCGAATTATCGATGTAGATTTTGTACTTATGTAACTTTGACTAGCTTATTGACTGCGCCTTTGAATGGAGGCGGTTTCAGTGGTGATTATATTTTCTCTTTGTTGTTTTACCAATCTTCTCACGTTAAATCCTTATGATCCTCCTCTGAGTGCATTCGCAATGGACGGTGCTATAACACACCATTGAGAAACGTCGGCATTTCGCCTCACCAGCGGCGCGACGACAACGATGCTGTTCATCTTATTCACATCGGCCCTGTCATCGTCCATCACTCCGCCCGACCGAACTCACACTTCTATGTAATCCTCATCCTTGCAAGCATTGATCGAGTAGTTCGTCTTCGTGATCCAACTTTTATGAGACCTAAGGAAGCTCCCAAGTAGGCTCTCAACGTTGGGTCCAACTTTTGATTCAATAGTTGCTCGTGCCCGTCACGTCGGCTCGTAGCAGGATCGACCCTAGTCAGTACAGATCCGCCGTGTGGCTCCTTGAGTCCGACCAATTGCTAGTCGCCCGCCGCAAACTTCTTGAAAGAGTTGACTTCCCGTCGTTTTTGGATCCGACATGGTGGAGAATTAGCAACATTGTGAGTCTGAGGAAGAGCGGATTAGTGATGGAGTATGTAGTCACAAGGATTTTCGGCCGATTACGGTAACGCTTCCAACGTCTTGGGCCTGGCCTCGTTTTATACCTAAGAAAAGGAAAGGGGGGCTACATTGATGTGACTTTCGTTTCTTCTTTTGTTATCCTTGTGTAGCACTTGAAGTTGACCTTGTGTTGAACACCCGAAATATTTCAAAGTACACGAGTCTAGTCTATACACACACTAGGCTTGGTATCCGACCCTTGTGTCGGATTCAAAAGTCAACCCATCGAACCACAAGATATTCACATTTTTCCCTACCCGTTATCTTATTTGTCATAGAGGCAAGGCTGAGATATTTGTAGATTTATGGAGGTATCATGGACTTTTTAAAGATAAAATCAAATTCAAACTATTTTTCAAGTTGAGATTTCAAATTTGTGATGAACGAGAGAAATGTAAGATCATGTACATTACGAGCTTGATATTCTACTTTTGTATTAGAGCGAGCAACAATAGTCCATTACTTACTACACCATGAGATAATTGAGTTATCCAAAAAGAAACAATAGCTCGTGGTGTGGTCACCAGCTCAGTTAGCATCAAAATAAGTTATCAACTCCAAGATAAAATGAGCAGAAAAGTGAAGGCTATGAAATTATGTACCCTTGATGTAGCGAAGAATTAGAAGGATTGCAGTGAAATGAGTCATACGGGAAGCGATCATTTATCGACTTACAATATGAACAGCATTGGCGATGTCAAGTCGAGTAACAATGAAATGTATAAGATGTCGATAAAGTGTAGGATTCAAAATAGGCGTTTCATCTTTATCATCAAATTTGGCATTGGTCTCAATAAGAGTTATAGCGACCTTATTGTTAGTGAGTTCGGTTCGAGAAAGAAGATCAGTGTAATATTTTACTCGAGAAAGATTATAACCAAATAAATCCGAATTAACCTCCAAGCCTAAAAAGTAGCTAAATCACCTAAGATCTTTCATTTCAAACTGTTGACAAAGATGTTGCTTGAGTTTTGAAATGCTAGCATGATCATCACTAGTAATAATCATGTCGTCCACATATAAGAGCAACATAATATACCTATGAAATGTCTCCGAGCAAAAAGAGCATGGTCATAGGGAGTGGATTTGAAGTCAAGAGATTCCATAATTGAGCTAAACTTGAAATACCGTGCACAAGAAGCCTGTTTCAAGCCACATAACACTCGACGTAATTGACACACTTTGTTGGAAGATGAATGTGTCCAGGAGAGGCACCATATAAACTTCCTCAATGAGATCTCCATTTAGGAATGCATTTTTAACATTCATTTGGAACAAAGACTAGTGTTTAGCTGCAACAATAGCAAGAAGACAGTGGGCAGAAGTAAGATGTGCTATAAAAGCAAAAATCTCTTCATAGTCAATTTTGCATTTCTGAGTAAATCCTTTCACTACTATCCAAGCTTTGTAACAGTTTACATTACCATTTGTCTTTATTTTTAATCTTATATACTCATTTACAACCTATGGCGATCTTACCAAATCAACCCAATCCCACGTATGAGAGTTGTCTAAGGGCTGCAACTCATCTATCATTACTTGTTGCTAGAGATAATTAGAACTAGCTTCTCTATATATGTGAGGTTCAGAAAGAAAAACGGGAATCACGAAGTCAAACAAAAGGATGACTTACTTTTGTGGAACGACAATAAAAGAATGATGGAGTGGTGGCCAATGGAGAATCCACGGATGGAGCACATATATCAGAAGTTGCCAATGTGGTATCGATCGAAGGACCTACATCAAGATTAGAAGAAGACTTCGGTTTTGAAGAGGAAGATTCACAAGTGGACAGAGATGTAGGAACTATGGTAATCAATCCACTGAAGTGTTAGTGAAGAAGGGAACATAAGTCAATGATTTGAAAGGATGAAGGGATAGGAATGGATGAAGAGATGAGAACATCTTGAGTTCCCAAAAAGTAATATGATGAGACATATGAAGACTATTAAAGATATGATCCAAACATCTATACCCTTTGTGCTCAATGCAATACCCAAGAAAGCAACATGAACGGGTTCATGCGGAAGAAGATATACTGAAAAGTACTACCAAAGACTCGATGGAATCCGCAATTTGGGACATTACCATATAAGTGTTCATAAGGAGAAATGTTACCTATGATAGGTGATGAAGTATGGTTGATAGTGTATGCAGCAGTACGACAAGTCTATCCCCAAAACCGTTCTGGATAAGAGGCGGATACTATAAGAGTGCGTGCTAGATCTAAAAATGCCTATATTCACATTTTGCTTGACCATTTTTTAGGGAAGTTTCTGGACAAGAATGATGAACAATAGTACTATATATTTCATGACATTATGAGTCGAAAAATTTTGATATCTTGAGAAATTTGAGTTTTTATCATTGCAAAAAAATCATGATGGATACAAGTAAGTTTAGATCGATTATTCATGAGATTAAGTTAGATATAACGAGAAAAATCATCCATAAAGATTACAAAATAGCACGAGCCTCCCATAACTGAGGTTGATCATAATGAATTAGATCAGAAAGAGCATGAGAGACGAGATTCACTAAAATCAAATGGCAATACATGATATAACTGGGGTGAGAAGATAATTAAATTCAATTGCAATTATCATTAGTCACAATTAACATAATCTCAAAACTAGTAATCCTACACAGTCACCCAATATATATAATATCTCAAAAGATAGTGTATCGATATATTTTAATATATCCAGAACATTAATAACTTTGATGTTCTAAAGTTCTATCTTTTTCGTCGTGGAGCAAGAGAAGGGAGCGTGTGGGGGAGAGCCAGCAGCTTTTAAT
>BCNH02000003.1:3402377-3414370 GCA_001662345.2 Metrosideros polymorpha var. glaberrima | reverse complement strand
CCCGTCCTTTTTTTTTTTTCTCGCTTCGCTTTGGCCGTGGCCAGGATCGGGTGCGTCGCGGTTCACCGCGTTCCAGGTGGTCTCCCCCACTTAAAGTTGAGAATGCATTTGATTTAAACTAATGAAATGTCCTAACCACTCTGACCAAAAAATAATAATATCCTTACCAAATTTTTTTAATCGATGGATCCCTACCAACATTTTCTACACGTATTTCTCATTCGAAAGAAAAGGTAGAATTTCTTTTTTAATGCTAATTTTTGATAGAAAAATTCGATCATTTATAACTCATTATCGAAAGGATAATTTAAAAAATAAATATTTAATAATCTCGAGCAATGGATATTCCATTCCATTTCGGGGGTAACGGCTATACGAAGCTGGATAAGCTTTGGCTGAATATTTATAAAAATTTAAAGCGATTATTTATGACCTGTTTGGTAATTATTAGGTTAAGTCACTATTAATAAATAGAAAGAAAGAAACAGCTCGAAAATGATGTTGTAATATTCTGACAACGGATAAGGATAAGAACAATTCCTCCTCATCTCTGTCTCCTGGTCCCCACCTCCTTTTTTTTTTTTTTTATTTCCCCCCCTTTAAAAGAAAATTAAATGGAAAAATTAAATCCAGAAATTAGCCGAAGTATATAGCCGAACCCTCGCCCTTCTTCAGCCTCTCGTCTCTGTCGCTCCGCCATTTCTCACTAACACAGCGAGACACGATCCGATTCGATCGAACTCGATCGCCATTTCTGTCCACTGCGAAAGGATCGGAAGGTCCCTGGCCCCTCGCTCGTTCGTGCGGTCTCTGAATCGGGAGGTGGGTGTGCGCGGATCGCGGCGGCTATGTCGGTCGCGCTGCACAGCAACAAGAGGGTCGAAATCGAGCCCCCCGGGTTCTCGATCGGCGGCGTCGCCCGGCCCTCGATCTTCGATCCGCCGGGGCTCGATTCCTCCGGCGGCGAAGGGGGCGCGCCGGCGCCGGCGCGGAGCTCGTCGGAGTCGTCCTCGATCGGGAAGGACAGCGACGACACCGGGAACAGGTCGTCGTCGGGAGGGGAGGATGGCGAGGAGAATGAGGTGCAGAGCTCTTACAAGGGGCCTCTGGAGATGATGGACGCGTTGGAGGAGGTTTTGCCTATGAGGTAATTAATCGAGCTCGTCGGTTTAATTGATCTCTTTGGGGTTCTCTCCTACTGAGTGCTTAGCTTACTCGAGGATGGGATTAGGTTTAGATCGCTTTGTGCTGCGAGTCTAATGCTTTACAGGTGATTCTCGTTGGTGGGTTTTGGAAGACTGTTTCGTAGATTGTCCGTCTGCATCTACTTCGATCTGGTACTGTGATATGAAGGTTCTTGTCAATTTATTGACTAGATGCTCTTTGATGTGTGATGCTAGGACTCTGTGTCTAGTTTTTTCCCGACAATTGCATTGTCGTTGCATGAACCTAGGGTTAGAGATCTTCTGGACAAGAAGACCAAGTCAGGACGATGTGCTGGCTTGCCTTGAATCTGGAGGTAGCAGGAACCTCGTTTAGATTTAGGATGACAAGCAGCTTTGATGGGTCTTTTATTTTTATTTTTTTCAGTTAAGAGTAGTGATTATGAGCTTCATCATCTGTTTAATGTCTTTGCAATTCCCCATATCATGGGGATTATCAGATTTGGTTGCTCTTTTCCTCACAGCTATCGTTTAATGGTTAGGTTGTCTTAGGCTAGAGTGGAGATAAGTGACTGCTTTTGCATACGGGATGTCAAAAATGGTTGCTCTACCTGAAAAAATTGCTTCTTTGAGTCGATTCTCTCGAACACAGGAGGGGAAAGTTTGAATTGAAATGGTCCTTAACTATCCGCGAAGATATACCATCTCTTTCGTGCGATTGATCATGGTTGCTTTTGAATATTTGCAGGAGGGGTATATCAAAGTTCTATGACGGCAAGTCGAAATCTTTCACAAGCTTAGCAGATGCTTCTTCTTCATCTGTTAAAGAGATCGCGAAACCCGAAAATGCCTACAGCAGAAAGCGCAGAAATATCCTCGCATCCAGTTACATGTGGGACAAAAGCCGCAATTTCCCCCCTAGGAGCAACATAGCGGGAATATCTAAGAGACCGCTCAGCTCTAGCAAGAGTACGTTGGCCTTGGTGGTCGCGATGTGCAGCTCGGAGAGTTTTAGTTCCGCGAGTGAAGACTCTAGTACGAGCTCGGTATCACGATCTCCTCCCCGGCTTCCTCCTCTTCACCCACGAGGAAAGGGTTCTCAGAACCAGATAGCTTCTCCTCCACGGAATTTCTCGCCTTGGCGGTCATACTCCTTGGCTGATCTGGAGCAGTGTTCGAACCCATCGAGCTCAGTCCTTTATGACCCGATTACTGAAAAAGCTGACATTGAGGAATTAGCGTGAGATCTGTAGATTGTGCTCGGCTCAGTTCAGTTTAGTTCCCAAGCAGTACGTTCGCGCTTTGGGGGTGTATGGTTTTTAGTGAGGTTTTGGATGCATCTTCCACTTGTACTAATTTATATCTCTATGAGAATATCAGGACATTGCAAAACTACGAGGTGGGCAGGCTGACGCTCGACATTTGAGGTTTAAAGCCATTGCCCATGTATTTTGCGGGACGATGGACTGGAAGCTTGTATATATGTTCATTTGCATCATAGAAAGTGAAGTCTATCTGAAATGTTAATGTGTTTTCTGCTAAATCAAACCCTTTTAAGACTTTTTACTGTTGTTTATGGAATTTTGGATGGAAGATATGGAAGATTCTTAAATCTTAATTAGTGGGTCAGTCCATGTTAGCAGAAATGAACCGTCCGAAAAACATTGAAAAGGATGTATTAGGCGTGTGAACAAAATTTCTCCTCATAGAAGGCTCTAGAATATGCCTGTCGATGCCGGAAAAACCAGACTAAAATGAACCCCCTTCAGTCAGGAGATTAGACATCATCTATCCTGATTCAGATTCTGTGTATTGCACCATGTACAGAACTCATTTGGCAAATAGTCTCGATGTATTTTCCACTGCATCTATTCATTAGTACTTTCTACCATCAGAACAAGCGTACTCGAAGACATACACTTGCCCCTCCGCAGACCTGATTACATCAAAGGCTCTTGCTTGATAGAACCACTGGACACTTTCCGGTGCCATACAGGACCAGATGGCAGCGATGCCGGTCCACCGTGTGCAAAAATTAGTATCACACTTCTACACAGTACAGCGCTCATGGTAGAATCTGGGCACAACCCCATTTGAACTATCAATATCAGTGAGTTGGGTCAACCTTAACTTCACTAGAAACCGATACTAACTAGAAAAGTACTGAAACTTGCTAAGAAGAGAACGTGAAGTACCACATACTTATACACATTTTCCCTCTTGCCTCCACCCACCTAAAAGCCTACTCATCCTTCTTAAGCCGACTTTTCGGGGTCCAAGTCGCTGTTCTGAGAGATCACCTCACCAAACTTCAGGAATAGCTGGGCATCTGAGGTGCTCATGGCCGAGCAGCTTAACAAGTGCGGAGTCTTCAAATTCGCATACTCGTCCATGTAACTAGCGATCTTTGTGCACGGTAGCGGAGCTGACCCTACTACAGATATTTGCTTCGGTGGGGCTGTGGATGGCACAAGGCTCCCGAGAACTCTAGCCACTTCGTGCATGGTAGGCCGATCCGATGGTTGCCTCTTAGTGCACAAGAGAGCAAGTTGGAAAACCTTCTTCACAACTCCGAGATCTTTACATGTGGCAGTGACATCCGGATCAACTGTTTCCATTACAGCATCGCTTGCAGTTTTGGATAAGATCTAATGAGAATCCAAAGCAATTCATTAAAGAGAAATAGTGAGATGTACTTCTTTTGTATAATGCAAGAAGCCATTATAGTGAACAAAGAAAAACTGCAGAGATTGACTGAACATGCAGAATCCTAGCATCCCAAACAGAGTATGACAACCTTACCTTTTAAAAACTCACATAGAGCGTGCAAACATGTTTGATACCATGACCAATCTTAAAGCATTTTCAGTCAGGCAACTAAACTGCTGATATTATTATGCAATTGCCTGAGATTTGACAAGGCACTACTCGCAATAGACTTGTTCTTGTAAGAGTCATGAACTAAAAGGAAAATGAGAGGTATTGATGGATTTTCGATGAAAGACATACCAGGTGATGGAGATTAGATTCGTTGTCCACTGCTTTCCTGCCAGTCAGCAACTCGAGTAAAACAATTCCATAGCTGTAGACATCTGACTTCTCAGTGAGGCGAGAAGTGCGGGCATATTCTGGGTCTATGTATCCAATGGTCCCCATTATGTATGTAGAAGTATGGGACTTTGTTGTGCACAGGCTCTTTGCAATCCCAAAATCAGTGAGATGCGCCTCAAATTCTTTATCAAGTAGAATGTTTGATGATTTCACATCCCTGTGGATGATACGCGGACTACAATCATGGTGAAGATATGCAAGCCCCTCAGCGGCACCAAGTGCTATCCTGAGACGAGTATCCCAGTCAAGCTTCTTTTTCTTTGCAGGGCCTACAGAAACCATCAATTTGTAAAGATCTATTGTTGGAAGAATCCTGATATAATCAAAAGCTAAGACCAGTGTATCTCGGATGATTTCAATACACATGAACTGAAGAAAATTTAGCAGAAGAGTGAAATGAGTATAATAAAAGCTACTTTAGATTTTTTTCTCTCTCATGCTTACTCAATCCAGTTCTCATATGTGGTGGGAAAAGTTTGACATGCACATCTACCTAAAAGGCTCTTGAACAGGACAACCATGTCATGAAAGAGAAACTTCACTCACCATGAAGAAGATCCCAGAGGCTGCCATTTTCCATGTAATCATAAAATAGAAGGTTGCCAGAAGGGGACAGAGAGTATCCTTGGAGGCAGACGAGATTCCGATGCTTGATACTTCCGACGGTCCCAAGCTCTGTCTCGAACTCCTTTAAGCACTGCGGATACTGAGAGTAGAGTCTCTTGATGGCGACTGGCTTGCAATTTTTAAGAACGCATTTGTATACTGTGCTTGAAGCCCCATAACCAATTATATACTTCTCACTTAAATTCTCAGTCATCCTCATGATATCCTCGTAGACATGTAGGGCCATGTTCATGTGTAGAATTACCAGCTTTGGTGATGAATAGTAAATAGCTATCAAGCAATAACGTAGGAGTTAAACGCAAGATTATAGGCTCAATGATCCCACTACAGGCAAACACTGTTTCACAGAATTTTCAAGAGAGCTCATTGTCTGAAGCAAGAATCTCGTTTTCGTCATAAAACATGCTTGTAACGTGGTCATAAGTCATGAGGCAAGGCAAACATATCAAGGTAATTCTGCTGATGTTAGAAGTACAGTCCGTAAAGTAAAACTGATAAGTTCAAAAGCATGAGCTTTTATAGTTGGTTAAAAAAAATCTCCATACTATGACGCAGTAAGCAACTATGTTACTAAAGATGCATGATACCTGGTTTATCAAGGGATCCATCAATGAATGATTTAGAATTCTGAGGTCGGCATGCTGCCACCAAAATCATGAGAAGGATAACAAGGGCACCAAGAGCAATTCCCAATATAGCAGCTTTAGAAATTGTAACTGCAAATTTGAATAGTAAGAACACAAAATCACTTACAGAACCATATATTATGTAAACATGCATGCGAAAGCTAAATGAACATATCACCCCAAAACTCTACCCGGTACAATTCTGTATGGTTGGTCATTCTTCATATTTAAGGTCTCAGAAAAAATAGATTTAGGTGAACAGAACATGTAAGAAACCAAATTTCCCTCTTTTCTTTGAAATCTGAAGCATGTGTTGTTGTTCTTTATGATCAAAGGCACGTATTTGGCAAAGCAGCTTCCACAAAACATGCTTTAGATTCATGTTTACCTCGTTCAGTCAGGTGAGAATGGCCACAAGGAGAATTTAGCCAATAGCCACAGAGTAGAGGATTCCCAACAAAACTGCACCAACGATTATCGAAAATTTGAAAAAAAAATAGCTGGTAGGCAAGTGGAGATGATCAGAATTACTCATTCATGAAGCTTAGTATCTAGTTTGCTTGCCTGTCTGGTGAAAACCGGGAGAAATTGTCGTTTGTGGGTATTTCCCCAACCAAGTTGTTGTACGATACGTTTCTACAGAATTAAAGAAAACATTGTACCGTTATAATCTATGCAGCATTGGGGACAGGATTGTGACAACAATGAACTTACAGAATAGTCAGACTAAGGCAGTTCATTAGTGAAATCACATCTCCAGATAAATTATTATGGTCCAGCCTCCTGCAAAGTTAAGCATAACATTATCCACATTTAATGCGTGAAAACAATACAATACCCAAACCTAATAAAGTTAACCAAGGAGTAACATCACATGCCATACAAGTATAAGGAGCTCAATTGTGATAACCACACCTGACACCAACATGACAACACAGCAAAACATGACATGAACCACTCAGAACTACAATAGCAATTGCAAGGTGAGCTGGCAATGTTTTGAGTAACTCAACAGTGACCAACATAACCAACGTGCAGCCATCAGGTGTTTGGCCTAATAATATGGGGTTTTAAGGCATTATGGCATAGGTATAGGTCACTGGCTGGGATCACTGTCGACTAGGGAAAAAAAAAACATGTAAAAAGAGCTTAGAACATCAATAAGCAACTGACATTCATGTGCCTCATCTATTTGGGTCAGGGATTAGACAGCTAAGACAAATAAATAAGTTCAAACAACAAACAATTTGTGAAAAATAACAATCTCAAGCAGCAAATATATCCAAGTTTAGGAATATTATGAAAACCACCGAAGGCCTATTGAAGGGAGTGAATGAGTACAATGAGAACATGTATTGAAGTTGACTAAGTTCTTCAGGGATCAAGCCTGATAGATGATTATTTGATAGATCTCTGCAACGTAGAGTGTTAAATTAGATACTCAGGAATTCCTCAGTCTTCAAAAGTAAATTTCAGCAAGTAGCATGAGATGATAGGTTTTATACATATCCATGATGCTTCTCAGATTGCCAAACTCAGCAGGAATAAATCCTGTCAAGTGATTTCTGCTCAGATTCCTGCAAAGGGAACAGACAGAGAAATCAGCACAAGATCAGATGACACCTCCCATCTCCATGGGACCATTGATTTCTAGTTTATAACACTCACAGCTTTAGCAGATGTTCCAAGTCGCCAAGAGAAGAAGGGATAGAACCACTGAGCTTATTATTGGAAAGATCCCTGTGTAAGAGTAGAAATAAGCAACACTCCGAACGTGTTGACCATGGGCATTAAAGGAACTAAAGAACTCTGAACTTACAGGGTATCCAAATTCCCAATGCGGGAAAGCTCAATTGGAATGGAACCCTTAAGATCGTTTGACGAAACATTCCTGCACAGAGGAGCAATCAAAATGGTGGAAAAGGATTACGCGAAGGGATAATGTCTGTCACCAAGAAATTCCCATGACTCTTCTAGCAACGAAAGAAGCACTGTGACACACAATGATCAAAAGGAGTTCTAGTAGTGCTACTTACAGTTTTGTCATTTTCTCCAGCCTCCGCAAAGAAGGGGGAATGGTCCCATTCAATTTGTTCCCATGCACATTGCTGCACGATGACATAAAGAGTCAAGATATCAACTTTCCATAAAAAGGCAATTAAAATTACAGTAAACTGCTTACAGGCTGTTGAGATTTGTACAGGAGCTGACATTATCGGGAATTGGCCCTTCGAGATAATTGTTGGCAACATTCCTGAGACAATGAAAGAGGGAATCAACCATGATATATGGTAACATCATATTAGAACTCTATTATTAGGAAGAATTACAATCTGCGTATATAAATCTAAATAAGAATCTTAAGCTCCGGAAATTAGGAATCATGGAGGATGAACATACAAGTCATATAACTCAGTAAGCTTCCCAAGCTCAGGCGGGATACTCCCTGTGAGATGATTATCATTTAATTCCCTGTTACAGAAGAATTTTGCACATTATTCATCACTTCTGAGAGAGGTAATCTGCCGAAAGGAACGTTCAACATAGAGCTGGGGAGAGAAGATGTTCTAAGTGGCCTGAAACGCGCAGAACATATTTTTATTGATGCTCATTAAAGCTTATGGAGGATGCCAGATTATCATGAGAACGGACTTGGAAAAATTATATAGAACAAGAGAATGTGACAGTTTTAAAGATCCTCAATCAGCAGAAAGGGATTCCCATGCAGATGAAATCACATGCATAGCTTCAAGACAATCCAATATAAGAGAAACTAAGCATACAAATAATGAAGCTTTGACATATTTCCGAGCTCCGGAGGGATTTGTCCGGTCAGTTTGTTGCCATGCAAGTACCTACAACATGTTTCACACCAGGGTCAAGCTTAATCCAGCACAAGAAAGATGCCAATGCGAACCCTAAAATTAAATATAAGAAGTGTAAACAAAGGATAGAAAGTATCAAAGATAACGTACAGTTTCTCCGTGTAAGTCAAATTTCCCAAAATAGGAGGGATGGGTCCACTCAACATGTTACAGCTCAGATCTCTAGACAATTAAGAGAAACAAGATGTCAAGCAAGTGCTGAAAAACAACTACTCTGACCTTAAAATAGGAGAATGAGATTTTTCAACTCACAAGACTGCAAGGGCCTGCATGAGACCAATCACAGATGGGATTTGTCCTGAAAGCTGATTACCTTGCAATGACCTAGTACGCAGAAGAGTACAAGAGCAATTAGGGAAAGCTTTGATAGATCAGATGCAAAATATTTGAAAGAGTCTACAGAAGTTGCAAGCACATACAACGTGGCCACTTGCAGGAAACCAATGTTGAATGGAATTTCCCCTGTTAACTGATTATAGGATAAGTCCCTACCAATAGAAGATGAAGATTTTATGATTGTGAAATAACAGAATGCAATAATGAAGTGATCAGGCAGCTCTTCTTAGTTTGATGAGTACATACAAGACCTGGAAGGCTGTGCAGTTGCCTACACTGGAAGGAATACTTCCGGTCAAACTATTGTTTCTAACATCACTGCACGTCAGAAGGACAATAATGTTCAAAAGGAGATCTAATATAACGGAAATTTTCAACACGCTTGTGGTCAAAAGGAGAAGGGAAAGGCAAATTAATAAAGAAGACTTACAAGTACCATAAACCAGTTAACTGACACATGTCGGGGGAGAGTGTGCCCACCAAATTGTTCCCTCGCAATCCGCTAAAAGAGTTGGTAAGATTATATAAAATATCAAGAGCATCAACTACTTGATCCATAAATTAGCAGAAAACAAAAGGTTAACATGATCAGTGTACTCACAGATACTGTAAAACTTCATTCCAATACAGTAGTCTGGGAATCTCCCCACTCAAGTTATTCTGAGCTAAATCCCTGGACAAAATCCATAATTAATCATTTTGAGCATGAAGCTTGCTTGATCACGAGTAGTAAGCACAATATGTGAATCTGGACATACAGAATCTTCAAATTTGGAATCTGAGAAAGGGTCGAAGGAATCGGTCCAATAAGTTGATTGTTCTTCAATACCCTAAAGATTTTACAAAGAACTTAGTATAAAAATTTCAAGTTCATCCTTACCAAAAAAAAAATAAAAATTTCAAGTTCATTCTCTTTAAAACTGCATGGACAAATGCTAGCCAAAAAGGCTTACAGGCACTCCAGCTGCTTCAACTTTGATATTGAGAACGGGATGTCCCCATATATCGCATTTAATGATAAATCCCTGAGAGTTAGATCAGCATGGTTAACGGCAAACAAAAAAAAAGGCATGCACAAAATCGAGAAGTGGTATTATGATTCCAAGGTATTCAGATTCACTCATAAAGCTGGACCTATTCAGGACAAACTGAACTTACAGGTTCCTCAGAGAAGAACAATCACCTATCTCATCTGGAATCTGCCCCGTGAGCCGGTTTCTACTCAAATCACTGCTCAATTGTACAAAATCCAGAGAAGCGGGCAATAGTTAATTTCAACAGAACATAGGGCAACACAACGCAATCAGTCGCCCATAACCAACTATCCAGAAGATACAATTAATAGTTGAGTAATTCAAGCATTTGCTATTTAATCAGCGTTGGTCTACTCATCCAGAAAAATGCATATCACTAGCTTAGTGCCTTACTTCCCAGTGGGAGCTTGCTTCAATCCCTTAGTTTCATTTCTAGTTACATGACAAACTCCTTCACACCACTAAATTTTCCGAATTTTGAAGCACTCGAAAGTATACAAAAAGGGTGACAAGAACTGTCGCGAATATAGAGAAGACATTACAGTGAGAGAAGGCCTTTAAGATCTCCAATGGAGGGAGAGATCTCGCCATCCAGATTTAGACCTGTCAAATTGCTGCATCATGACAACACCAGTCATCAACTTATGTGCTAAACAATGTTGCAAACAAGAAAAGTCCAACAACATTAAATAAATCCATGAAGACTGCTTACAGCGCCACCACGTTGAAGGTGACATTGTCGCAAGAGACCCCTCTCCACACACAATAATCAGAGGATGGTGAATCTGTCCAATCGTAAAGAACATTGTCCACGTCCCTAAACGACGTCTTTACCTCCAACAGAGTGGCTCCTTCACATCATGCAAAAACAAGCGCGAATGAATAACGAGCAGTAGCCAACCCCCGATCAAAAATGCAAACTAAGCATTTCGCAAACTTCGCAGAAACGTGGACATGACAAAGGCATGTACACACAGACATCTACATCAATGGGAAAACAATGTCCGCATCCAACGAGACCCGACAAGCTCGTTTCTGTTGTCATTCCCAGAGAACCGGGAAATTCAAGAATGAACTTCAGCATACATATGTATCTCAAGAAAGGCGAAACATTAAACACAAGCGAATAAAAAAGAATAACTTCTGAATGTTAGCACTCAAGTCTATAGAATATATATTCAACCAGTCAGTCTCTAAGATTATAAAATTGGCCTAAGAATGTTCCACCCACTAAAAAAAAAGCTCAAGTTAACCCATATTACACATAAAAAATGCGAACTTTGTCCTTCCAGTTTTAAATTATGAAGAAACAAAGAGAACAGGAGGGAACAATAAAAAGCGCCAAGACTCACCATCATCACAGTCCACCAGACGAGAGCTGAAGCAAACCAGGGAGACCGCGAACACGAGCACAAGCCGAAATGCCATGACCGTTTTCCCAGCGAAGCTCAGCTTTTTCGAACTCCCAAAATTCGCGGCAAAGAACACCATTCTAGGCCAAAGGAGCGAACTTTGAACTCGGGTACGAACAAATGCCCCAGAAGCAAAAGCTCGCTTGGTCGGAGTCTACGTGAAGCTCACCGACGTGTTAAAGACCGGAGCAAGGAAGGAGAGACTGAAGAAAGACCAGCGTTTGTCGGTTGGGTCTTTGATGGCCATTTCGAAAAATAACAAGAAATTTTTGGGCTTTCTTTTCCTCTGGGATATTATGACAGCTTCAAGTCTGAGATTAGCTTCCTTTTACTCGTTCCATCACATCGTTCTGGCACATAGTCCCTCTCTCTCTCTCCCCCTCCCTCCCTGCAGAGAGAGATGGGGTACACTGCATTTCTTTTTAAATTTTCTTTTTCTTTTTCTTGGATGAGCATATAATGCTCGCTACTCAGCGAGCGAGAGCCCCCAGAATAGAACCGTAATAAGGAGAGACAGAGATGGGGTGGGGAGAGCGAATTATTTCGAGAGAAAAGGTTAAAATACCGTCTGCCACACCTCTGCAACACCACCTGCAACACTACTTCTCTCTCTCTCTCTGCGCTATGACTCTCGGTGGTGAAATTTCTCTCCCTACATTTTCCCCCCCCCAACCGTTTCTCTCTCCTTCTTGAATGTGGAGATGCCTTATATACATGCAGCGATGAATCGAGGGTCGCTTTCGCTTTTCGGTTTTGTTGCGGAGTGCTGTTGCAGAGATGGGTAAATGTAAATGGCGAT
>BCNH02000003.1:3344627-3395184 GCA_001662345.2 Metrosideros polymorpha var. glaberrima | reverse complement strand
CCCCCCCCCGACTTTTTGAAAGATGTGATAGTTAGATAAAAACTTCAGAAAATCATCCAAATTGAATGGAAAAATGTACCATTGCAACACGGTGTCCTGCAGATTGAAGAGCCGATATGACATCAGATTTTTGTTGGGGAGTTAAAGAAGCATTGATACTTTCGTGCCCTATTCCAACTGTCTGCACTATATTTGCAACTGCCTCTTCCCTATCTCCTGACAAGAGGATGGTCTTGATTCCCTTCTCTTGGAGCCTTTTCAAAACAGTAATAGCAAGAAGAAATCAGAATATAGACTTTAGTACAAAAAATAGAATGATGGAAAGTAGAGTTATTCTGACAATAAACTGATGTGGTTATGTGAGTGTTTTCTTAGCTGTTTCATGCCATCATTTATACAAGACAAGTTCATGTTTGCTACAATAAAAGAGATCCAATAGATGAGCATCGTGATATACTATAATAATTTGATTAAATTTGGGTGGTCTTTTCTGACAAGTTTTCTAACTTAACACTCTTACATGGGACTGAGGGCAAAAAAGAGGAAAAAGGGGAAAAAAAAGACTCAGATGTGGACATATTGAATGATAATTTCTTCGGATCTGCTGCCAGAGGCACATCATTGCAACTAGAGGAACGAGACCAGCCAACTTCAGTTTAAATCTTTATTTCCAAATGCAAAATGTGGGGATTTTCCTTTTTGCGTATGCAGTTGCTACAGTGAGTATATCTCAGACAGACAGAAACTAACCTAGTTACCGTAGACTTGGCATCCTGGCGCAGACTGTCTGATATGGCAATTGCACCGATTATGCCTTCGCCTTCTCGTCCAACAAAAACCACTGTTTGTGAATCTTTTGACAGTGACCCCCGTTTAGATAATTGATGCATCACAGCTTTTTCGAGGTTCAAAAGGTCAGATAGGTCCGTTCTTCTATGGAATCGTTCATGAACCCAGTCTAATGAACCAACTGCCACCAGATGCCCATCTACTTCTGCTAATGTCCCATAGCCAGGTTCTGAGAGTTGTCCTCTAGTAACTGGCGAGGATAGATTCATTGCTTCTGCTTTGTTCACAATAGCTTTTGCAACTGGATGCAACGCTGTCCTCTCTACTGCGTAAGCCATCTGAAGAACTTCTGATTCACTATAAGACATCGAAGCCACAGCAGAAACAGCTGGTTTTCCCTCAGTAAGTGTTCCAGTCTGATGGTTAATAATAACAAAATAAGTTTCTGCAATTTCGTCACATGTATTTGAACTTAAAAGCAGAATGCTACGTTAAACGAAATAAGATATTGCAGATCAGGGGTACCTTGTCGAAAGCAACATAATCAATACCAGCCAAGCGTTCCAATACATCTCCTCCTCTAACAAGTAGCCCCTCTCTGGCTCCTGCTCATTTTTCAGCATGACAGAGGGAAATTAGATCTACCAAAAGTTAATGTTATATACTGTTGGGAAACCCATTGTAAACCTGGCTTTTCTTTTTTGGTGAAAATAAACCTGCATATGTAGAAAGATCTAATAAAGAAGACAAAATCAACCCAAGTAGAATACGTCTTATTCATTCAGTTTCCCATAAGGAATAGATCTCTCCCCACAATATGCAGAAGTTTAAACTTTTGAAACAAATTGTGCAAATTGTACCACAATATGAAGATTTATGATAAGCTCTTAAAAAAGCAAACTTTTGAACGGAGATGCTTGTAAAAACTCCAACTTTGCAGTCATAGAGACCAGAAGAGAGTGGCATTATATGCAGCACCTTCAAGCAGATTGTCTCAACTATACCAGAATCCTACCCAAACATCCAAAGGGTGACCTTCTACAAATAAAAGTAAAGCAAAAAAGAAATCATAGCAATCAGCAGCACCATTTACTTTCTTGTGAGTGTATGACTCTTTCATTTATGTGATTAATCACAAAAGTAAGGTAATTACCAAGCGATGTGCCAACCAAGATTGCAGTTGGTGTTGCAAGCCCCAATGCGCAAGGGCAGGAAACCACCTGGAAAAACACGCAAAAGAAAAGAATTTTACACACATTATCAGCTAAGATTCAGCAGACAGGAATATGGATGGAAGAAACTTAAGTGATAAGGTTTGCATTCTTCACCAGAGTGTATTAATCCAACTAAGAGGATAGATTAAGCATTAGGAGTTCTTTGAGCTGCATCACATGGAGACTGCCAGTTTTCATGAAGTACACAGCACTAGTTACTCTTATCACATTTAGCTGGCTAAATTCTGGTATCGAGGAACAAAGCAGATCATTACAACCCTGGCAGAAGAAACTCATGAAAATCTTACCCATGGTAAATCTACCATCTTGCCTCCGTACATGGATTGTGATAGTATTAAGTTGTTCAAAAAAACATAATTTGAACTCCACTGAAAATAGAATGCGACATATGGTTTTCTAGACTATTACTCACCAGGACATCCACAGAAAGCTTCAAACTTAAGAGCAAGGGATCTCCATCTGGACCAGCAATATCATTAAGCAAGACATCAGGAAAAATGTGTGTCCCGATGCAGTACCTAAAAAAGAAGGTAAACACATTACATAGGTTATTGATAGCTCCTCTTTACAAAGGATAGACAATACTAGTCAAGGCGCATTTCTCTCAGTATACTTTAAGCTGGATTTTGATGCATTATATTGTGACCCATATTCAGGAGGATTAGTATAAGCCAGAATCACCAATAACAGTTCTCACTATGTATGTAGCATGTCTGGTGATTGAAAACATTAAATGAGCGAACCTACCAGAACGCAAATGTTGCTGCTGACAGGGTCATTATACTGTACACAAATGGTCCAGCTATTGCATCTGCAAGTCTTTGTATGGGTGCTTCCCGAGCTTGAGCATCCTCAACCTAAAAGCTTGAAAGCAACACCTTTAGAGCACTATTTTTTCTTTGTCTGTATACCTGGCAATGTAAGCTTGAAATATTCCCAAAACATTGCACATGATAAAGCTTAAACTCATTCATCTGTCATAGAATAATCGACAAAATTATCAGATCGTCCATGTTTTTTCACCAATTCCTTAACTTTGTTTTAGAAATTTTTGTAAGGCATTGTCAAAAGCCATAATCATTGAATTTGGATGTGTTTTTAGCTCCATGATTAAAGATTTGGGTGAATTGTGACCCTGACATAATATACCTTAGAAATTATGTTGACCCCACAGATAAAACTATTGACGGTTAAAAAGGGAAAAAAAACAAAACAAAAAAGAACAGAATGAGAAAGAGTGTGGCAGAGCACCAAAGTGAAATACAAACAAAGATTCATCTGTCGGCTTCAATGGATGCAAAAAAGATCACAACAGCAGCTTGAGGCACTATTGTGTAGCTTGATTGACATGTGAAATCTGATGAACTCATTTTCCTATCTCACTTCTATCAGTTGATTCATATGTCATACATCACATTCCCTCAGTTTCTTTAATCAGACCTTTTCCTGCTCCTGTATCAATCTATCTACCTTGTCTTTCTTCATTTGCCCATTCTGCTTCTCCCTTGCATTACTAGTCCTCATGCATCTTCGATTTTAAGTCCATCTGTTCCTCTCCCTTTTCAATTGATTTTTTTCACTCTGTACCTTTTCTTCACCTACTTTCAAAGATTCTGGACAACTACATAAGGAAAAAAATCCACGCTTGCATGATGCCACTTGTATTACTTTCCTGAATTCGTGCCTATAATATGCTAATGCCCATGGCCAAAAGGTAAAGCTGGATGTCACCCATGTCACAGCCACACATGCATTATGAGGATAAAGAGCGTCAAAATCCAGATTTCAGGTAAAGTTGAATGTCAGAATATCCTAGCATTGACAAAGAGAGTCTTTTACTAACCATGCGAAATATCTTGGATATCATTGAATTGGAACCAGTTGTAGTGGCTTCAATTCTCAAAGGACCATCCTGAAAATAAGTACAAAAGAAATGTCCACCATTAAGAACATTAAAGGTCAACCATAAATGGCAAGTCCTCTGAAGAAGCTCATTACGAAATAATTGCCTGAAATGTCACTGCATAATTCCTTTGTTAGTCAAGCACAAAAGGCCAGACTGTTTGTCTCAGGGTAATTGCGCATGGTATTATGCAAATCATTTGTAAGATAAGTGGAAATCAAGTTCCTTGCAGTTAGAGTTAAAATGAGGAATGAGCCATGAATGCGAAACCTTACCCAGTTTATTGTTCCTGCTGAGACCCTGAGACCTTTTTCCTTGAAAACAGGAAGTGATTCTCCAGTAAGCATGGATTCATCAACAACGCTTCTTCCAGCAAGAACTTTCCCCTGTAAAACAAGCACTGGACTTGAGCTAAGAAATACATATTTGTGAGATGCTACACAATCCACTGCTTAAAAGTGTAACACCGACTATGCCCGGATCACTGGTTTGCTGGTTCAATAGAAGTACATTAACATAAGTAATGTAGCACCATACTAAAAAGTCAAACCGGCACGCAAAGCAATTTAAAGGGCCACAACAGCCACGGATTTTCATAAAGATTGGACATTTGTGAAAATAACTTCAGTAGGAAATTTTCGATGTACTAAATGACCATAGCAAAGGTTATTCAACAGAAGCAGGATGAATAAGTAGAATCAAACTATTCACCAGTATAAAGGTACTCTCATACTAAGGTAAAGACTATTACAGCATCTTTTGCCCATGTGGCGTATTTGTGTAAATCATAATGTCACGAGGTTATTAGACACTCACATCAACAGGAATGGTCTCCCCAGGCAATACCAGCACAGAATCACCAGCTCGAATATCATCTGTTGGAACCTCAATGCATAATGCGTCAGAGCAAAGTACACTATCAGCAGAGAGATCACTTTCTGAGGAAGTAATGACCAGTCGAGACTGAGTGGATATCAATGACTGCAAATTACCAGCATCAATCAGTCTTAGAGTATTAGGATTTAGGGGTATTCAGGATGGGCAATAATCTCCCAAAAGGCTTCAAAGTGCTTAAACCATGTATAAAACTTAGAAGTAATGATAAGTCTTTAAACAACTAGTCTGTGAAATAATAACCAGGCTATAAAAAGATCACAGTGATGCACAATTAAGGTTAAAAGACAACACTGGAAAACAGTTGACATTTTCATGATAGGATAATCAATAGAGCCAAGTGCTTATCTAACTTACGGAAGCAATTCAAATATGTGTGCCCTTATATAGGCCCTAGGCGTGAACCTAGGATAGATGAGACATGATGCAGATATGTTTAGGAAATAAGCCCAATCAGAAGGTGCTTCTGAAATGCCTCTTGTGCATATAAGCGAAACAGGACAAAGTGCATCAGGAAACTCCATATTATGAGCCTCCAACTGCCCAACCAGATTCCTTGTTTCACAAAGGCATAAAAACTAGTGGAGGAGGAGCAAGTGGAACATTTAGCCTGAGGATACCGCATTAGTAGATTATGTTTTAAATAAGGAAATTTTCTGCCATCCTGTTAAGGTGAAATCAACAAATGCTACAACAAGCCAAAATGTTTGATTTGGCAGATCTATAACATTTGACTGACAGATCAAAATCAGACATGATGCTAAAATAGTTTCTGGGCTAAATCAAATTTGTGATGTTCACTTTGAAGATTCCTTGCACGTACCAACCTAGACTAAAGTGTAGTTTAACATTACCAGATCTCAAAGTGCGTCCTGTTCAAATGTCTTATGTAAAAACAATATAGCAAAGATTTTGACTTACTAGAAGTTCATTCATATCGCTAGATGCACTGACTCTTGCCTTCTCTTCTAGGGAACGTCCCAGGAGCACAAAGCCAAGAAGCATGACCTGCATGCTAAAAATAAAGAGCCTTGTGTGAGACAATATCTATTATCTTTTGTGTAGGGAAATAAGTCATTTATGTGTGCATGAAACAGTATATGTTAGTGCAGCTTAAATAGGCTTGCTGCAAAGATCCTCATTGGGATTTTGAGATTATTTTTACTAAACCATTCAAACAAACAGTAAATACTGAGTCACCATAACATGCTTCCAATATGAGTAGCTTCTCACAGGCCATGTTACATTAGGTATAAGCATGGAAAGGAAGCAGTGGAAACTCATAAAAGATAGCAAATCACCGGCTCATCGAAGAAAGATGCATCCCAATCAAGCCCAGGGTTCAGAAGGGAGACCTACGGGAAAATAACTCAACAATTTAATTTTCAAGAAAGCCACGAAACCAGAAAAGCGGGGGAATTTCTGAGACCTATCTACCGAAAGCCTCACCGCACTAATAAAAAAGGCCGCAAGTGATCCGAATCCAACAAGTGAGTTCATATTCGGAGATCCCCTCTTGAAAGCCATTAGACCGTCGAAGAGCAAGTCTGCACAAGATCTTATTCATTAAAATCTAGAGCTGCATGATTAACTCGGCAAACCATCTACTTCTGGACAATGACTCACTCACCTATTCGCCTTCAGGTATCGGATACTATACCATTTTCGTGCAGGAATTTAACGATTATGGCAGTAAAAGAGAAAGGAATTGCCAACTAACCTCTTCCTGGTCCAAGCAGAGCCCCCAAAGCCAAGCCCCCCTTAACATACGAATTATGAAGAAACTCCCAAAATGGTCCTGAGTCGGCGATCGCAAGCAAAACACTCAATTCAGATGCAGATTTCACTGGACATAATCAGCGAGCTGAGATCGATTCGTCACTAAGATGCGAAAAGCTCGATATACTCACTCACCATGAGCAATATGAATCCCAAGAGAATGCAGTATGTGCGAGGCGTGCGATCCGCAACACAGCGCCACCAATGTCCAGGCAAACGCCACGCGGTTCCTGCTCTTAGTGAGCAGCTCCTCCTTCTTCTTCGCCATGTCATCCCACTTCTTCACGCCCTCCGCCACCCCGATCTCCGACGACCTCCTCTTCGCCGGGAAGCCGCACTCCGTCAACCTCGCGGCGAGGCTCTCCGCCGCCCCGGCCGCGGAATCGCCGCCGCCCAGCGCCCGCGGGCTCAGCTTGACCGCCGCGGTCTGGGTCAACATGTTGACCACGACGGAATCCACCCGCGCGTCGGCGGAGAGGACCGACTTGACCCGGGAGACGCAGCCGCCGCACATCATGCCGGAGACGTCGAGGAGGACCGGCGGGTCGCCCCGCCCGGGCTTCTCCTCCAGAGGAGCCGAAGCCGGGCGGCTCGCTTCGAGAGTGTTGGAGAGGGTGAGGCGGGGAGCTCGGGAGCCGAAATGCGGCGGGAGCAGGTGGTGGCGCCGTCGCGGGGGGAGGAGGTGCCGGCGTTGGTTGCGGAGGAGGAGGCTCCGGTCGTCGCCATTGGTGAAGCGGAGCGTTGGATGAGGCGAGAGTTTCAGTAGGTCCGTAGTCATCGGAGAGGGAGAGAGAGAGAGGTAGAGAGATGGACGAAGATGGCCGGACAAGAAGAAGAAGAAGGTGGGGGATGGCGGCTGATTATTTTAGGCGGTGGTGGTGGTCAAAAGAGGCGACACGTGGGAAAGCCTTTATCCCAATGTAGTTGCAAGTGGGGTCAACGCACTTGTGGTCAAGATGGTGGCGGAGGAGATTCTACTGGCCACGCAAATGCCAGGCTGGCACGTCGAAATGACCTTTCCAGACGCGAATTTCGCACGTGACAAGAACAGACCCAAGCCTTGTGTTTGGTTGGAGTGCTACTGGCGAGCAACGTACGAGAGAGAGAGAGAGAGGAAGAGGCGGCAACAAGTGAGAGATCTAAAAGATAGGAATTAGAGTCGTTCTCGGTCCAATTTGGTCCGATTTAAGGTCTTGAATTTGGAATCGGGAACCGGTCTTGAACTGACCATTCGGTTCGATTACCAAACCAAATGCTCAATCCTCATAACTAGAGGTGAGCATGATTTCGGGAAAGAATCGAAAATCAAAAACCTGAATCCGTTTCAAGTATTATGATATACAAGATAAGTTTCAAGTTCAAAAAATTGAGAAAGAACAAGTCATTGTATTTTTTTTTTGTTCTATATCTTTGCGCGAGCTTATGGTATTCCATGTCATTTGATGATGAGTACGTAATATGAAACTACTAATTTGAGCTTCCATTTCTGGCGATATTCATGATTGAGATTTTTACTTTGTTAATATTTCATATTTTTTGCGTGTCTAAATATGATTTACGATAAGTGGATTGTAGCAGCAAATGATGGTCATTATAGATGATGATTCATTACAATCATTCAATTAAGAATACAGGTGAAACCTAGATACAGGCCCTGGTATCGACTTTATAATCCGTAACAGAATAGGTTCCAGGGTATGTAGGATTGGTTCTAAATTCCAAAAATTAAAGAACAGATTTCGACAAATACGTTTCAGATTCCAAGTGGAACCTGAACCGTTTCTGAAACCGCTCACCCTTACTCCTAACTTACATGAACCGTTGGGTCGGATATGATGGGCTGTGGTCGCTGGGTACACCCATGGACCCAAAAGGTCTTGGACTCTCTCTCAAGAGAACCTTTGGGCAAAGCCCAGTGCATCATTAAAATGAACAGTTGCTTGCTTGCCACGTGGGCAGTCCGTCCGAGCACCCAAAACGACAGCTTTCTCTCTCATAAATATCCGGTTTATCATCATCTTCATCAGCTTTACTTCCCCGCCTCCCCTCCTTTTCTCTCCATCAGCCTGAGCTGAGTGAGCTTCGCCGAGAAGCAAATGGCTTCGCCAGCGGCGTCGTCGTCGTCGCCGCCATCGTCCTTCTCTGACGAGACCCAGCAAAATCACCCGCCCAAGCGCGCCTTCTTCTGGGCGTCCAACGTCCAGACCCCGCTCACGCTTCCCCTATCGTTCAGACCCGCGATTAATCCCCACCACCACAGCCATCTCCTCAACCTCGACGCCCTCCGCAAGTCGCTCGCCTCCACGGCCGACAGGTGCCTCGAATTCCTCCACGCCTTCGCTTTGCAGAGCCCGCTCGTCAGGAAAGCCCTCTCCTTGCACTCCGACTTCCGCAGCATCTGCCGACAGGTACATCAGACTTGGTCGCTCTGTGTTTTATGCTCTCCTTTGAATTTTCGCGCTTGATTCTTGAGACATTAGGAATTTTAGTTATTCGCCACTTGGGTATTCAATGCGAGTCTATCCGGTAATACCCGTTGGTAGCTCGAGCTCGGTCTTGTTGGTCCCTGATTTCTTGAATTGGTTCTGAATGGGTAGTTTCTCTTATTCTCATGATGCGCATGACTGTGATCCTGAACTTCACATCAGATTCACCGCAGGAACTCTAGGAATGTGATCTTGCTGTCGGGTCACAACTTCGCCGCGGTTTTGCCTGGTGGTGACTCGGTGGCGGGGCTTGTCGTGGCCAATGGCATATCGAATTTCCTGAATATCTACAACACCCTGTTGGTTGTCAGGCTCGTCTTGACTTGGTTCCCGAATGCTCCTCCAGTCGTTGTCAGCCCTCTCAGGTTCTTCTCTCGCATCAGAGGATCAAATTTTATCATGGAACATCATAATCATCCTGGCAACACGTTCTTCTCTTTTGACGTGTGTTTGATTAGATGAGGTTGTAATCTTTGATGCTTTGTCTCAGCACCTTGTGCGACCCATACTTGAACATATTCCGTGGAATCATACCGCCGCTTGGAGGGACTTTGGACTTGTCTCCGATCCTGGCATTTCTCATCCTAAATGCCTTCACAAGTGCCGCCGCCGCCCTTCCGGCGGAGCTTCCTCCAACATTAGCATCTCCAGAAAATGCTGCATCTTGCATCAGCTCCGCAACAACTTCCCAGAAGAAATGGATGAGACGGCTGCGCGGGCACAAGTAAAAGAGCACAACGAATCCTTTTTAGGCCGTTTTTCATCGGTCACTGTTTTTGCTCGTTGATATTCTTCTTGTATTCACAGACACGGAAAGCTAAGTATGCTATGATCATGTTATTCTCTAGATGATAATGCTCACTTTGCTGTAGTATTTCGCTATTCAAGCACAAGATTCAACTGTTTGCCCCCACTTCAAGTTGAACATATCACTGACTGCATAGACAGCTCTTTGCCCCCTATTTTCCTTATCAATTGAAGCGCAGAACTTGCTGTGACTATTTAGAGTTCTTATTGAGTAGTTCGCTTGTGCTTTCAATTCACAACCTATGACCGAAATAAATAGGTCCAAGGGGATTGTTAGATTTTCCTTTTATAAGTATTGCATATGGTTTCTGACTTTCTGATACAGAGTTCTACAGAGAATTTCCAGTAAGAATCGGATTCTGCAGAATCTGTCCTGTTTCCACTATGGACGATTCTCAAAATCTTAAGCAACATGGGAATTTAAGCTTCCTCTTGAAGCTGCCAACTGCAAGTTTTCTGAAATAATCTAGAGTTCTTCTAGGTCTTCAATGATTCCTTGGCAAAGATGAACTGTTAAAGGTAGAGAAGATTCTTTTCCTGAAGGCTCATATGGCGGGGGATTGGAAACTGAAAGTTCCTCAATTATTGTCCTGAGCCAGTAGTTTGCTTGAACAACGGAAGATTCCCACCATTTTATCTCTGTGAGCTGAAGAATCTGCAGGTTGACAGATCGCAGGGAGTTACTTCTCCGGGAGAAGGCAATGCATAGTCAGTAGATCAAACTAGATAGTTACATGAATTCTTGAATTCCAACAGCCACCAATGATCGAGCACGACGATTTTGGACGCAACAATAGCATTTGAACAATCCACGCAATGTGACTTTTCCAATGGGGCATCTATGTAAAAGAAGAAAAGATTCCAGTCAGCTTATAACCTCATTAGTTTGTGCAGACCAACTTTGTTCCCTTGTACAGCAAAGCAAAGCAAAGATTCCTGTAAAACCTTCTCTAGTGAACCACCTATATATTGCATCAAGGAAGAGAGAAACCTAGTGAGCTCCTCAGAAACCTCTCTGCTGATCTCTTCCATGGGAGAAGCCTCGGCTGTTTCTTCCCGGGGGAGCAGGTTCTCGTCATATGAGAGGTTGGTGGCCATAGGATTGGCAATTGCGGCTGTGGCCTCGCCGCTATTCATTGACCGGAGGCCGGAGGTCGAGGAAGAAGACGAGGGTGAATTGATTGACTTTGCTGCTTGGCTGCCGCTGCTGCTCTTCATGCTGATCTTTGCAATTGCCTTGTCGCCTTTCCTGGACAGGAGCTTTGCGACGTTCGATCCTTACTGGATTCATAGAGTGGGAGGTTCTTCGGCTGGTATTATCTTTTTTCTCGTTGTTCTTGCTCTTGTATTGCAGTGGAAGGCTTGAGAGAGAGGAGGAACTCGAAAGGACGTTTCCCTATCCGTGTAATCTATGTCAAGATTGAGGGCGTTTTGCTAATTCAATGATGAAAGAGTGTCCCAAAGTTCATCTTTTTTCTGCTTGCTTAGCTTAAGTCATCTCCATACCATGCTTTTAAAAAAAACATCTCTTGTTTGGAGATTCTTTCAGAAAATCCGTCCAAATCAATCATTTTTGCGAACAAAAACAGAACAGCCATTAGCTATCTTTCTAACGAAAGAAACAGAACAGTCGGGAGCAAGTCCTAATTTCAGAAGAAGGGAGATGCAGCTGTTCTTCCAAATTTAAGTTGCCAATTTCTGGTTTATACTTCTCGTCCAGAATTATGTATAGCCGACTGGTCAATCAGCTGAAGCGTTAAAAGTAAAAGCAATAGCGAAAAAGCACTCCGAGTTTTGTATTCCATGTGAGTAGATTGCGTTAACGACTAACTCTTCAACGTCAATTAAGTACAAAATAAAGAAATTAATTTGCAGACGGTATATTGTGGGGGAAAAATGACCAAGATACAGAAAACAAATTACAGTGGCAAAGGAATTGAGTAGACAAATACAGAGCAAAAAATTACGTGGTGAACAGCTTTTAGAGACTTGGTCATAGGGCGAAGACGTACCACAGTGCAACCAAACCCGAGGCAACAAATGGCCACAGGTGATGAACTTGAGAAGGATATGCACTACTGCAGTCGTCATTGGCACCGCTAAAGCATCCGGGTTTACTAATCTTGGCCACACCATCCTCTAAAACAAAGCTGCTGTTGGATGTGCCATTGCTGAACAAGACGCACCAGAAGTAAGGAGATCCACCATCACTGCCACTGACGGCAGCTCCCACTTCAGTATGGTTTTTGTCAGTGATAATTTCTATGCTCCTTTCGTTCTGCATCAAGATTTCTGAAAACGCTTTAGAAGGAGACACATACTTGGTCTGGCACCCAAGTAAACGACCAGTGATAGGGGAAAGTGTCGAGGTCTTAACACCACAATTGGGGGCAAAAGTCTCGGCGAAGTCAGCTTCAGAAGGTTTCTTAGCATTGGCTCCTCCTACGGCACCGCAATCACCTTGGTATGCCTTTATGTACTGCAGAGCAATGCACGCTAGCCCGGGGTTGTCATAGAGTGAAGAACTTTTGCTTGCAGTTCTACTGCTGTTAACTACATCCACCAACTGGTCTGCAGGGTTATTGGTCACTTTTACTGCAAGCAGGATCATTAAATTGCTTCTTAGGCATAATCATAAACGCAGAATATACTTGAATGTGGAAGAGGGAAGAAAAAAAAGGACTATTGGCGACAAGTTGAGCGACAAGTATATCGAAATGCACGATTTCACTATTGGCCGCCTTTAAGATGCAGGAGAAATGATGACATATCAAAACTAAATGAGTTAGAATTGATAATCCCAACAAGCAACAGGTAATGAGCCTGACTATGATGTAGGAGTGCATAATATCATGCAAATAGGCATGCATTAGCCTGTTGATTGCAAAATTCGATTCCATCACCGAAGTCAAAATTCGGCATATGGAATATCTGCTTGCATCTAGCTGTACTGTAAATATTGGTGCGTCATTGTCTACATGAAAGTTTAGGTATATACTTCGAATGAATAAAACAAGCACTCGCAACAACATGCCACTTCTTCAAGTAACTTTCTGGCAAGAATCTTGACACAAAACAAGAACTAATCCGTGAAGTATACACTGACCACACTTACCTCAGAAAATCATGCACATCATCCATCTAACAGACAGCCATTGCCCTCACCAAAGAATTTCTAATATGATGTACTCAAATGAGCTTTTCTCTGTCTGCAGTGATTTATAGGTGGAAAAAAAAGGGACTTCATGTATCCTCACACAGTAAGAGGAAAAGAACGGACCTTCAGCTGTTATGCAGCCACCAATTAAACATTTCTGCTCTACCAACCCTCCTCAGTCTAGACTTAACCACTACCTTAACGACAAATCAATCCACTTCAGAATCTCTCTCTTCCTAGTTACTAGAAGGTTTCACTTACCGCAATAGTATTTTTGTGATGAGATTGGCACGAGAGAAAAAAACAGGTGAAGCACATTTCACTGAGCTACGGAGAGCGAAACAGCATTGCCTAGTGGTGCTCAAATTTCCTGTAACCGGTCCTTTCTCTTCCTTCCACCTCTTTCTAGTTTCCTCGGTAAATCCCAGAAGAACCAAAATTGCCTACCTCGAAATGCTCTATTTGCTTTCTCGTCCCTTCATTCCTTAGCTTCACTCCACAAAACACAGAAATACTAGGAAAAGGCAGCTTGACACACCACATGGGAGGCCTCTCGAATATCACCCCACCGTGCCAAAATAATGTCGCCCATGGCTTTATTCAGAGGATACCCTCATCACTGTTCCCCACATCTAGACCATTTTTCTAAGTACCAACATGGAGGCCAATCTAATCTCCTGTTACTAAAATTAGAATATGAAACCGGCTGGAAAGTCATATGCATTGCGTTCAATCGAAAGATCTCTTCTTGGTAGGCTGTATATCCTAGGAATTCAGACTGACATAAATAAAAAAGGGTCAAAACCTCTGTTTAAATTTGTCGGCAGCTAAATCCAAACAACCAACGGAAACATTTTCAAATCGCGGAAGGATCTCAAAACTGAAGCTTCAGATCTCGGGCAAGAGATCCAACAGCAGCAGCGTAAACGAACACCGAGACCGACTAACTAAAGAACGCGCTCAAACCAGTGTACGAAATCCACACTACGCCGAACATCACAGCTTCGGGTGAAAGTTTCAAAAAAAAAAAAAAAACTGATTACAGAGCTATATTTAGAGAGAAAGCAGAGAGACTCTAGATATATCTCAAGCAGATCAAGCGTATTGAATCGCCAAGCTGCCGGACCCCGGAGCTCAGAGGCCGCACAACCCCTGCATTCCGAGCTGCGGACAAAGATCACGGGAATGCAGGGGAAGCGGAGAGCTGCGAAGAGCGACAGAGCGCGGGGGAGACTTACTTTGGACGTCGGCAGAAACCCAAATGAAGAGGAGAGAGAGCGACAGAAGCCATGGGAGCCTAGACATTGTCAGCGAGAGAGAGAGAGAGAGAGAGATGAAACGAAACAGAGTGGTGTTGAGATGTGGGTTTCTTATCAGCGGCGAATCGAGCGAGACGTCAACTTCGATCTGGTCTCGGGCTTTTTTAACAGCTCATGGCTCGACTGGGACCGACCAGCCACCTTAACGGGTCTTCGGGTCCCAGCCCGAGTCCTGCGGGTCGGTCGGGGTCGCACTTACCAAAATGCCCTTCTCCTGAGAGCTATTTACATTTACTATGGGGCGCGCTCTACTTTTTTCACAGAAAACATTCGAATTTGTCCACTATTATCATAATGCCAGCAACGACAGATTGCACTGAATCTAGAAGGAGACCACATTGCGAGAATGCAATGAGTTAAACAACTTGGTCACAGGAGAATAGTTGGACGGCGGATCTACCAAGACTCGACTCGACACGGGAGAGGAGGGAATTACATTTAATTATAGTTTTTTTTTTATAAGATCCTTAACTTTCGTTCTCCTATAGCGAAGATGCACAAGTCCCATGCCAGCATTTCACACGGTAAATGGAATTAACTGATCTTGATAATTCCAGGAAAAGAGGAGACTGAGCTGGGCAAAAGAGTAAGAAGACACGCATGCGGGGGTAAAAATGTCAATTCATAGGGAGCTGTCGGGAGCGTCGTCGACGTAGAAACCAACGGACAAGACCTCGCGCTCGCGCCTCCCGCTCCGACAAAGGAAGCTCGCCAAGCGTGCGCATCAATGGCGACGCCAATCAATGTCGACCCCCTCGCGAATGTTAGCACAGCCTCTTCATTGCCTCGCTCTCTCCGCCGACGCGCGGCGGCGAAGGAAGCTCTCCTGCTCGAGGCGCAAAGCAGGCGATCGCTCTCCTTCTTTGCTTCCGATGTTCATCGATCGCACCGGTTGAGCTCGGTCCCGGACGGTTCCGTAATCTAGCGAAGTCAGGGCTCAAGCTAGATCTGGCATTTCGGTGGATTTGGTGCCTAGCTCGACCAAGGAACTCAGGACTCGTCGCGGCGTTCGGCGTCTTTGGGGGTGTTGGCTCAGGGTATGAATTCACACAGATTGAATTGTCATTGTCGCGATAGCCTTTTTGAATTGCTTTCAGATTCTCCTGTGTTGGTTGCTGCGGATGGTGATTTCTTTCCGCTAGTTCTTTTTAGCCCATTGGAGGTGACACAGAGGAGATTACTGAAACAAAAAGAAGGGTGGGGGAACTGAAGAGTGGTTTGCTTTAGGTGGTGATGACTGATGACCCTATTGAATAGTAGTGGGGGTTGAGACCTCTTCTTCTGGGCTAAGTTTCAACGATTGGTTTCTTGCACGAGATTTCGTTTCCGCCTCTTGTTATGATGTAATGTGACAGAAGTTGTGTTGGGAATCGAGAGCAAATCCTTCGTTTGATGTGATCGTTTGTGTCGATGGCGATCATACCGTGAAGTTATCTTCACATTAGAAATCGAAGTAAGTTCTATGGATGCTATTAAAAGTTGCTTTATCAACGGTTAATTCCAGAATGCAGATGCTAATGCAGGCAGCTTTTTGGTTAAAATATGTAAAGAAGTCAGTTGTTGCTCTCAAGGGTTGTTCATTGTCACCTTGTTATTGGGTGCTAGAGTTTGATGCTGATTTTTCTTAACATATAATGATTAGAAAAGGGCTTGACCAACTAGAGAGAGCTTACGTGCCGGGTCAGCTGCAGATTAAGGATTAGGTAATCTCCTTCTCCTTTGCATTAGTTTTCCCCATTTAATCGGTAGGTGAGAGCATTCCTAATTATGTATATCGCCAATAGTCTCTTTTTTCCATGTTAATCCAGCTGCTGTACTATTATTTTCTTCAGCATAAACATTCCAAATCTGCCTTTCTCTCCACATAATAGAACTACTTTTTTGGTCAAATTAGCTAGATTGGTTCTCACTTAGCAATGCCAATATTGCATAGAAAACTCTGGGAGGTGAGAAGCCTAAGTTTGCTATGTATTGATCACTTTTATGCTCTGGCCCAGCAGGATCTCTTTGCATTGACATACGAGCGGTAAGTTGAGGATCTTCTGAGGTCTTGGCTGTTCTCGTCTGTGCATGCACTAATTTATTGCTTTCTCACTTTTGACCTCTACTTCTTAGTACCACCCACAAATCAATCCTTTGACCATTGGCAAGTTTGGCAGAAGGAATTGTTTTTTCATTTATTTAATTAGACTAAGACATATAACCAGCATTTGAACTACTTTTTTAAGGGAACCGATGAAGTGGAGTGTATATTGTTGGATAGACTAGGTCTAGCAACTATTGGGTTGTGTTTAATTAATATTTGGTCGATTGGTGTCCATTGTCCAATTGCTTATCCAAATCGTTTCTTCACACTTCCTAACTATCTGTCAGTTTGTGTTGCAGTATTATCTCTTTTGTATGTAATTTGACAAACCAGTTATGTGAGTGTTTATCTCAGACTAATAACTGTTATGTTAGCATTGTTCTTTATGCTAATTTTCCATTTGTTTCATGGCAGTTTCACATGCATTGACTTTCCATGTCTTTGGAAATTTACTTCGGAACTAGAGGTGGCACAATATGCTTCAGACAGTGGGAATGGTAAAGCTGCTCCCAACAATGTTGATCATTGTCTCGGGTACTTCATTTGAAACTTTGGCAATATATATTTTTAATTCGAGTTGAGTTAACGTAATGTCCCTGCTGTTTTTACTGCGATGTTGAAGTCAAAGCTGGATCTGGTGAGCCTTGCTTGTTAGAGATTAATTTGGAATGCTTTGCTTGCTTGTCAGCATCATGTCCAGTCTATTCAGGAGATGATGATGACTGTGAATTTTCTAACAGGTCATTGACAGATTTATTGCTGTAATGATTCTCTTGACATAGATGAATGAACATGGAAATCTAAAAATTCTGGGGACATGAAATTCTTTTGTGGGTTGCAAAAATGCACCTAAGCCAGCATATGCAACCACATTTTCTATTCAGTGAAATAACATTCCTAAAAAAATAGCATCTCAATATCCTCAAAACAAATTCGACTAGTGCCTCCTTCATTTATTTATTACCCCTTAAACTTTTCTTGCTTGCAATGTGTTAAGGCAAAGCTTCATTTGGGAAAAGATTTCTAAATCCTAAGAGTGGAAAATCAGGGGTTGAAGCCTGCAAGAAGCTTTGTTCTGCCTGAGTTTTCATTTCTAGAGAGTATGCTCCTATATTCCCCTGAAAATGAAATACTCGATTTCCGATAAACATATGGTGCCTTAGTTGAGACTTAAGACCGCACTCTGCATGGGTTAAATCCAATTTTGGGGAATGCATATTCATCACTTGAACATCTCTGACCTTATCAACTTGTCCCTATGTAACTACAAATGTTATAGGATCATCTACAAACAGGAGTGTCATTTTAAGAGAGCTGAAAATTTCTTTCTGTAGAGCCTTGAATGACCTCAATTCCTTGCTTCTGCATGCATCAAGAAATGAACTACATGCCGGTAAAATCCATGAAAGCCAATACAGGAATTGCGGTTGATGCATCGGATAGGTATCACTTCATCACTTTTCTGTTTAAAAGCGTGCGTGCGCATGTATATGCTTTTGCTCGTTTCTGTTTACGTGCGCATGCACACACGCTTTTGTCTTTGGAAACATGTTATTCTCTCCTTGCTAGTGACGCTTTATTTTGAGTGTTCAGATTAGTACGCATTTATATGGCTAATCCTAAGCATTTAGTTCTTCGATTTACAGTCTCCTCCAGATTGTTCCCCGAGACATGTTGTACAAAGGCAAGGCTGCAGCAGATCCATATAGGATTCCAGGAGACATGGAGCCTGAAATACTAAACCCTGAAATCAAGCGGTTGGAATTAATTTAATGATTGTTGAATTACTGTGTTTTCCTTTCCCCAGCATAATGGGAACCTCCCTCTGATATGATTAAATTCAACTAGACATCCAAACTCTTGCCCGTCGAATTACAGTTTAGGAAATTGGGAGTTCGTCGGTTTGATTGTATTTTGGTGTACCATTCTAGACGAAATTCATGTCACTGTCAGATGAGCGGTTCTTAGTTCTAGCTTTCTGTGTTGCAACATTTATTTGCTGTTTCTCATGTGAAACTGCATCATGCTGGTTAAAAAAGAGCAACATCTCACGGGTAACTCCGTCATACCCCTTGTTCCACAAAGAAGGGCGGTAGGCGGTGTCTGTGTTGTAGCATCGTTCCTCGATCAACTATCGATCGGATCAGGTCCTCTGCGCATTGGAGCACATTGCATCAAATCTTGAAGCCTTTAGGGGTAAGCTCATACTGCCGTAGCTAGATGACAAGTTTGAAAGAATGTGCAGTGCTGTTTCTTCTATACCACCACACGATGCGACAATGGATTTCTTGGTGTTCTACACGGGATTTGGCTAGAGCAGCTCTGGTGATTATGTTTTCGGGCATGAAATTATCTATAATATCATTAACAGGGCAGGGTACGGAAGCCTTCTCAAGAGAAGACGATTAGGCAGAAATCTTTCTTTTCTTTCAAGTGGGGTGGACCGAGCGTCTTCCCTCGTTACAAGAAAAATCAACTTGCCAACATCACACATGCCCTAATCATGAGAAATATACCTCGAAGCACGCATTCGATTATAGTCTAAGACATACTAGGTAATGATGTTTACTAATTGCGTCCAAGGCTAAATCAAATACTCATGCTTCGTCTGTTTCACGGAAAATTAATCATTTGAAACATATATTTTTAAAAATGATCGCTTGAAAATGTTTTAATTACTGATAATAATTTATGTCCGAACAATTTCGTGGGCAATGATGATATTTTTCGTTTGTTCGTCCATTCATTCATTTTTTTGTAAGTGATTCAAAGGACCATTTTTTTGGTAAAATGCTTTTCAAACCATTCATTTTCTGCGAAATGAAACGCAACCTTAGTCATCGTAGTGCCGACTTAATCATTTGATTAGGGCCGGCTTGAATGATATCGATATACCGTCGACATGAGCTGCTTTTCCAATAGGGGCAATACGTGTGACACACCTTCACTAATCCGACTTCTTCATGTGTAGATTCTGTCCACCTATAAAGGGTCGATTCCTCGTGGAAGTATTCTTGCTGAAGTGTTCTGATCACATCTAAGTTTGTGCTGGTGCGCAATTGAAATTTCTTTCCTTCAGCAGCTCTGTCGATTGGTGGACCAGGATCAGGAGCATTCGGGCCCCAATCTCCCAACCGGCGTCAGAAATCCCAAGTGGGTAGCTCTGACCTCCCTCAGAAAAAAATAAAAAAAACAATAATTTAGTGAAGCCTGACCTGGTTTTGTGCACTCTTACATAGGCTTACGGGACAAAAACGCAGAGGATAAAATATAGCCAATCGCAAGGCGCAGAATCCCGTGGCCCAGGACCGAGATCATCACCACCACCACCACCACCATCATCAGCAGCAGCAGCATTCAGCAGCAATCAGCCATGGATGATGATTCCATGTTCCCCCTCCACCCTCCTCCTCCTTCTTCTTCTCTTTGCCATCTCGATGTACTCGCGTTATTCCCCTCGTCAGGGTCACGTGCTCTGCTTCGTTCGAGCTTCTCGCAGGATTTGATGACGAGTTTGACTCTTGTTTTGAACTGTAATTTGGCTCCCTCGCTGTCCTCCACTGCTGCATTTGCACTGCTGCTCCCTCTTGATCTCATCACGACACTTGGGGTGGGTCCTGCTGGGAACCCAAATCTGTAGTGAACAAACCTGAGCACCTCACATGCGCTCATGCACCTGGTCTTTGTTTCACTCGATTGGATTTTGCTTCCCCAGCAGAATTTCGTGTACGCAAATCGCTATTGCCTGAGAATCTGATCATCAGAATGGATTATCGTAGTCGAGAAAACGTATCGCACCGGTTTCTTCGGAACCCAGCTTGAATTATATCAGTTCTCAATGAGTCAATCTAATTGAGTATGGTTTGGAAAAAATTGGGTAGCGAGCGTAAAAGAGATGTTGCAGCGGTTGAATGCGCGTTCGGTACTTTCATCGTCATGACAAACGCTAGTTTAGCAATGCCTAATCACGATATAATTGTGATTTCAACCCTATTTTCTCATTCTATGTTAGGCCAAAACACAGTAAGTAAAAATGCCACCTTTTTTACTTTTCTTTGTTCTAATCTTGTGCATATTGGGTCAAGGGCAAATGACACCATGATTTCAATTTGATTTCAGTCCACCAATCAAGTACTCAAAGGAAATGTAGGAACACTTTTTGGGTTTGCTGAGTAGCCATAAAAGTGTGACCAGCTCTTCCAATTGTCCGTCACATTTTTTTTTTATTACATTCTCTCTCTTTCCCATTGGGGTGCCATACCCCATAAGAAACCCTACATTGTGAAGCAAAACTCAAGGCAGTTGGTAAGTGAAGAAAAGACAAGGGAATGTAAGCTCCAGCAAAAAGGACAAAGTCCCGCACAAGATTCTCTCCCCCTTTGTTTTCTTTTCCTTTTCTCAATCATAAACCACAGAGAAAGAAAAAGAAAATGAGAAAATCACTTGCTGGGAAGCCTCCCTCTCTCTCACACACACACTCTCCCAAACCCATCTATCTATAAATGGTTAGTTGGAGTCTCTGAAGAAAGGTAGCTAGATAGATAGATAGATAGATACAGGGGACCCCATTTCTCTCCACTCTGCAACACACATCAATTCTTCTTCCAACACTTAACCTAAATCTCTCTCTCTCTCTCTCTCTCTAGACACAAACACAAGGCCTCATATTCAGTGCTTGAGTTGGGGTTGCCTGTGCACACTAGGCATGCCGACGACACCGACAAGAAGTCAGTACTCAAAAAGAGATGCTAACAGAGGAGCATGGACTTCAGAAGAAGACCAAAAGCTAGCTCAAGTGATAGAAACCCATGGCCCAAGAAGGTGGAAGCTACTTGCAGCTAAAGCAGGTACATAGATTTGTTAACAATGTCTAATGCAATGCCCCATTACATTCACAACCGCTCTAGATCTTTTGTTTTTGAGGTAATTAGGAACCGGGTGGATTTGAATTCAATTTTTCTGTTTTTCGGTGTAGGCCTCAATAGATGTGGGAAGAGTTGCAGATTAAGATGGCTGAATTATCTGAGACCCAATATCAAGAGAGGCAATATCTCAGACCAAGAAGAGGATTTGATTCTCAGGCTTCACAAACTCCTAGGGAACAGGTGAACTTTCCCACCAGAATCACTGCTTCTTGCAACCCATCTGGCTGTAATTCAATGACTGGTTGAATTAAATTTGTTTTTCTTTCTTTTGCAAACTATTTCAGGTGGTCCTTAATCGCTGGAAGGCTGCCAGGTCGGACAGATAACGAGATCAAGAACTATTGGAACTCTCGTTTGAGCAAAAAGATCAAACAGATGGAGAACCAAAGCAAATTCCTTGAGCCAGATCAATCTCAGGACCCGAGGAATAATGCGACAGCGATGCATAGCGTGGCGGGCAACGATGGAGGGAAATCAAAGAGAGAGGAAGAGATGAAAACTGACTTCTCTAGGGATGAATTTCTTGATAGCTTCAATGAGGGTCCTCTCAACTTGGAATGGATGAGCAGATTCTTGGAAATGGACGAGAGTTGGTTTTGATTTGCTGAAATTGTAGATTTTCTTCTTTTCCTCCTGAGTTATGATAAGCAATGATCGGGCAGTCCAACATTTAGATTCTACCACCCCATAACGGAGTAGTATTTTTCACGTAGGGAGTGATAGTTTTTGGTAGAATTTATGGGGAAACTACTAAGAATATTACTCTTGTGTTGATACCCCTCGGCAAATCCTGCATATTTACTCAAACTGGGTGTTCATGTCTAAGGTTGGATCAATCTTTTATCTTTTGGTAGAACTTCTTGCTCTAGAATATGACATAACATTGTATTGGCATATGTTGATTCCTCTGAAGACCTAGAAAGTATCAATAAAATGTACCAATCAATATTAGCATTCTTCGTTTGATGTGCGAGTGTTCTCCCAAAAGTTAGCTCAATTGTAAACTGCACCGACATTAATTTATCCTAAAGTGTTGATCTTTAACCAAGGTCGACGACCATGTGCTATTTTCTTAATTGTCTAGTGTTTCCATGATTGAGATGGACTTATGATCTTGCCAGCGCAAAAGTTTATGTCGATTTCGACTGTAACTATCATGTAAGGATGGTCCAGTTTTCCATGAAACAGCAGAGTCTTACTTCGGCAACAGGGAAAGACAGAGGAGAGATACAAGGCTTCATCGATGGTTTGGTCCCAACTATCAAAAGCAGACAATTAACGTTGTCATCACCCAAAAACGAATTTAGCTGAGCATTGTGCAGATTTTGGCCAAAATTTGTACGGCAGTCCGGTTCCATTGATTAACAGACAGAGAAATCTCCCTCAAAAGATACTGTCCAGCTACAGAAAGCAATCATCGAATTGGGAAAGGCCACTCAGTCTCATTATTGGAGACAAAGATTCAGAAATGTTCCATCCGTGAACAGAGAGGAAAAGCTCCCTCAAAAGATGTCGTCAAGATACAGAAAGCAATCATCAGACTGGGAAAAGGCCACTCAGTCTCATTGTTTGAGACACAGATTCCGAAATGAAATAGCAAAAGGGTGTATAAAGGAAGTATCTTTACTTGTGGGTATAGAAATTAGTAAATCACAATAACAGAAGGGTCCAGAGATTAAACAAGCTCATGTCCTATGGATGAATTTTTGTTTCTTTTAAATCAGGAGCACGAGCGGCGACACCCATCTACATGGATGAGTTTCTTTTCCAAAAAATGATGGCCTTATGTATGTTTATCTGCAACCTGTGTCTTTCTTTTGCCTATGACTTAGGTGCTTTAGCTCAATCAAATGTCTCTGCTGAGCAGAAAAAATTCTGACCCTTCGGTGTCTCCATAGGCACGAGATTTTGTCATCGTGTTCAAATGGACCTAACAAGACAAGGCAGAGAGTTAAAGCCGAATTCACACACTAGACAAAAATCACGTGACAGATTGTTCCGGGCCACGTTCTTGCCATTCCAATGTCTTTTATTTCCCCTCTGAGCTAATATCTGACAAACTGATAAAGCATATATTCTCTTTTTCATAAATCTAGTGTGCGAGCTTGCATGATGAGAAGGATTGGCAAAAGGGTCATCTGTAGAAAGAAGAGAAATGCTACGTATCATGCCTTAGCTTGATACATTTACCCAAGTAAAGGACATTTCTTTTTGTTACCATGTAGCCATGTCTGAAAATTTTGTCAAATTTGTGTACCAGAGGCAAGCTGAATCGGTTTTCAAGGTTCTTTATTTCTGCACTAAATATGCACTTTGGGGGCAGGACACAAACAAGAGAGGTCTGAGCTTCAAAAGTCTCAGTTCTTGGACATGAAAGAACTAATCTTGACATACCTTACTTATGATTTACTTTCACAATGACTTAAAATGTTGAACCTGGGGCAGTATTATTGGATCTCCATGCTGTGGTTGGAGAGTAATGACAGTATGCGTGGCGTCGACATGAGCAGGAGAGAGCTGAAACTCATAGTTCTGCAATATCATTGCTAGGGCCATCTTTGCTTCGATTGTCGAGAAGTTCTGGCCTAGGCATATAATGCCAACTGATGCTTTGAAGCATTGGAAACGCTGTCGGCAAATCTCACCGGTCTAAATTCATCCGGATTGTCACCCCAAAGCTTGGGGTTGAAATGAAGCAGCAGAGTCAGAAGCGGGATGTCCACCCCGGCGGGGACCGACATTCCTCCTTAAGTAGTATTTTTATGAGTGTGTCAGTAAAGGGCGGGCATGGGTGGATGTAGTCTCATGACTTCCGTGTAATATCGCAGTACCTGTGGAAGAATCACTTCAGCCAGTGTTACTGGCTTGCATATACTACATAGTTTCTGAGAAAGTTTCCCACAGCGAAAGTTTACTGCATCTTTTTGTGCGATCCTCACTACGAACTCAATAAATAATGACTAGGAATTGAGACATAGAATGATAAAACCCTTACAAATTTTAGGTGATTAATCTCATTGATATCGGGAGTCCGTTTTTCACAAACCCGCGACACCTCCTCTCTTGCTTTCTCTTGCTATTTGGGTTGCATCGATAAGATGATCGTCGTCCAAGCATATATTCTGTTTAAAGCATATATTCTCTTTCAACGAGACCGACAGTTGATTCCCTGTTTAAGGAGACCTGTGATCTTGTCTATTACTCGACAACAAGACGATTCGATATAATAGTTTTGTAAAGATTTTGGCCCACATTCTCTTGTGATGATGCCCCTTTCTTCCTGGCTTCATCAAGAACAATCGGCCACCTCGAGATCCGATTTGTTTCCTTTTTATGGTAGGACTTTCTGGCAACGATGGTGTCTTATCTGGTCAATGAAGGAAGCCACCCGACAGTGAACCGTTGAACGACAACAAGGAACATTACAATCATCGAACTCAATAGACTGAGGAGATAAAAAATGGCAATAAAATGCCTGGAGCTTGAGCTTGAGGCGATTTGTGGCCTCACAATGATTTACCAGACCAGTCAAATGAGCCCCCTTCCGGCTCTCAACGGCCAATGCCCACCCCCCGAAGCCTCGCTCCCAAAGCCACCGAGCAGCACGCGGCATCCGAACGAGGAGGCAAATCGTCGAACAGGTGGTGGCCATGCCTCAGAGAGCTCGACCCGGGAGGCAAAAGAGGCTGCGTCTCCGGACAGGAGGGCTCCGAAGAGGAAGAGGAAGAGGAAGAGAAAACCGAGGGGCGGATCGAGATCCATGAGTGGGTTCTTCGAGGGGATGACGAGGCAATTGGTCGAACACCTGGAGGGCCTCCAGAGGGGGTTCCTGGAGGCGGTCGAGAAGATGGACCGGGCGAGGGAAGAGCGAGAAGAGGCGTGGAGACGGGAAGAGGTGAAGAAGTGCGAGAGGGAAGCGGCAGCCAGAGCACGCGACCGAGCTCTGGCTTCGGCTAGAGAGGCGGCGATTGTCTCATACATTGAGAAAATCACAGGCCAGAGGGTCATCGGACTCAACATGGTAGAGAGTAGAGACATGAGCGAGCTCGCTCGTGACCCATCTGGTCCCAATTTAGATCACTGATGCTTATTAATTACTGATAAAGAAAAAAAAAATGTCTGCTACACTGCAAAACAAGAGTGAAATTTGAATGGCATGGGATTTCGGTATTGTATAAATTAGACTGCGATTATGTAATCGTTTTTATCCTCTATTTTTTTTTTTATAAGTAAGGTCTAATTTCCTAAAAAAAAGCGCAAACTTATGGGTTCGGTCCAATTCTAGGATGAAATTTTATTTGTACACAAACTCTTATCGGAGTTCAAATCGGCACCTTTTAAGCTGTTGTTTGAATTCAATATTAAAAGAATTGACAGAGAATGGACGTGGGCCGTGTGCCTTGCGCGATTGCTGACCCGGCGTCCAAATCGAACAGACGGCGCCGTTTGGCTTCTTTTGGCTGCAAAATTTCCGGCCATGGATCCAGCTTGCAGCTTGGACTACCTAGAAGAATGGACGCCATGAACAATGATAAAACTTGCTCGCTAGGTTTGTTTCAGTCCTTGACGGGTGCAGAGTCGCGAGCAATGCCCTGGTAAAGCTGTTCAATGCTCTGCCACTTCTATTACTACTTTCAACTGATGAAACATGCGTTGTTTCATCGATTTTGGACGGTAGGTTAGCAACGACGCACAGCCCACGTCGGTCGACACTCGACTTTTTGGTGTTAGATTCGGACGGTAACTTTGGCTATGAAATTAGGACCCGATAAGAAGTTCACGCTCTTTTTTAAGACGAATGAAAGTTGGTATCGGAATGGAGATAAATCAGTAGATATACTTTTTTTATATTATAAAGAATTAGACCATAAAATTAATGGCGGAAGAGAATCTCCTCTATTTAGGAAGGTCCAAGGATAACTGGACAAATACATTCGGTGCCGAATTTGAGAGATTCTGCTGGCTAGGTCATTGGCTGGAGGCCATTTTTCTAAAGTCAAATGGTCCTATTGACGTAAAAAAGAAATAACATAAAAATAATATATATATTTATAGTCGGTGCAAGGAAAGGGAAAGTGACGAGCTCATTCATCTTGATAGGTATAGCCCAACTGCAACATCAATATTTGAATTGCATACACGATGCTCCATCCATAGAAAATATTCAAGGGGTCTAATTTATTGAATAATACGCAATTATCAATATTACATTACTTTCAGGTTAGTTTCATAATTGGAAAACAATACAGATGGTTCTTCAACTTTGGTCTAATGTGCAATGGCGTTCCCGAACTTTGAATGTGATCAATGTATTATTAATATATATTCAATATAGTCTCTTAACTATATGAAAATGTTTAATGTCGTCCTTCCGTTATATTCAAGTCAATGGAATCTGCTGATGTGGCTTCTAATACGTTAAGTTTGAACGGTGAAAAAGAAAAAGAAAAAGTTACACGTGAATTATCCACGTAAGATAATTATCTAAAATCAGGATATTATAATCCACGTCATCAATTAACGATGAACATGTTAAAAGCCCTAATTTTTATTTTCCTTTCTAAAGTAGATGGATACGTTGACTTATCATATTTAAAATCTAACAAAGCATATAATAATCCACATCATCAAATAAAGTCTTATTTGTCATTTGAGCAAAGGGAAAGACTCCATTAAACATATATTAATAGTTTGGACATCGAACAAATCAAAAGTCAAGGGACCATTTGTATCATTTTTCCTATATAATTCATGAGTTTTTAGATATTTCAAACGACCTTGCTTGTTCCATTGGGACATTGAATTTGATTCAATTACACCTTGGACAAAACTAGAGAAGACGTAGTCCGATAAGCTAGATAAATAAATTTCAAGACGGAAGAATTTTCTTCATTATGAACTAGCTGCCCTTATTGACTCTCAATTGAAATCCCAATTTTCTTAGTGCGTTGCATAGAGAGGCAGAGCAAAATGTCAAATAAGGGAAAAATACTGTGCGGGCTTGAAAAATCATCAATGAAGTCATCTTCTTCTCTATAATTACGATAGTTGCACCATAATTGTCATGGCTGGAGAAGAAAGTTCAGTATCACAGTCGGACCTCCTCAATTGCGTCCGTCTTCTTCGATTTTCAAAATTAAAGAAACATACGTAATCTCAGCATTTTCTTCTTCTTATTGAATCGGGTCGTATTCGGGCTTTTGGGAGTTCGAATGAGTCGATCTCTTCGCCTTCCTCACTCTTGCTATACATGGTTTGGAATAATTCTCGAAATGTTTTTTCTGCATTTGATGGTGCGATTGAGGCTCGCGAGTCGTCTTATTAAATTGGCAATTCGATTGTTAGCTTTTCTTTTTCAGTTTCTTTTTTATCAAAAGGTTTATTAAATTTATCGAGCAGACAACAGATCTGTTCGTGATAATAAGGAACGATAAATTATAAAAAAAAATAAAATTGCGGGATAAAAATAAATCTCACGCTATCGCGAAAGAAATGGCTGCCATCGTACGTTTGCTACATTGCAAAGATGATGATATACATCCTTTTATTCAGATTAAATCGTCACTTATTGCCACAATATAAACCCCAATGGCGTTAGTGGCTCAAGGACCAGTCAAACTTGAGCATTAGTTCTTCAATGGTTCACAGGTTGCAAATCAATCAAGCTTTGAATCAGAAACAATCCTCAATGGCCCAACTCTTCATCATCTCTTCTGAGAAGAGGAGTGGCTGATCCAAAGTATCGTCAAGCTGGCACAGCTTCCAGAACTCGGACTCGGGAGCATCAGACAGCAAGAGCTCGCTCAGGCTGAAGTCCATCGGCAGATTCCCGAAGTCCTCTTCCTCCGACAAGGCCGATGGAGATCCCTCGCCGGATTTTGGCACCGCATATGCATAGCCCCCCGCCAGATCTTGAACCGAGGAGAAATCTGTCACTGATGCTTCTAGCTGTGGGTCTGGATAGATGATGATCTTGTTGTGCTTTGCCGGTTGGGGCTGAACAGTGTTCGGGTCGATGCTAGCTGCCGATGTCGGTGTCGGGTTTTTGTTGGGTAGTTTAGTCTTGGGCTTCTTGGTCTCATCCTTCTTAGGTTGCTTTGGTTCTTCTCCATTCACCCTCTTTCCTAAGGTGGTGTTCCAGTAGTTCTTGATTTCATTGTCTGTTCGCCCTGGAAGTCTTCCGGCTATCAAGGACCATCTGCAATATTAACAGCAGCAATATGCGACATTATAAGTAAATCGAACATAAACCTTTGAGCTTATTATGGCATTGAAAGTACTCTTAGTAAAACTCAAGTTCATGTGCTAAACCTCACTTCTGTCCAACTTCTGTGCTCAATAATGCCAGTGTACTTTCACTATCAGATCCCAGTTTTGTCTTGTTTTTTGTGCTTGGTTAAAGAAAGGACTAAGAATACTTCGTGAAGAAATTTAAATACTACCAAAAATTAGTTGCCATACATATAATATTCAGTGCTCATGAATTTTTCTTTTCTTTTATTAATTGAAAAAGAAGCAGAAGACTTGAAGAGGATCCAAAAACTTTAGAAAGGGATCAAGTCCCCATGAAGTTGAGACAGTGATTATAAAGAGTTGGCTCTTTAGATTGGATTTTCTCCATTGGCAGTCTCTGTTTTGGACTCACTTAAGTGTTTGCTTTTATTTCTTTTTCTTTTTTTTGCTTTTAATGTGAAAGAGAATTGGCGAAGAACCTGTTGCCAAGAAGCTTGTGCAGCCTGATGATGAGGTCCTCTTCCTCAGGGGCGATGTTGCCTCTCTTGATGTCAGGCCTCAGATAATTCAACCATCTCAGCCTGCAGCTCTTCCCACATCTCTTCAGCCCTAAAAACACAGCAAGAACAACAGATTATTTCTTCAGAAAATTACCAAAACCTCTTCCGCTATCCAGTTTGTAATCAAGAAACTCGCACAAGAACTTCCATTTTGCTCTCGTTCAACAGACCCAAAAGCCAGAAAAAGAGAGAAGTTTTTCACTTTTCGCTCACCAGATTCCATGGGAATGCTCCTCCACTTGCCTTCACCGTGAGCTTTGATGTAATCTGTGAGGATCTGGTCCTCGAGAGCTGTCCAAGCCCCTCTGTTCAGTCCCTCCTTGTTGCAACAAGGATTTCTTCCCATCTTTCCCCCTCTTTCTTTCTTCTCTTTTCTTTCCCCTTTTTGGTAATGGTGGACTTGGAAAGCTCTTCTGCTTTCTCCTTTTTTGGGCGTTTCTCCACTAAAAGCTCGTCCGGAAGGTTTTGGATTTCTTGTTGTTTCCCTGGGGAAAGTGAAGGAGGAAGTTCCTATTGGAGGGTTACACTCGTATGGGCATGGTCACATCCAAGCCTCGCACGTACACACACACACACACACACACACATATATATATATATATAGAGAGAGAGAGAGAGAGAGAGAGAGAGAGAGATTGAGATGTGAATGGATCAGCTGTGTATTTTAATTTATGTGTAACTAATGATAATTTCTCCATGTGGGATTATAAGATAAGCCAACTGGTCATTAGTCTCATGTGCATTCCTGCTATGGGCTCTGCATACATATACTTAATAAAATATTTTCTTGGGGAGTAAATACTGCATCTCCTCTCTCTCTCTCTCTCTCTCAGAACCCGCAGATTTCTCTAGGCAAATTCATCAGAGAGTGTCATTTGATTTATTACGTGCGAAAATCTTGGCTGACACTTTACAGCTAGTGGGAAACAAGATCGTGCTGCGAGGTTTTCTCGAGAACCAGTGCCGTCGCAGTAACATGGTTGAGATTTATTGTGTACTATTTAAGGTTGTTAAATAATTGTTTTCTTTTTTTTCAAATTTTTTTTGGTGGGTCGTCCTTATTGACTTTCTATATAGGAGACTAGCACGTAAGTCCGAATAAGAGAGCCTTGTCACGAACGCCCGTCCATTAATTAGCGAGATAAATATATATGCTTAGGGAATCCTACTTGCTCCTGTTGACTTGACAAAACTTGGTCTCCTCTCCTTTTGGCTAGAGCAAACTTGGGTTTTCTACGACCTCTAATTTGCATCGTCAACTCTCACATTTATTATTGAACGTATAACACTTTTTAAATTTCATTTTTTTAAGTGGACGCGAGTACTTACGTGTCGTTTGGATGGTGATTTTGCAGATGTTTTGACTATAAGTTATTTAACAACTCAGTTGGGGCTTATAGTACGAAGGACCCAATGTCCTGATAATTAAATTATGCGGTTGTCGTAGGAGATGAAGAGATTATTGTGATTGGATCGGAATAATTTGGATGCTCTAGAGGATTCCAAACACTCGATTATAGATAAAGCCAAAATATCAAATACGCCACATAACGTTGTCAGTTAATTTTCCCTCGTTTTTGAAAATGCAACCGTACATTGTACCATATACATGTGACATATGGATGGTAGTGGTACGGTATATGTCACCAACGTACACTTTGGTGTCTAGGGTTTTTCTTCTTTTTTCGATGTGGCCCCCAATTACAGATTGAATGATAAGTGTTGTGCAATTGAAAATGGAGAAAATTACCAAAAATAGTCATAAATTTATTGTAAGGATGTCAATTTAGTCATAAACTTTCAATTTGGACATTTTAATCCTAAATCTATTGATGATTTGCAAATATAGTCCTTCCGGTCAATTTTAGTTAGAAATCGTTGACGTGGCTATCCTACATGCCATGATTGGCGCCGGTGTGGACAATCTTTTCATTTTTTTAAAAAAAATGATTTTTTTTAACTTTTAATTGTTTTTCTTTTTCTTTTTATTGTGGCCGGCAAGGATTCACACTGAAAAATAAGCTATCGCGAGTCGTGGTTGTCACCCAGTCCCTCATCGGCCACAATGAAAAAAAAAAGAAAAAAAAATATAAGAAGTTCATTTTATTAAATTGCTAAAATTGTTTACATCAGCGATTTCTAATCAAAATTGGGTGAAAGACTACATTAAAAAAATTGTCAAAAAGTTTAGGACTTAAATTGATCAAATTAAAAAGGTTTATGACTAAATTGATACTCGTATAATAGGTTTAAGATTTTTTTTTATAGTAATTATGTAGTTTCATAAAAATGGATTGATGGGGGTATTATTGTCCCGTACCTACCCGATTGCTAGGGGACGCGTGGTCAAATTGCTATCGAGTATTATTTTTTGGTTTCTTTTGCAGTACACTGTCAACTATTATTAACCCAAACCGACTTCTTGCTCCTCTCTATAGTTATCCCTGCTCAACCCAAGAATGCAAAGAAAAACAAGAATTCAGTTGTAATACAGGAAGAGGTCAGGAAGCTTCCTCTAGCTGATTGCTAGGGCAAGAAGTGGTCAATAAGAAATGCCAGAATAATCAGACCGGAATGCTTTGTATTTTAGTAGCTCTGGGTCCGAAGACCAAGGCATTGCCTTGGGCAGACATGAGCTTCTGGTCAAGATAACATAAAACCCGTATCACGAATTAATGGATTGGTGAGTTCCCAAAACCCTAGCGCTGTGTTTGAGCGTATTGATCTCGGTTTTGTACACTTTTCTCTCTTATCCATATGAATATGTATGAATTCTATACTTGATTGCTTCCATCAAGAACGTGCAGTTGTGTCCACCTTGGGAAAATATACAATTAGAAATTAACGGACGCTGCATTGAATCATGGGTTCCTTTCGTTCTTTCTTTATTTTTGGGGAGTGGGCTACAGTCCAACTAGGGTTTTAGTTTAAGGCAGGTACTTTTCCATTAGCATATAAAACAATGGCGGGTAAAGATTTTTGGGTGTTAGCAAGAGGATTGAGGTGAAATGATGAAGATGATGACGATTCATTGGAAACCTTTGTCCTTTGAATAATAACGATGGTAATTAATTTGGCAGCTAGCAATTTAACCAAATGTCAGTAAAAGTTGTCAGCGTAGATCCAACCATCTCTTTCCCAATAATGCTGCAATGATTTACTTCCCTTGCAGTAAGATGGTCACCATCCAGGCCTCCTCCATTCATTTATATATATATATATATATATAGAGAGAGAGAAGTGAATTTGCTGCTCCATCTTTCATAATTCATTAACTCACTCGCTCTTTCTATCTTCTGGCAATTTAATTCACACGAAAAGACGTGAGAGTGAATAAATACACACGGCAACAGATGATGGGCGAATTGGAACGGACACCTCACCCAGAGAAAAATATAACTATTGGCTTTATTTATTTTATGAAAAATAAATAATTTTAAAAATAATTTAAAAAAAGATTGCTTGAAGTAATTAGTTAATGAAAAGTATTTTCATTATCGATAACAATTTATGTTTAAATATTTTCGTGGACGGTGAAAATATTTTTTGTTTATTTATTTTTGTAAGTAATACAAGTGCAATTTTTTAGAAAATTTTTCAAAATCATTTATTTTTTACCGAACAAATGGAACCTAAGTCTCTAGTTGTTTTCCATATCCACGAGGACTCCCAATCAATTTTTTTAAGAAAAAAAGTGAAATAGCAAAATTTGTTGATGTGTACTCAAAAGCTCAAACTATGCCAATTATGTGATAACTGACCAGTATATAATTTGAGGACATGGAAATCGGGAAAAAAATGCAGTAGTGAACTCGTGCAATACAAGAAAATTAAAAATGTAGAAACTTATCTTATTACGTATGGAAAATGCCTTAGCTAATACTCGCTTATAAACAAAGTTAAAAAAAAGAGGTGTCGGCATGAATTTTTTAAAATCTATTTTTTTATTTTACTTTTTACTTTTTTCTTTGCTCTTTTTTTTTTTTTTTGTGTGCCGATGACCCTCATCGACAGCAAAGGCCTCCCCCAAATTGCGCGAGGCGACCCATCGTCCAAATCTAGTGAGGGCTTTTGCGCCCTTGCTCGCAACTGGCAGGGCCACGATGGCCCTAGGCGAGGCCTTCGAAGTCTCATCAGCCATGGGCAAGGTCGCGAAGGCCCTTGCCCTCGGCCAGTAGGGCCTCAAAGTCCCCTGCTCGCGATGGCCTTGCCTAGGGCTTCGAAGTACTAGAATAAGAGGTCTCAAGTTCAAATTTGTTCATACTCTATATTTGCCTCCCTTATTATATATTTCCATGCTTATTCTTAAGCTAAATTGTGTGAGAGTGAAGTGTTTGAATATTTAAATATCAAACGAATTTAAGGTTTTACAATAATTCGTAATGGTTCTATAAAATCTCACAGAGAGAACGAAAACAACTGTAGAGGAATTGGGAATGGCCACGACGCAAGCGACATTCATTGTCCACCCAGTCTCGCCAACTGACGCTAGGTTAACTTAATCGGTAAAACATAAAAAAAATGGTTAATATCAAGAAAAACCCCAAACTGGTACACTTGTGACAAATTTACCCTAAACTATTTTTTTGACCACGAAAAACCCTATACCAATATATCTATGACAAATTTATCCCAAATTGATTCACTCGTGACAAATTTACCCTCTGTTGGTTTCTATCAAATTTTACTATCAAATTGCTGAGTTTGACGATACGTGACAGTTGATGGGGTGTACTAGTTTGGGGTATGTGTGCTAGTTTGAAATTTTTCGTGGTATTAACTAAATTTAATGGAAACTAACGAATGGTAAATTCGTCATAAGTGTATCAGTTTAGGGTAAATTTATCACAGATGTCTCAGTTTGGAGTTTTCTATGGTAAAAAAATTAGTTTGGGGTAAATTTTTCATATGGGTACTAATTTGTGATTTTTTGTGATAAAAAAATTAATTTGAGGTAAATTTGTTATAGATATATTAATTTGAGATTTTTCGTGATATTAACCTTAAAAATAAATAAATAAAGGATGCAACTATCGTTAAAACGATGTTCTTGTCAGGAAAGCAAAAGTTATCTGTACAGTTGGGAGGGCGCATTGGTTTCCTGTAGATAAATGTTGGAAGAACCACTTGGACTGTCAGATTGATATTTTGATCTTTTCAAATCTTCTATAGTTACGAGGTGATGGGGCTTGAAACGTGGAGTTGCAGAGTGCAGGTGATTATAAATGGTTACTAATTCACTGACTTCTAAGGATATGGAGGAGGAAAAAAAAAATAAAAAAATAGAAAGAGCCAACTAGATGCGTTTCTTCGTCTCATGATGCGAATAACATTAATTTTTTTTACTTGATAATTAATATATTTTTTCTTTTATGATTCTAGGTACTCGATGCTCTTAGAGAGCTTATAATCCAATTGGTGTGCTAAATTCATCTATTTTCATTAAGGGATTGGATGTTCTTATGTTTTCCGAAGTATGAGTTGACACAAGGCGAAAACTCTAGTTTTTTTTTATCAAAAGGACTCTTGTATTTTCTCGTTACATTGGAAACAAAGAAATGCATATCGACCGGAGATAGTGGAGATCAAGTGTAATTTAATAACAAGACATTTATCCGCGTCGCGTGGATCTTTGTACAAAAGATATGATTGAAATGGAGGTTGAAATATTTTAGCGTAATTACAACATTATATTAACATATCATTAGCTGTAAAATGTATACATGAAAATGAATTATCAAAGCACAGAATAACTAACTAGTATGAAAATGAAAATTCACAAACATAATATATAAGATGATACATTGCAAAGTTTATATTGTCTCTGAAATGCATATAAACACTAGAAGCTTTTGTCTACTAATTAATAGGGGCAAAATGACATCATAAGTGCCAAAATTTGTGTACGGAGATCACTTTAGTGCCAAAACTTTTAACCGGCTCACTTAAGTGCCAAAATCGAAAAAAAAAAAAAACAATCATTTAAGTGCCAACGGTAAGAAATTTCGACCAAAAAGTGACATGGAATTTTAATTTCTTTTTTTTAAGTGACATCTCAGCATTTTTTTTTCTTTTTTTTCCTCCTTCTTCCTCCCTCAAGGCCAAAGGGAGGGCCGGTCGGTAGGGGTGAGCATGGTTCCGGGTAAAATCGAGAACCGGGAATCGGAATCGGGAACCGGACCGCCGGTTCTAGGTTTTAATGTGTGAGGGTCCGGTTTCCGGTTCCATTTTTTTAGGAACCGTCGGTTCCGGGTAGGTTTTCGGTTCCTATAGGAACCGAATCGAGAACCGAAACCGGAACTGGGAATCGAGAACCAAATAAGGAACCGTACGCAATTTGGTTCTTGTGCACCTATTTTGTGGATTATGTTACTCACAATACATGAATTTTGTTTTCTTTGATGCATTTGTTTTGCACTATTTTACTTTTGTTGTTGCCAAATATACATTGGATGACTACAAAAGATGATTTTGTGGCTTATATCTTGTGTTCTTTCCATCTTTTTTGGCTTAATTTGTGAAAGATTTACGGAATGGAAGTTTGGCATTTGTGGGATTTGGAACGACGGTACGTGGGTGTTAGTGTGTGACTGTGGACAGTGGGATTAAGACATGAGGACCGAGAGTAACACAAGCAAACTCCGTCCCAAAGTCACGAGACTAAGTTCTTAAAGGGGAAAACAGCATAGTGCCTTGGTGTCACAGTCCCCCTTCTTCCCCATGTGCGTCCCCTTCACGTTTTGGTTTTTTGAGTATAGACATTTTCTTCATGACTCATAGGTAATCAATCTCTCATATGATACATATATATATATGTATAATCACGAAGGCGACTTGAGTGTTGAAATTAGTGCCGTCATATTTCGCATGTTAGATGAGGGAATCATATCGGAGAAGACCATGTTTCCTCCGACCAGTCTTTTGATTAGTGGATTGATGTCCATAACGTATAAATTATCTATTGTTCCACATTTTTTCTTAACTAAAAAAGAAAAAAAAAAGAACTTGGAACCGACCCTGGAACCTGTGATAGGGTAGGTTCCAGGTTTCAAAAAATGAGGAACCTGTAGGGGTAAGTAAGTTCTAGGTGGAATCTGGAACCGCTCACTCCTATCGATCGATGGTGAGAGGGAGGAAAGGAAAAAAAATTTAAAATATTATTTAAAAAAATTTTAAAAATTGCCACATCGGCCTTGGTGAGCCACGTCGGCTTGATATATTAATAAAAAAAGGCCCTGTCAGATTTCCGGTCAAGTTTGTCGGAGTTGGCACTTAAGTTATCATTTTTTTTTTAAAGTTGGCACTTAAGTGATCCGAAAAAAAAGTTTTGGCACTAAAGTGAGCGCTGTACACAAGTTTTGACACTTATAGTATCCTTTTGCCAATTAATACATGAAGAACTTTTGACCCAAAAAAAGGGGAAGAATTTTAAATTATGTTATCATGCTCAAATAAAAAAAATCTTGTAAATACAAATGATTTACAGTTAAATAGTATATATAATCAATAGAAAGGAAAAGGATAATGGTTAATAACTTAGACTTCATTTGTTTCGCAAAAAATGAATAATTTGAAAAACATATACCTAAAAATGATCATTTGTATCAGTTGAACTAATTAGTCAATAAAGATTATTTTCATTATTGACACTTTTATGAATGATAAAAAATTTTGTCCATTCATTTTTGTAGGCGAGACAAGCTATCATTTTTAGGAAAAGTTTTCCATATCATTCATTTTCTGCAAAACAAACACACTCTTAGTGCATATTATGTATATTGTGCTGCGTTTGTGGAGAAAACATCAAAACCTTTTCTTGCAATGAGGAGAGTACAATTCTAGCAATCCTTACTCCTAGATGGCACATTTAGTGGCGACACTTAGAGAGAATTTTATTGTGCAAATTTATAACAAAAATGATATATAAACACTTAAGCACACTTCTTTTATAAAATGCTAATTTTAAAATAACATTAATCATTTTGAGCAACTTATATAATAAAATATTTAGCGTGATTTTTTTTTTTTTGGTTTTTATTTAGCGTGATGTTACCCACTATGTTTTGTTCGCTCTTTATTATGCCTCAAGTACATGTAATATACGTCATATTTGTATACTAGTATAAAATATTATGTCCAATGCAAAAGGAACTTCTTCAATACAAAGGACTTACAATTAGAAAACAGAAATAACGAAGAGAGGGGGAAGGAACAAGGGGAATAATTAGGTAGCAAAATGAGTTGGGGTTTCAAGAAAAGCACTCTTTACAAAGAGAATACCCGTATAAATTTGAGTCTTATGCATCAATAATAGGGACAACCCTTAGAAAAGACGATGTTGTTATCTAATTAAATGGATACGTATTCTCATTTCCCATGGCACCAAGTCAAATAAATTTTCATAGATTAAAAAATTACTGTCGATTTGGCAGATATTCTCCATAAGCTGCCAGGCACGATTTGTCACATAGCACTTCGACAGCAAATGAGATATTGACAATCGAATTATAGCATCCCATATATGTTCCACACCAGTGAGTGAATACACCCGAATCTTACACTATGATTGGTTGTCAGAAAAAGACACAAGACAAGAATGCCGTGGAGTTCCTCAAAAAGCATGGTTTTGTCTCGTGCGCGCGAAAGAAGGGATTGATTCTCGCATCATGGCGTTGTTCACATTGCTGTTTCTTAGGAGAAGATTGCGGGATCATGTGGAAAATAGACGGGGAAGAAAAAGAGAAAAATGAAAGCACGTGTCTTTCATTTTAAACCATTCAAAGTTTCTTTGGTTAGGTTCTTGAATTCGCGTGCAAATCGGACCTTTGAATTTTTTAGAAACCCTAGATTTGGCAGGTCAAATTGGGTGTTTTGGCTCAAAAACTTGTTATTTTTACCGGACAAACGATAGCCTAATCGATTAAATAGATCGAGATTGCCTTAATTACCTAGGGTTTTTCGTCACTAAAGTACAAGATTTTGACAGCACCTAGTTTTATGCACACGTCCGGATGGGAGCTCCATGAGAGTTTTGAGGAGAAGCATGGGTTTAGGAGCTGGGTTTTTCTTGAAAATTAAATTTCCTATTGAAAAAAAAAAAGGCCATCTAAGTTGATGGATTCACGCCGTTCGTAACTACATGATGTTGCTGGAATCGATGCATTGAATTTGGTTGGAATTGCTGTTCACTTTTGTGCTTTACCACCCACCCTTCAATCTTGACCTAATTCAAGGTCTTTGCACATGTGTAGGACTCTACACACTCCAGAACACGTTTAATGCATAGTCTCTAGCTATAGCCAGAACCACCTTCCGCGAAATGAGTGACCCTTGCATCTTTTCTTCTTTCGACTTTTCCTTTTCGTTTGGTTGAAACTTCAACACCTTCCTGCCAACCCCCATAAGGATAGAGTCCTTTCTACTTTTATCAAATTCAACCCTAAAACCTAAATTATTAACACGATAGAGTAATGTTTGTGTGTACTGGTACTCCGTATTTAAGCGATGTTGGACTCTTGATAAGTACAAGACTGTAACATATATAATATGTAATTTATAAATTTTGAGAAAATGAAGTATAGTTATTGCTATTATCCAAGTATCCAACGACAACTCAGACTACATACCTAAAGTTAGCTCTTTGTTATTTTTTGGCCCAAATGCTACGTACATCTAGGTGTCTCAGTGCAACTACTGTTCATTCACATTCAAATTACTATGTGCAATAATAATTTTAAAGACTTGGGTATCCGGTACAATAATTTGGCCTTTTGCTCATAGGTACATCTTTGTTTAAGCTATAACCAAAGAATAAAAAAGAATAAGATTGTCTCGGTAGAGTGTACTGCTGGAGCACATTGGAGCAAATTTGTAGTCGTAAAATAATGAAGCATGCTAGCTATAAATTGACTAGCAAGGGTATACCCTTTCTTAAAGTAAGTCGTAAATGTGTATATAATGAAAAGGACAGGACTGATGAGGACGTTATTAATAATCTTTGAGAGCAGAACTGTGTTCCTAATTCAAAGCATAGAAAAAGTAAGAAAGTCTGTAGAGTATTAATTACAACCTGCGCGTTATATAGCCGGTTGATGGGAAAATTATTGAAAAAGTTTTAAATATATTACTCTTGTACCAATTCAGTCTTAAATTTTTCAATTTGATCGATTAGCCAAGTTAGTTTTGTTAGTTCTAAGCCTTTTGAAAATTTATCAATTTAGTCCATTTGGTCAATTTTGACCATATAACACTTGTGTGGCAGTCTAGTCAACGCTGACTCGTCAACGTGGCACATCTGGCATTGATGTGGGCAACTTTTGTAATTTTTTTTTTTAGTTTTTCTGAATTGTTTTATTATTATTATTTTTCTTTTGTTTCCAACTCTTAGACGGCCACAGGCGAGGGCGCGAAAAAAAGAAAAAGAAAAAAAACAAGATAAATTTTAAACAAAGCATACTTAGAAAGGGCAGCGCTGGGTGCAGAACTCAGTGGGTCATGGGATAGTCAAAGGACAGCATTGGAAACTAAAAAAGGAGAGAAAGGGGAACAAAAAAGAAATGAAGGATAACCTTTGGGCCTCCCAAAATCCGTTATTGCACTGACGTAACTTTGCCTCCTAAAATTAGAGGATCCCAATCTTGATTAAGATAATATCTAAATATCAAATTTTGTTCCAAATCTCCAAAATAAAAAGTAAAAAAAGAACTTGTTCACTCACAAAATCAGTAGTAAGAAAAATTACAGTGCAAGCTTAAACTCAAAACTTGGGAGTAAAATAGAATGGAATAATTTAGGTTCCTTTCGTTTCATGGAAAACAACTTTCAGAAAAATATTTTTTGGATTTTCCAGCGTTCATTTTACAAAAAATAAATAAATCAAGGAAAGCATTTTCTGTTAATAGAGAAAACACTTTCAAAAGTGGAAAAATTGATTTTCTCTTTTTTGAAAAGAGGAAATCATTTTCCGAGGAGACTAATTTCTCTCTCTATCTACATGCTTCGAATTTTGTATTTGAATTATTTTAACATTTTTTATTTTATTGATTTTTTTACTTTTCTTTTTTTTCTTCCTTCGCCGGTTGCCGGGCCTCGGCGATGGCTGGCCACAGACACGGCCATTAAGACTCGAGCTCGAGCTCGCCTCTGGCAGTCGTCAACCGATTGTTGCGGAGGAAAAAGAAAAAGAAAAAGAAAAAGAAAAAGAAAAAGAAAAAGAAAAAGAAAAAAGAAAACATAAAAAATAAAAAAATTATTAAATAAAAATGATGGAAAATATTTTCCAGTTCATTTTCAGGTTTCAGTCAAACGCCAGAAAATATTGTTATTTTCTTGAAAACTGACTTTCTGAAAAACATTTTAAAAAAATATCACATTTTCCGCAAAACGAACGGAACCATAAACATCACATTACCCAAACTAATTTTTGGATCATAAAAAACACTAAATAGATACATTTGTGGTAAATTTACCAAAATTGGTATATGCATGACACATTTACCCTATGTTAGTATTCGTCAAATTTTACTGTGAAATTACTAAGCTGAATGACACATGACAATAGTTGACGTGACAAGTTCACGTGAAAATTCATATCTCTTGAGAAGATTATCAAAGCTAAAAGTGTGCTCGAAAGAGTTTTGATGCCTAAATATGAAGACGAAGACAACGATAAAGGAGTGGGCTCAATGAAGAGGTAGATGAAGAAGGATTAGAGTGCTCCCAGAGAGAGAGAGAGAGAGAGAATGGGCCCTATTTGGAGGGAGGGACATGAATAACAAAAAGCTAAATTCACAGATAAAGAAGTAAATGAGGAAACCAGAATTCTGAATATTAATGGGAAAATTATCCAAAAAGTCTTGAATCTATTCATTTTGCCAATTCAATCCTACATTTTTTTACGTTTCGCCAATTGAGTCTATTCAATTAATTTTGATTGGATTTTGTTGACGTGGATGCCGACCTTTCTAGGTGGTGCAGTTGGTGCTGACGTGGATAATTTTAAATAATACTTTAATATTTGACAAATTTTTTCCTTTCCTTTTCTTTTCTTCCCTTCTTCCTCTAGTTAGTTGCCGAGCCTCGGTGGCGATTAGCTAGAGGCGAGGGCCAGCGAGACTCGACCTCGCCCAGCAATAGTGAGGTCCGCCTAGGCCCGATGATCGGCTGGAGAAAGAAGAGAAGAAAAAAAAAGAAAGAAAAGAAAAAGAAAAAATTGAAATATATTAAAATATTATTAAAAATTATCCACGTCAACGCTGGTCGTGCCATGTTAGACGGTGGGCGTCCATGTTAGCAAAATCATGTTAAAATTAGTCTGATGAACTCAATTGGCGAAACATGAAAATGTTTATGACTCAATTGACAAAATTAAAATGTTAAGGACTGCATTGACAAAAGTGTATTAGATTTAGGACTTTTTAAACAAATTTTCCTAATATTAATTCACTTATGCGAACATCTCCTTATAGAGCTTTAAGACAAGAAATCCGCATGAATTGCTTCAATGCTACGTCGTTCTTCTTTTTAATAAGTTACTTACAAAAAACACGTGCACTATGCAAGTACATAGTTTACAAATGCATGCGGAATACAGCAAATCTTATATGTGGACACGATCAAGAACATCACCATCCACACGATCTAAGTGATCCTCCACACCAGACAACAACAGTCCAAGAATATTTCAGCGATTAATATTACGTCTACATAGAGTTGATGCGCACTACGAGAGACCCTCATATTCAGAAACTTAAATTATTCTCACAAGAACGAAGCGTTCAATCTATAGGATCCAATCTTCGGCACCGTGTAGGATCGAAGCGAAAGATCCCAAACCCGAGCTCATCTCAGCGATGTCGGAGATCCAATGATCCATCTCCAATCCTTCACTCAACCAGTAATGTGCCTGTCCAGGAGAAGCACCTCCAACGTCGTTGTTCTTGCTCATTCCCTCATTCTCAACTGTGTTCATCAGTTGAGAAGTATTTTCAAACTCATTGAACCTGAAATCAGAACCATCAAGAATCTCCGGGAGGTCCAACTCCCCGACAGTGTAGTCCACCATGAGCTGCTCCAAGTTCGGCTCTTCCCTAGACATGGAAACCGGCGATGAGACATTACTGGATTCGTATTCCAACAGTTGCCCACTTTTTGCCGTTTCTCCATTTGGCGGTGGCGGTGCTGGGGCAACAATTTTCGTGTTGCGGAGCGTGGAGTCTCGAACTAGCATTAGGTTCTGAGTCTCGTCCCGCATTACTGCAGAGGCGGCGATCGGTTTGATCTTCTCAGATTTGGATGGTTTTGGCTTCTTCCTTCCTTGTTCCCTCTTGACTAATTTGGAGTTCCAGTAGTTTTTTATTTCATTGTCTGTTCGCCCTGGAAGTCTTCCCGCAATGAGAGACCATCTACACAGATAATTAATTTTTTGATCATTAATAACTCATATCAGGCAAAAAGAGTTTAATTAGTCTTATCTATGAAAATAACGTGATGTCATGCACGTGCATGCATGAACATATGCAAACAAAAGCGCTTCATCAATTAAGCGCCAAGGCATCATCCAAAAAGATGAGGCAACCTTATCCAGGAAATTCCTGATTGCAAATTAAATTTCAAGGATTAGGTAAAAAGGTGATGGGCTTTATTTTATCTAAACAATAAGACTATACTTTTCAAATCGCTTTCTAATGAAACAAGTTTTAATAAGATATCAAATTACATATGCTACCAAAAAAAAAAATTTCTTGTTTCTCTTCCCACTGAGATACTCAGTGAATTTAAGGAGGGCAAATATGAAAAGACTGAATAAATAACCTGTTGCCCAAGAGTTTGTGAAGCCTAATGATGAGGTCTTCTTCATCACTGGTGATGTTGCCTCTCTTGATGTCAGGCCTCAGATAATTCAACCACCTCAGCCTGCAACTTTTCCCACATCTCTTAAGACCTGCACAGAAGATGATGACCCAACCAGTGATCAATCAATCACTCGTCACTATCGTTCGACAACACCATAAGCACTACCTCTCCACTTTCTCAGAAACTCTACAATGAAAAAGGAAAGCCAAAAGTATAGCATACTTAAGTGAAGATCAGGACTCATATTAATGACTCACCTGCTTTTTTGGAAATGTTCCTCCACTTCCCCTCTCCGTGGACTTTGATGTAGTCTGTGAGTATCTTGTCTTCATGAGCAGTCCAAGCCCGTCTGTTCAACCCTTCCTCTTTTGAGCAGCGTGGACTCCGCCGCTGGGGACGGAGAAGGCATTGTCCGATTTTGCTGTCCATGGAGTTGAAGGAGATGAGGAAATACAGGAGGGAGGGAGTTGGAGAGAGAGAGAGAGAGACGGGAGGGAGGGACAAAAAGGGGAGTACACAAATTTGCTCTGACAGTGAAGCCCAATTGTGCCACGTGTCGCAACATGATTGGCTCCTCGCATTGCTGACGGGTGCCGGTCGGGCACCTAATATTTTCTCAATAACTGATAGCTACGGTCATTTTTGGACCGGACACGTGTCCCCTGGCTTCAAACATACGTGGACTGATTAGCGTTCTCAATGCTTCGCTGTTATGTGCTTAAGCATTTGGTAAGGCATGATTATGTTGTCAGGTTATCAATTTAAGTGGAAGTTATAAAATAATCACGACATGCAGCCAACTTTTGTAGTGACATGTGAAATTTTCCGCAGACTAAATTTCCCTCACAAGGTCTCTAGAAACTTGAAAGTTAGTTGAGCCGAGGGAAATTGGACCCAAAAAGCAACTACCCGGATTGAAAGCAGACCGATATATTCAATTACTGTCCTTTTTGTTTGGATACAAAAGTACCAAGTACACAAGTCATTATGTCGGATTGAATGATCTCGTTTCCTTTTTTATTTTTTCTTTTTCTAGTCAATAATGGTATCATAGAGGGGCTCATTTCTCTACACTTTATATTCCTAGTGATCCGATGTGAACCTGTCCTTTTGTCCTTGTTAGGGTTTGGTGTTTAGCAAAGTCTATAATAAGGCCATAAATCATGATGGTGTAATATAATCGTGGTAGTTAGTGGAAAACTTTTGAGTATCATTCCTGCATTTGAAGTGAACTCTTGTAGAGTGCTCAATCTATGCGTGGACTACTACAAATGTCATCAGTACTTGCATATTTTTAGCCTATTATATCTAGTAGGTTATGATAATAAGAAAATGAACTAGTAATTTTTTTTGTTTTGGTCGAAGAACTTGTACTTCGACTGTCGACTATGTGTATGTTATAGTGTGTTTGCAAGATTCTTTTTTTTCTTTTTGGGAAAAGGAAATATGATCAACCCGAGTTGTCAATTCCAATGAATAGAAAGAAAAGGAGGAGTGCATGTTGAAAGTCGAACCTCTACCAAAATCACTACACAACTATTCCCTAGTGAAATAAACATCGATGTCTATAGGAGGACTGTCCCATTGATATCAGTATCCCATTATGAAAAGGAAATAACTGAGTAGAGAGATAGGGGGGAAAGATAGACGTTTGCTCTATAATCTTGACATAAGGAAAATACAAAAAAGTGTACATCGACTAGTGACCCAATTGACTCAATTTACGTGAGGCTAAATACCTAAAAAGAGTAAGTACTCTAGTCCATAATCATTTGCGGATCAAAACCATACTTAATAAATGCAATCAACCTAGAAGCTATATCTCATTTGAGAAGTGACCACCACAGGTAATCACTCTATGATGGAAAGGTTTTATAAAATTTTAAGAGATGGCTCTCATGGTCTAGGTTTTTTTTTTTACTCTGTGTGCAATAGATCTCCTCCATGTCCTGGTTCCTAGAGGGGCCCATCGACATTACTAAATCACAAACACTCCGTATCGAGAACCATGAAGGACGGGCTTTCCCTCCTGTTTTTTTAATATAGAAAAAATTGCTAGAAATCAATATTTTTTAATACTTAGAAACAATTATTGAGGGGGAATATATTCTTAAGGAGACAGGTGGTGACAAAAAGGATGCATGGGAAATGGGGGCAGATCTAAGTCAACCACGAGAGGTTGTGCTTGTGGCTCTAACATTAAAGAATACCAAAGAAAGAAATGGTTCTATATTTGTGCAAGTTGACATTGATGAGAGCCAGTGAAGAAAGATAACTATCGATAACGACTCAAACAGAAACAAGTTTAATTCCCTCATTCTCGTGTATAACTATTTTACAAGCAGCGGAAAGAGGTAGCCATATATAACTTGCAACAATCTAGGAAAGGAAAACATTGATTTTGTTGTTATTTTACTGGGATTTTGGCCTTTTAAATTTACTTTGAAAAATAAACGTTCGAGCTTTTTTTACATTTGAAAGACCCAAAATTTCTACAAGCATATTAAATTTAGCATTTAGAGGCACCTTGAATTTTCCATACTTCTTCATAAATTAAAGATTTTACTTTTGTTGGACATGAAATTTAAAGGATAATTGTCCAAAAAGTACTAAACCTATTGCATAGTGGCCAATTTAGTCTTAAACCTTTCAATTGTGCCTATATAGTTCTTCCAGCCAATTTGAACCTGAAATCGCCGATGTAAACGCTGGTTGACCTACATGGTATTGTCGGCGCTAACATGGATAATTTTTGCAATTTTTTTTAATCTTTTCTTTTCTTTTTCTTTCCACTATTAAGGCTAGCGGGGGAGCCTTAGCCAATACAACCCCTGTCTATCGCCCAATGGCTGAGGGTTATGGCCCTTGCCCAGGCACTCGCCGGTCGTAGTGAGGGCATCGTGGCCCTTGCTATGGCTGATGAGGGCTCGCGACACCCTCATCATATCTGGCCAGGTGAGAGTGAGGGTGTCATGGCCCTCACCTACCATTGGACAAGGGGTTGCGGCTGTCGCCTAGTGGTTGGCGAGGGAAGGGGAGGGGTGTGTGGCTGGCAACCTTTGTTGGTCATTGTCGTAGCCTTTGCCAGCGGAGGGGAATATAAAAAAGGAAACACAAAAAAGGAAAGAAAAGGAAAAAAAAAAAGGAAAGAAAAAAAGGAAAGAAAAAGAAAAAAAAAGGAAAAATTCAAAAATTCAAAATTTTTGCAAAAGTGGTTCAGGTTAGTGCCAATTGTGCCATGTAAGTCGGCCGGTGTCATGTTAGCAATTTCCCGTTGAAATTGACCGTAATGACTATATTGGCAAATTGTCAAAATGTTTACGATTAAAATGACAAATTGTCAAAATGCTTATGACAAGATTTAGGACTAGATTGACAAATCATTAAAAGTTTTAGGGCTAAATTATCACAATTGAAAGGTCTAGGATTGAATTGGCCGCTGTACAATAAGTTCAAGTTTTTTTGGATAATTTTTCCAAAATTTCAATGGGGCTTTGATAATTTATACACTAAGACTCTGTTTGTTTCATGGAAAATGAATGATTTGAAAAACATTTTCTTATAAATAATTGCGTGTATCACTTAAAAATTTTAGTTAATATAAAATATTTCATCATCAATAACAATTTATGTCTAAACATTTGTGTGGACGATGAATATTTTTTTTTCTTTTATTTTTAAGAGATACAAGCGATAATTTTTATGAAAATATTTTTTTAGTCATTCATTTTTCATTGAACAAACACACCCTAAAATAAGCTGACCAAGAATTGCCTCTTCTTCTTCAACCGGAAATCCTAATATCTAGAAGGGTTTTGAGATAATGCTGGGTAATTAAACTGGTAATAATGCCTATAAAATAACATTCTGGAATGTGAAAAACTATTAGAAAAGGATGTTGGTGGTGATAAGTGTGCAATGAAATAGGTTTGAGTAATCTTTTGTAGATGCCTCTCGAATTCGATTTTAACTATGTGAATACTAGTAAATTTCCTGATGATAATATATCGTCTGTCGTTAAATTAACTTGATCGAGATGACCAGACTATGCTTGATGAGCTTGGCGTTGATCTTTCTGATATCTTAATTAGTTTAATCTGTATCATGATTACATCAAGTGCAATATATTAGGTCTTGATCTTTTGCATTCTACGCCATTATTGCATTGTAGTTCCCGATGAGCTCAAAGATATGTCGAGCTCTATGTGATTTCTGAAAATGTTTATATCTTTAAAGAAATGCATAATTCGAAGACATTAGGCAGAATAGGTTAGTGTATGCTTTCACATACCAATCTGACTATTTTTCACCTCTTTTGAGTTTACAAGAATTAGCAGTTACTACGCCTCAAGAATCCTATTTTCATATTAATTCCTTATCAATAGAGACGCGGTTTAGTACCTATTAAATTTGTTAATGTTCTTCCTCATGTTAAGATTGACATGTGAACTTAGACCCAAGCTCCAGACGAGGGTTCGAGAACACTTGAACACGAGAGCTCCTGCCATCACCGTTGATAATAAATGAGCTCATTGTCGTTGGTCCATTTCTATTGTCGCTTGTCACTAGTCATTGTCCTATTACCAAACACGCCATCTTCAATTCATCGTGGTCCATACGCTCATACTTCCATTTTTGGAACGATAATTAGAGGATATCGTAATGTGATTCCAAAAATTGTGTGATTAAACCATGATTAAGTTTTATATAATATAAAAAATCAGGTAGGCATAGCTACGACTCTTCTGTTACAACAGATCAATAAAAAAAAGTGGAAAGTATACATCCATGTAGCTTATAAAATGTAAAATGGATTGTCACTCTTTTCGAGTGACATCTATAAAAAAGAATTTTAGTTTATGCTATCATATTTTTAATTTTTTAGAGCATTTTGGCTCTGACAACATGTTTCAACCTGCCACTGTTTTTCGTGCTTAAACTAATGCACATTGGCCAATTAAATTTCTCCTCTCGATCCCCAAAGGAAAATCGACAAAAGGGTTTTGTTAGCCTTTGAGCACAAGTAGTTAAAACATCTTACACTAACTCCTGGGATAATGCGCAGCATGTCCCGAATTAATTAATTAGCTTGATCTATAAATTATACAGATCTGAGTTAATATACTCTCAGATTAGCGACAGAAACAACACGTAATTTAAGATTTCATTTTAGTAAGGACCAGCTAATTCTTAATTGCTTGGTTAGGGTTTAGTTTCATTGTTAAACTAACTTTGCGGGATGACCAGATGGAGGCTAGGGTTGACCGACTTTTAAAATCAATGTTTGTATTGTGCATCTGATTCAAAAAAGTTATAAACCTATTGCACTTTTGTTAATTCAGTCCTAAACTTTTTAAGTTTGCCGATTGAGTTCTAAACTTTTTGCATTTGTGTCAATTCAGTTCTTTTGGCCAGCCGGCGCTGATGTGGACAATTTTAATATTTTTTGCTTTTCTTCCCCTTTGGTCAGCGAGGGTCACCGAAGCTCGTTGGTGACAGGGCCAGGGCCGCGAAGCCCTCGCCCGCGATTGGCGAGGCCATGGCTACTGTTGCTTGCGGCTGGGCGAGGCCAACCTCGCCAAGGCTTCGCTAGTTGCAGGCGATGCAATGGCAAGGCTGCTCTCACCCAGGTCTCGCGGTCCTGGCCCTGTGGCCAGTTAGCTCCAGCGGCCAAAGGGGAAGAAAAGCAAAAAAGAAGGAGAAAATAAAGAAAATATAACATATTAAAATTTGAAAAATATTAAAATATTATTAAAATTGTCCACATTAGTGTTAGCCGGCCAAAATGACTGAATTGGTATAAATGTAAAAGGTTTATGACTCAATTGGCAAATTTAAAAGGTTTAGGACTGAATTGGCAAAAGTGCAATAAATTTAAGATTTTTTTGACAATTTTCCCAGAAATATTCGAGATCATTTCAATTTCGTACTTCTTCTTGGACGACTCAACTTGAGACTTGACATTAGCTGTGGGTAATTGTATATGAGATTCATAGTTCATGTTGACTTCGGTGTTGAGATAATATCATATAAGGATAAGAATACTTCATTGTTTCTATACTTTTTTTATTGAGAAAAGATTGCATCAAGCTTGTCATAAACGTATAAAGACAAAATTATTAGGACTTCTGAATGCATGCATTACATCAATTCTCCATAATATAGACCAAAGGTCTGTCTTTTTTAAACTAAAAATTCATTGTTGTTAAAAACTATTTTCTCGGTAATTAGTTTTCCTAGAAAATTAATCTTTGGTGTTTGATTTTGCTGATAACGCAGTTCGAGAAAACGTTTTACGGCGTTGATTCACGATCATTATAGCTAGCTAAAAAATTTGCAAAGTAAAGGCAAACACTTTTATAGATTCTTAATAGAAACTGTAAGTCCAAATAAGTCATATTTACGCGTTCATAATGAACATCAATAAGTCTAACAACAAATTTATGAACAATTTAACTCAGGTATGAATATATTTTCAATTTGAAGGTCAAAATGGAAAAACAAAAGGAAGCGATAGAAAATTATGGTCATAATTCTGAAGATCAGTAAAATGATTTCAAAGGAAAAGATGATTTGGCGCTAGTTGTGCAGTTGGGTTTTATAGCCTTGACAATTTCGCTCATCAATAAAGATTTTATGCTGATCGGTTCATTTTCGTGTGTCCAAACAAACACATGAAAAATCTGAAAGCATTTTTCTAAAATAGCTTTGCTGGAAACAAACACACCTTAAGATACCCTCTAATTGTCATCTTTTTATTCTTTTCTACTATCTTGATTAGCGAACCTCTAGTGTTAGATTCTGACAAAAAAAAAAAAAACAAACCTCTAGTATTAGATGATCTTTAGTTATAGTCAGTTTTCTTGTCGTCTCAAGCAATCGCTATGTTAAAGACATATGCTTGATACACAATGCCACCAAAAACCCTAAACTTTACCCTTCGTGACACATTTACCCAAAACTTATATAGTATAACAAATTTACCACAAACTTCTTTTTGTGACACCAAAAACCCCAAACTTCTATCTGTGTGACACATTTACCCCAAAAAATTATCTGAGCTAAGAGCATTTTCGTCTTTTTCCTTTTTATTAAATATAATATTTAAATTTTTTAAAAAAAAAGCAAAAAAAGGAGAGGGGGGAATCAGGGGCAAGGGCGACCCCCCTGCTGGGGCATCGACGAGGCCTTGCGACCCTCGCCTAGTTGCGAGCGAGGGCCTGGCGACCCTCCGCCTAGCATTGGGCGAGGCTCGCCAACCCTCACCCAACGCTGGCGGCCCTTGGCGAGGTTGGCCGAGGGCCCTGGCGACCCTTGCCAGCCTCGCTAAAGGCCATTAGCGCTGGGTGAGGGTCGGCGAGTCTCACCCAGCGTTAGGAAGAGGTTTGCGTGCGACCCTCGCCCAGATCTGGGCAAGGGTCACTAGGCCTTTGCCTGCAGCTGGGGGAGGGTTATCGGGCCCTCGCCCGTAGCCGACAACCCTTGCTGAGGCCCCGCCAACCCTCTCCGCCCGGGGGGGGGGGGGGGGGG
>BCNH02000003.1:3318521-3344611 GCA_001662345.2 Metrosideros polymorpha var. glaberrima | reverse complement strand
TTTTTTTTTTTTTTTTTTTTAAATATTCTATTTAATAAGAAAGTGAAAATGAAAAAATAAAAATGTTTGGGGGTAAATGTGTCTTTTTATTTCAAGTGGGGCAAATGTGTCATACAAGTATAAGTTTGGGGTTTTTTGTGTTACAGCAAAAAGTTTGGGATAAATGTGTCACAGAGGCGAAGTTTGGGTTTTTTGTGTCTCAAAAAAAAATTTGGGATGAATGTGTCACATATGGCAAAGTTTAGAGTTTTTGGTGGCTTTTTCCCTATATCTTTTCAATGTAAGATTCAACTTGTACACAAGAGTGACAAGTAATATACTCAGGACAGATTATACCTGTTTCTTAGTGGAAAAATAGGTTGGATGTTTTAAATGGAGGGTCAATGTCATGATACAAGTTGGTATTTTCTTTCCTATTGTTTTGTTGCCATAGAGGACATTGCACCATTTATTAAAAAGTTTCAACTCTATCATAGTAGATTATGAGTCTCCCAACCTACTCAATAGCCTTTTAAATGCTGCTAATCTAATTTACTTTTACTGGTTAATCTATTGAAGAATCATTATACTAAGCACTATGTGAAAATGACATGGATGTCTAATTGTAAGAGAGATAATCAAGTCAAGACATAATCAAATGCAACATGTTTGGAATATGCTGGTTACTGATTAATACATTGCTTTTGTGTAATGGGTCATTGGTGGAGGCAAAGACACATGAAACGTGATGGTGGTCCCCTAACGAACCCATAACATATAAAAAGAGTTTAAATCACTAAAAGGTTAGTTGGTGAAAAGCACAAAAATTGGAGAATTTATAGAATATATAAGTTTCCACTAGCCTGTTTTTTCATATAGTCGGGTTATATAGAACTCACTTTCCGATTGAGAGCTGTACTCTACTGATTACAGTGATCACTTTAAAAAATTGGACGGTTCTTTTAATTTCTCTGCTAGAGGTACTTAAAATATTTGAAAAAGAGAATGACACGAGATGCGAGGTGGAATCTAGCTCGATGCATTCAAAATTTCCTCAAGATCGTTTAACTTTGACAGAAAGATAAGAAATATGCAAAATAGATAATTGTGTAATTTCTATATATTTCTGTGTATCATGATAAAGAGTACATGAGCCTTTTTATAATTCTATAATATGATTGCCTAAGGTAACAATATATTATTATATCAATAATAATCAATTTGGGACGTGCACAATCAAAAGAGATTTATACACGATGTTGAAAGATATGAAGAATTAAGGGAAATATCCTAATGATGGGTTAGGTCTGCCTCATGGGGTCCAGCTCATCATCATCCCTAAAGATAACAACAAAAAAAGGAAGATAGAAAAGAAAGAAAAATGAGCGACAAAAGAGAGAACATGAAGAGCAGAAATAAAAGAAAAAAGAGAGACTGACTGTTCTGCGAGGGAGAAGACGCAACATCGTTCCAGTGAAGATTCGGCAATGAAACCTTGTCGGAGTTGACTGAAATTTTAGAATGTTATTTGTGAGATCAAGGGCTACAAAGTGAAAGTTTCTAATCGTTGAAATTCTTGTCTAATTTGTCTCTTAATTTCTCTTGCGGTGGTTCGAGTTTTCTTGCTCCTTTGTGTTAATCCACCTTTGTGGTAATGATGTATTGATGTATTGTTGGAGGGTTTTTTACATAAAATTTGTGGGTGTTGTTTTTCTGCTTGGTCTTTAATTTTCAGCACTGTATTTATTTGTTTTGGGTTGATATTGCTAGAATATTGTGGCTAGTTGTTGCTGAGATTGATTTGATATTAGTTGGTTGAGTTTTGGGAAAGATATTGATCTTGGATAGATTTAACTTCTTAGTGAATTGTTGTCGACAATGTCGTATTAGAGCTAGCGTGAGGTTCTAAATTAAATGGAGAAAACTAGCAGAAAGTTAAATGCCTTAAATTATTCTATTTGGAAGCCTCATATGGAAGACGTATTGTCTATAAAGATTTTTATAATAGCATCGATGGTAATAAGGTTAAAGGAGACAAGGAAGATAAAGAATGCGAGTCAATGAATCAAAAAACTGTTGGCTTTATTCGGCAATGGATTGATAATAGTGTTATTTTTGTCATGTTGCTCAAGAAACAAATACTGAATAATTGTGGAAGAAATTACAAGACCTCTAGAAGAGGAGAATCCCACAAAATAAAGCATGTTTAGTTAAAATACTTGTAAATTTGAGATACAATGAAGGGAGCAGCGTAATTGAGCACTTGGGTGAATTTCAAGATGTTGTAAATCAATTGAAAAATTTGGAAATTGACCTTGGTGATGAGGTGCAAGCATGTTTATCGTTTGGTGCTATCCTTGATAGTGGGGATACATTGGTCGTCGCACTAAACAATTCTGCTCCTAACTATGTCCTTTCTATGAGCATAGTTAAAAAAAAACTTGTTCAATGAAGAAATTAGGAGAAAATGCATGAATTATGCTTCTCAAATAAAAACTATTTCTTAAATACAAATGAGTTAAAATTAAAAAGTAAAATAATGAAGAGAGAGGAGAAGGATGAGGGGTATTAAATAAGTGTGTATATGTTTTGTTACTTTTGTGGAGAAAGCACCAAAACCTTTTCTTACAACGAGGAGAGTCTAATTCTAATAATATTTTCTTCTAGGTAGCACATTTAGCTGCAACACTTAAGGTGCGTGTGTTTTGTAAAAATAAATTATTTGAAAAATATCTTCTTATAAATGATCTCTTGTATCGCCAATAAAAATGAATAAACTAAAATTATTTTTACCGCTTACGAAAATATTTACACATAAATTATTGTCGATAAAGAAAATATTGTTCATTGATTAATTATTTCAAGTAAGAAAATTCTTTTCAAATCATTTATTTTTTGCAAAATAAATGGAGCCTTAGAGAAGGCTTTGTTCTTGTTTTGCCTGAATTTGACTCTGCCACGAAATACTTTTCACCAAAATTCGTTCTTCAATTTTTATTAGAGGAGACAAGTTTTGTGGTAATTCTGGACAGGAAATATCACAAGTGGACAAGGGAATTTATTACTTATGCTTCGTTTGTTTCATGGAAAAAGTTTTTTCGGAAAATATTTTCCACAAATTTTGATGTTTGGCGGGCAGAAAATTAGTGGTCAACGGAAAATGTTTTCCATTGACCGGAAAACACCTTTGTAAAATGGGGGAAAATGAGTGACGCTCGCAAGAGAGGAGAGAATAGAGAGACTCTCTACGCTCAACCTCCACTTCGCTTGGGCTTGGCTCTCTCCATTGCCTAAGCCGTCGCTACCACCATCCTTGAGCCACCGCCCCATCATGGCCACCACAATTTGCGGCAAAGCTATTGAGCTCGTCGTTGGTGGCCATGGACGAGCCAAGCCACCCCTTTGCAAGTCCCCAAACCCTAGCCTTGGCCTGACCTCACGCCTTCGACGCCGCTTCCCCCTTTTTGGATTCGAAACCTGGACAAGAACGGGAAGCCGAACCGACGAGTCTCAACCTCGTGAGTCACTTAAGGCCGGCGAATCTCGACCTTGCGAGCTCGAGGCCTTGCTAGTTGCGGCGAGCTCGAACTCACCCACCTTAGGCGACTTGAGCTCACCGGCCTCGCGAGTTGAGCTCGAGCTCAGTAGCAAGCTCGAGGCCTCGTGGCGAGCTCGAGCCTCGCCAAATCCAGCGAGGCTTGACTTCGCTGGGATCGAGAGAGGTCGGCCCTCACTGGGCCTCCTTGTGGCCGGTCGTCGTCGAAGGAAAAGGAAGAAAAAAAGGGGGAGGAAACAGACGGAGCTTGCCAAAGAAGAACATAAGAAAATAGAAATATAATCTAAAAAATAAAAAAATTATTTAATCGAAATAAAAAATAAAATAAAAACAATAAAAAAATTTGAAAAGAAACTTTGTACCAAACGACGGAAAATATTTTCCAATTCATTTTCAAGTTTCAACAAAACACTGGAAAATATAGTCATTTTCCTGGAAAATGACTTTTCGAAAAATATTTTCCAAAAATGTCATATTTTTCATGAAACAAACGGAGCTTTAACTTCAAAAGGAACCAAACATACACAAAAACTCAGGAATTGCTGCAAAAAAATACACGTCGGAATTTAATCGAGAATGCCAGGGGAGGGGGGGGGGGTTTGAAGAGTATTGGTGTGACTATTTAAAACCTACAATCTATAGTTATCAACAAAGGTTACAAACGGTTACATTGACTCTCTTATCTTGATGTTTGCTTTATTCTACTACTTAACAGTTACTTTTTTTTTTTTATGGTTGCATTCGAGATTGTCGACTCCATTTTTTGTCAATTCCTTCAAGCTATCGATTCATCAAGTTGTCGATAATCTTATTTATAAATGACAAAACTCTGCTCTCAATTACTAAGTCTATCACATGATAATAATCAAAAGTTGGTCATTTTAAAGTGTAAATAGTTATGATATATTATTAGATGTAATCCGCACTTTTCGCTGATTGTCGTGCAAATTTATAGCAATGATACTATATAAACATTTGAGCAAAAGGAAAGCTTCACATTAATCATTTGAGCAACTTATATATTAAAGTATATGACGTGATGTTTTGTGCTTTAATATTCCTCAAGTAAACGTAATTTACGTAATATTATTTTAGTAAACGTAGTTGTTTGCTGGTATAAAATATTGTGTCAATACTAGAGGAACTTCTTTAATCCAAATGATTTAATTAGAAGAGAGAAGAAAAATTAAGAGAGGAGAGGGACAAGGATAATAAATAGGCAGCAAAATGACTTTTTTTTTTGGTCGGACAGCAAAATGACTTGAAAGTGCGAGAAAAGTACTTTTTGCAAGGAGAATGACCAATGCCTTACACATTAGAGTCATAGGTGTCAACATTAGGAATAAACTTTAGGGAAGAATATTGTTATTATTTTAAATTTTTTGCTGCAACTTCTTATTTCTCATTGCACCAAGTCAAATAAAAAAAAATTACTACCAATTATTGCCAGATGATGTAACTATTCTCTATAAGTTTCCATGCATGTTAAAGTGAGATAAAGACTCAGTTTATTTTGTAGAAAATGAATATTTTGAAAAATATTATCCTAAATAATCGTTTATATCGCTTGAAATAATTAGTCAATGAAAAATGTTTCATTATTGACAATAATTTATGACTAGATATTTTCGTGAATGTTGATTTTTTTTTTTTCGTTCATTCATTTTTTGTAAGTGATAGAAGTGATTATTTCTACGAAAATATTTTCTAATTCATTCATTTTTTGCAAAACAAGCGCATCCAAAACTTGACGTTGGCATTCATAGTACTATTATTGATACCTCGAGAATATATTACACACGATTTGTCACATATCACTCTAACAACAACTACTACGATATTGACAATCAAATTATATCATCTCATATATGTGTTGAGAGTGCGCATCATAGGTCCGATACCATCATCCGGGGAGATCGTCAAGAGAGAGTCCAAGTCCGAGCTCATCAACATATTCAGTTAGACCCACTTCATAATCATGAAGTCTGCCATTGGGTCTGCGTTGCTACACCATAATGCTTACCGCCCAAAAAACGCATGGGTTACCAACTATCGGCTCTGATACCATTTATTTGGAGCGCACAATATAAGTCCGATACCATCATTTGGGGAGATCGTCAAGAGAGAACTCAAGTTTGAGTCCGTCAACATATCCAGTTGAACTCACATTTACTCAAAAGTTTAAGCTAATGAGTTATAGGTCACCTAGGATATATTAACAGCTCTACACCACACTAATTTTCCAATGTAGGATTTCTTTAACACAACTCACTCACACATGCATCCTAACAATATGTTCCACTTCTCTCTATGTATTATCAGTAATCAAATGTACACAAATTTTAGATTACGATTTATTGTCAGAAATTTCATAAGCCACTAATGACGTGAAGTTCCTAAAAAAAAAGACATCATTTTGTCTCGTCACGATGATAATCAAAGCATGGCTATCTTCAAATTGCTATTTCTTAGGAGAGTATATAACATGAATAAGAAATCGTCAACTCTTGTTCGGTAGGGTGGTCGACGTACCGTGCAAAATGTTACTGTCTAGCCGGACCATAATTCTAATCAAACAATCGTTAAACTATTCATTATTCTGTGTTTAGGTTCTTAAATTCGTGGGTAAATCGGACCCTTGATGCTTCGAAAAACCCAAGATTTGGCCGGTATATTAGGAGCTAAGCTCGACCTTTCGATGGAGGATAAGGAGCAGCATCACATACGAGTCGGATTTGACAACTTTAGATTTTACTCGACAGAAGGCTCAACTGTTTTGGTAATTTAAATTGATAAATAAATCAATAGCTCCTTAATTACCTAGGGTTTTTCCATCACTACACCAGATTTTGACCGCAGCTAGAACAGTCCACACTTTCAGATGCGAGCTTCATGAAAGTTTGAGTTGCAGCATGAATCGAGATGCTGGGGTTTTCTTCTTTAAATAAGAAAAATTCCTATAAAAAAAGCAATCTAACTTTATGGATTTACGCCGTTCGTAACTACATAATTTGCTGGAATCGATGCATTGAATTTGGTTCGAATTATTGTCAACCTTTGTCCTTTACCACCCTTCAATCTTGACCTAATTCAAGGTATTGCTCATGCGTAGGACTCTGAAAAGTCTATAGTTCGTGGATCATTCGAGAGCACGTGTAATGACTGGTTTCTTCTTTCGCCTTTTCCTTTTCGTTTGGTTGAAACTTCAACTTTCCCACTAACCCCATAACTATTGAGTCCTTTCCACTATTCACGTTCTCAAATTCAACCCTAGAATATAAATTATTAACACGAGAGACTAATGTTTGTGTTCACTGGTATTCCATAATTAGACGATGTTGGACTCTTAATAAATGTAAGACCATAATATATATAATTGGTAATTCATAAATTTTGAGAAAACGAAGCATAGTTATTGTCGTAATTTAACTATCTGCCGACAACTTAGATTACTTACATCTAGTTATACCGGTGCAAATACTGTTCATTCACATTCCAATTACTATGTTCAATATTAATTTTAAAGACTTTCGGTATACGGTATAATAATTTGGCCTTTCGCTCATAAGTACATCTTTATTTAAGCTATAACCAAAGAAAATAAGAAGAATAATATTGTCTCAGCATAGTATAATGCTGGAGCACATTGGAGTGAGTATCTATTTGTAAAAAAAATGAAGCAACCAGCTATATTAGACCCTTTCTTAAAGTAACATATAGTTGTGTATATAAAGAAAAGGACAAGACTGATGAGGACATTATTAATAATCTTTGAGAGAAGAATTGTGTTCCTAATTATAAGCATAGAAAAATGTAAGAAAGTTCAATAAAGAGTATTAATTACACCGTGCACGTAATTAATATCGGCAATCGACTGAGTATTCTTCTTGTTGAGACCATTAAATAGTATGTCGTGACTGTACCAAGCAGACTTTCTCGTCATAAGAAATGATGTCGTGAACCGGATCTAGTGGTTTAAGCCAGTTAAAGTCGTCCGGCACGAGGATCTATTCTTAGAGTAAAAGTATTAATCTTTTTTTTGTGTGTGGATAAATCAGGACAGAAGTGTTTATCAATTGTTGCCATCATCTTGTTGCGTCTTGGTCACTTCATACAAATTGATAACGATTTTTCAATGAAGTCCGACTGAACTTGAGTATACTTCAAGTGTAGCCCATATAATAGTTAGTCGTGCCTACTTAAAATGAGATTTATCGCTATAAAAAAAACTAAAACTTAGCAAAAGGTCTCTATAACTCCCTAAATAGTGAATTAATTATTCATACCTCTCCTTAAACGTAGGTTAAGCCGATCCGATCATAAGAGCCTTTCCGTCTCGATTCTATTTTTACCGTAATTTCTCACGAACTACTTAACTCATTTACCAAGTATTCCCTGATAAAAAGTCCTAGACATGTCACGAGATTTAAAAAGGGAAAAGCTCGAACAGCAAGAAATGTCTGCCCACGTGTGTGGTCCGCAGAGATTTCTCTTTGTGGCCAAGATTGTCTCTCGAAGTGGAGGGACATAATTCGTGAATAATGAAAGTTTCCAGATAAAGGAGCAAATGAGCAACAAGAACGAAGAACATCAATTCTCTCGAGCATACATCTTTTGTAGAAGTCTAAGACAGAAACCCGCATTAAGTACTGAGATTCTCCATCGTTCTTGTTTTTAATAGGTCGTAACCATCACTTGATTCCCGTTAATTATATATAAAAAAAAAACACGTGCATTATACAATTACATAGTTTACAATGCATGCTGAATATAGCAAATCTTATATGTGGACAGAATCGAGAACATTACCATCCACATGATCTAAGTGATCACTCCACACTAGACACCAGCTCAAGATTATTTCAACGATTAATGTTACATATACATTGAATCGATGCACACTTTGAGAGACCCCCTTTTGCAGAAACTTAAAATCATTCTCGCAGAAAGCAGCGTTTCATCTATAGGATCCAATCTTCGGCACCGTGTAGGATCGAAGCGAAAGGTCCCAAACCCGAGCTCATATCAGCGAGGTCGGAGACCCAATTATCCATTACCAATCCTTCACTCCACCAATTATGTGCCTGTCCAGAAGAAGCACCTCCAGCATTGTTGTTCTTGCTCATTCCCTCATTATTAACTGTGCTCATCGCTTGAGAAGTATTTTCAAACCCACTGAGCCTAAAATCGGAGCCATCAAGAATCTCCACGAGGTCCAACTCCCCGCCGGTGCAGTCCACCATGAGCTGCTCCAAGTTGGGCTCTTCCCTAGACATGGAAGCCGGCGATGAGACGTCGCTCAATTCGTATTCCAACAATTGCCCGCTCTTCGCCATCTCACCAGTTGCCGGCGGTGGTTCCACGTGGTGGAGCATGGAGTCTCCGACTAGCACACGGTTCTGAGTCTCGTCCCGCATTGTTGCGGAGGTGGCCGTTGGGTTGATCCTCTCAGTTGTGGAGGAGTTTGCCTTCTTCTCTCCTTGTTCCCTCTTGGCTAAATTGGAGTTCCAGTAGTTTTTGATTTCATTGTCTGTTCGCCCTGGAATTCTTCCCGCAATGAGAGACCATCTACACAGATAATTAACTTTTGGTCATGAATTATTTAATTATCAAGAAAAAAGGGTCTTTAATTACACCTACACATGAAGATAATGTGATGTCATGCACGTGCATGCATGAACATATGCAAACAACAAGCACCTGGAAATCTCTGGGGGCAAATTAAATTCCCTTGATCTGCGTATGTGACAAATTATTATATTTTAATATGCATTTGCCGAAATAATTGAACAATTGAGAAAGAAAGGCGATGGGCTTTATTTTATACAAACAACAAGACAATGCTTCACAAATCGCTTACCAATTAAACAAATTTTAATAAATTTTCTGATTGCAAATTCTACCTAAAAAAAAAAGGAATTTCTAGTTTCTCTTCCCAATAAATTACTCAGTGAATTTAAGGAGGGCAAATATGTAACCTGTTGCCCAAGAGTTTGTGAAGCCTAAGGATGAGGTCTTCTTCATCACTGGTGATGTTGCCTCTCTTGATGTCAGGCCTCAGATAATTCAACCACCTCAGCCTGCAACTTTTCCCACATCTCTTAAGACCTGCACAGAAGATGACGACCCAACCAAAGATCAATCAATCACTCATCACTATCATTCAACAACACCATAAGAGCTACCTCTCCACTTTCTCAGAAACTCCACGAAGAAAAAGAAAAGCCAAAAGTATAGCACACTCAATTCAAGATCAGGACTCATATTAAGACTTACCTGCTTTTTTGGGAATGCTCCTCCACTTCCCCTCTCCGTGAGCTTTGATGTAGTCTGTGAGTATCTTGTCTTCAAGAGCAGTCCAAGCCCCTCTGTTCAACCCTTCCTCTTTTGAGCAGCATGGATTCCTTCCCATTGCTGCAACTCTCTCTCTCTGAGAGTTTGTGATCTCTCGTGTCTTAGTTTTGTGGCAACTTTTCTACAGAAAGTAAACCATTTTTTCCCTCTAACATGCGAACATCCAACCGGGTTTTTTTTTTATAGATGCCTCTCTCTCTCTCTCTCTCTCTCTAAGTCTCAACTCAATAATATTTGTACGATTTTAGAAAAAGGAAAAAAATCAAGGGAAGAGCCCCATTCGGATCTGACAACCCGACGGGTTTCATAATATCATAACAATACATAAAAACTAATCTTCTTTTTCTTCACTTTCAGAAAGATAAATAAGAAATAAACAACTTGCACTGGTGCTTGACGTGCACCTGCATGCTGAGTCCACAACCGGCTTAGCCTCAGTACGCTCCTCTTGAGAATCTAACTATTTTTATTCTTGGCCTCTCTATTAAATTATTTCACCATCACGCTATGTCCCACGTCCCCCTCCCAAAGACCACGTGATAGCTAAGGCCCATTCTGACCGGACACGTGTCCCCCCGTTTTCAAGCATACGTGGACTGATTATGGCTCTAAGCGCCTCGCTACTATACGCTTAAGCACTCGGTGCGCCATGATTATGTTGTCTTAATCATGTTTCTAAGTGGGAATCATAAAATAATCTCGACATGCATCTAACTTTCGTAGCGATTTTCTAGGGTTTTCCGCAAACTAACTTTCCCACACAAGGTCCGTCTAGAAACTTGAAAGTTGGTTGGGGCTGACTAAAAGACAACTCCCCGGGAGGGAAAGGAGACCGATATATTTAATCATTGTCCTTTTGCTAGAATACTAAAGTACCAAGTACATGAGTCATTATGTCAGATTGAATAATTTGTCTCGTTTTTTAACGTGGTCAAGATTGGTATCATGGAGGGTCTCATTTCTCTACTCTATCTATTCATTCCTTTAAGATCCGATTTAAATCTGCACTTTTGTCCTTGTTAGGGTTTGGTGTTTCCACTCTACACGTTTCGAAAAACGGGTTAGTCAAGTTTATAATGAGGCCATAGATCATGGTGGTAAGTGGGAAATTTAGGACTATTATATCAAGCAGGTCATGTTATCAAGATATGAACTTATACTCGAAAGATTTTTTTTTTCTTTAAACTTTTGTTCTTTTGCAAAGAGGAAATTATGGTCGGCCCGAGCGGTCAATTTCATGGAATAGTTAAGAAATGGAGGAGTGCATATTGAAAGTTGAACCTCTACCAAAACCACTAAACAACTTTTTCCTTATGACAGATCGAGGTCTAAGGGAGAGACCGTCCCGTTGATGTTACTCTAATCCCACAGTAACATCAACGGGATCATCAACCGTTAAAAATTCAACATGACCACCTATTATTATTATTATTTTTTATTATATTTACATATAAGGGATCATACTATGGGATTAAAGGAAATCTCAATAGGGGAAATTTGAATTTGCTTTCTTTTCCACAAGCTATATCTCATTCGAGAAGTGACCATCATATATAGCCCTTTATGCTGGACGGTTCTATCAAATTCTAAGAGATGGCCTTACGGTCTAGCATTTTGCCAGTGTCGTACTTAATTAACGAGCAATGATGTGTCACAAAAGTGAATCGCAATTCCATTCTAATGAGACAATGATAGGGGCCATAATAGGACTGTCGATGTCCATGTCAGTGATTTTAAGCCAAAATTGGTTTAAGGGACTATATTGACGAATCATCAAAATGTTTAAGACTTAATTGGCACAATGGAAAGGTTTATGACTGAATTGACACGAATGAAATATATTTATGACTTTTTTGGTAATTTTTTCTTCTAATGAGACACAGTGATAGCGGCTATAATTCTAATATGCAAGACGGGATTGTACTATCCGGGTCAAATTCAGATTGATTTCACCTTGTCATAGTTAGACCCCTGATGATTTTCCTTACTTGATCCCACTTTCTGCCTCTGTGTAGTATCCTTGATAATGATCTCGATTGACAGGGGCCAAATTCCTTTGGTAGTCAAAGATAAGAATCGGTTAGGGTCTTTACTTAAATGTCAAGTCATTGGCTCTCTCCCTCTATCCATATATATTGTGAGATTGAGGTGTCGCAACATTTCCCGAGATACTCGATCCGTCATATGCTTGTTGTGCTTTCAGATTCATGTGAAAAGGCACTTCTATTTGTCTAGTATTCTTGTCGCATGCTACATTATCACACGCTTCATCAAATCCAGCGTTTAAAAATGGAAGATAAACCTCAGAGAAAAGTCCAACTCGTCAAGCGGAAAATATTATCCTCCACATAGTACCAATCGTCCTCTCAATCAGCGGAGTATATGTATATATTTATATCTTTGGTGAAATAAAATATATGTGGCACGTGGGTTTTTGACCAGCACATGCATGCTAGTCGAGGTGCTTGGGCTAGAGATTTGAACAGAAGATTTGAGCGGAAGTGTGGTGCACCATACGGGTCTCATAACTATGCATGTACCACACTACGAGAGCTACATCCTTTTGGGACCGCTGGTATTTAAAATTCTTGTTTTCATACAAAGTAATGGACCATCCAATCTACTTTTCACATTTGCCAACATTGTATCTTAGAACATCTTATGATTATTATTATTATTATTACTACTACTACTACTAATAACCACTCCAGATACCATATTGACGCAGAATATCTACATTCAGATTAGTTTAATTCATCTTTGTTATAATTACGATATGTTAGCATTTGATTAGAATTTCAGGTGATAACCTTTACGTTTCTAATGTCTATTTGATAAGGAAAATAGGCTTGCCGGTTACCCAACAAAAATATCAACTTTTGGTTTCTCCGACTCTCTCCTATTATTGCTATCCTGCTCCTCCCTCCGTTTTAATAATTTTCAACTATTTTCTCTAGGCGCTCCTATTCTACATCGTATATACGTGGACTCAAATACGTCTAATCTTCTGGAAATTATGACTTTATTTGGTTCATAAAAGCCCTCGATCATAACACGCCATATATATATATATATATATCTGTTTGCAAAAGATCTCCTCCATGTCCTGGTTCCAAGACGGGAAACCCATCAACATTATGAATTGACTCCATATCAAGATTCAAGTTGCTTTAGTTTATTGTTTATACTCCATCACGAAGCAATTTGCTGTGGCAGAAGCGCACGAATGACGGGCATTTTCTCCTGTCCTTTAATAAAAAATGTGAGAAATTAATAGATTTTATTTTATTTTATGGATGTTATTATGAGAAATATAGTTAGAGACAATGAAGGAAGGGGAATATATTCTGAAGGAGACAGCTGGTGAAAAAAAAAAGATGCACGGAAAATGTGGGCAGATCTAAGTCAACCACGAGTGGACCGAGTGGTTGTGCTTGCGCCTCTAAAATCAAAGAACACAAAAGTAAGAAATGGTTCTAGATCTGTGCATGTTGTATATATGAAAATTTTATTATCTCTTAATGATGAGTTCCAAACTTTCAACAATCTGGGAAAGGAAAACATGGATGTTGTTGTCATTTGACTTGGATTTTGGCCTTTTTATTTTTATTTGAAAGTTAAAGGTTCGAGTTTTTTTTTTTAACATTTTAAGCACCCGAAGTTTTTAAAAGAAAACTAAATTTAGCATTTGGAGCCACCGTGAATTTTATATACGTCTTCACAAATTAAAATTTTACTTTTGCTGGACAGGGCTTATCGGATAATTTATATACCAAAATAAGCTCACCCAATACGGCCTCTTTTACTTCAACGGAAAATCCTAAATATTAGATGGTCTTCGAGATTATGCTGGTTAACTTACCTTGTAAGTTTGTCCAAAAAAAAAAAAACTTACCTTGTAATTCATTCCTAGAGAACAAAAATCTTAAATGTGAAAAACCATTGTCTCTTAAAAAAAAGGATGTTGGGTGATGATGAGTTTTCATTGAAATAAGTTTGAGTAAACTTTAGTGGACACATTACAAATTCAATGTCACTACATAAATAATAACAATAACTTTCTAACAACAATGTACTATCGGTCGTTAAATTAGATTGAAATGACCGGATTATGCACAATGTGCTTGATTTTGATCTCCTTGGTAATTGAATTAGTTTAATCCCTATCATAATTCCATCAAGAGCAATGTATTTAGTCTCAATCTTGTACACCCTTCGCAACTTGGGATTTTAGAATATTTGAACACGCAACACCCGATGACGTTGCCAACTAAATTAAAAGCAATGAAATCAACTTGTCAAATTTTAATTGCGGCCCAAGAAAAGAAAAGGACATTGTCATCTTCTATTATTACAAATCAAATCTTCCGGATCTGGAAAATTATTAGGGCATAAGCGACTAATAAAATTGCCATAATTGGACTCCTTGGGCTGCACGTACTGATTGGGGCACCTACCATCACCGTCAATAATAAATGTGTTCACTCTCTTCGGTCCAGTCTTCTTGTCACTCTAGCAACTGGTCTGTTACCAAACACGTGGTTTTCAATTCATCGTGGTCCCTACACTCATATTTTTCCTTTAAAAATTATCTGACCAATTTTAAATTTATTTTAGGTCGACAATTTAATCATAATTTTTTTTTATCAATTTAATTTCAAATTTTTGCGTGAAATTTTAACGTAACCTTTCCACGTTTGTTAATATTAAATCGGGATAAAGTTTTACATAATATAAAATCGGGAATGCATAGTTACGATTCTTTTATCAATATTAAAAATAATTTAAAGCACGAGCATTTGTCGGGTTAACAAATACTTCTTAACTATTCATGAAGAAATTAAAAAAGTTAAAATAGCTTATTAAGTGTAAGATGAAGCAGCACTCTTTTAAGCTAATATCTATTAAAAAGGATAACAAAATCTACTAAAATTTTTGTTTGTTATTTTTAAAGCATTTAGGCACTGACCATACGTTTCAAACTACTACTGTTCTTTGTGCTCAAACTCGTGCACATGGGCCCGATTAATTTCTCCTCTCGATCCCCAAAAGAAAAATCAACAAAAGGGTTTTGCTAGCCTTTGAGTACATGAGTTCTACACCACTTAGTTTAGAGAAACATTAGTCATTAATAGAGCACAGTCAAATTCCAAAGGTATAATCTGGGGGGAAAAACATCCAAAGCATAGTATCTTGAACCAAGAATTATTTATTCACTATAAACAATAATATGGAAGATATTTTAGTTATACGTGTGCAATTCGTGACTGCTGCTTTAATTAGCTCTAATATATAAATACAAAGATAATAGTACTCATGACTGCAGCATGTCCCAAATGAATTATTTGACTAAACTTATAAAGTTTGAAGATCTGCCTAAGCTGACATCTGTCTGTGTTTATATACTCTTATATTGGTGACAATAAGAAGAGGGTTCTAAGCCGGGCAATACGCACCTAACTCAAGATTTTATTTTGTTAAGGACCAGCTAATTCTTATTTGTTTAGTTATGGTTTAGTTCCATTATTAAACTAACTTTGGGTGATGACCGAATGGAAGCTAGAGTTATACCCAACTTTTTAAGGAAAATTATTCAAAAAGTCCTAAACTTATTATATGATAGCCAATTCAATTATAAACATTTCAAGTAAACCTTTTGACAACTTGTCAATTTAGTCATAAACCTTTCAATTGTGCTAATTTAGTCCTAAAATTTTTGATGATTTGCCAATTTAGTAATAAACCTTTTAATGATTTGCAAATTTAGTATTTTCGATCGATTTTGGCTAGAATTCGCTAATGTGGCAATATAATCAGCATTGGCTGTACTACGTGGCATGGCCGGCGCTGATATGGACAAAATTTTTCTTTTTTTATGTTTCTTTTTTTTTTTCCCTTCGCCGGCCATTGGCCATCGCTGGGTCACGTTGATGGTCGGCGTAGGTCACTGGGCTCAGGTGAGGGCTGCCCTCGCTTGGGCAAGTGTAGGCAACCCTCGCCCTCTCCAGCCCAGCGAGGGCAGCCCTTACCTGAGGCTGACAACCTTCGCTAGGCATTGACGATGGCCGGTGGAGGGAAAAAGGAAAAAAATCAAAAAATCAAAAAAAGATGCAAAAATTGTCCATATCATCACTAGTTATGTTGCGTAAGATGGTTAGCGTTGACTAGACCGCTACGTTAGCGATTTTAGGCCAAAATTAGTCGGTATGACTAAATTGACAAATCGTCAAAAGGTTTAGGACTAAGTTGGCAAATCATCAAAATGTTTATGACTAAATTGGTACAATTGAAAGGTTTAGACATAAATTGGCCGGCGTACAATAAGTTTAGGACTTTTTGGACAATTTTCCCCGCTTTTTAAATCAATGCTTGGATTGTGCATTTGATAAAAAAAGATTCAAGATCATTTCGATTTCGTTGATCTTCTTAGATGACTCCACTTGAAACATGGTGGGAGCCGTGGATAATTGTATATGGGATTAATAGTTCATGTTGATTTAGGTGTTGAGATAATATCACAGTAGGATGCGAATAATACATTGAACTTTTGGTTTCGCAAGGCATAGAGGAGGAATAAAAAGGACACACATGGTAGAATCGTAAGCATAGAATTATTTATTGCAAAAACAATGACACGGGACCTAACCAAATCAATTAATTATGTAGAAATAGTATTCTTGCTTATTTCAATGATCCTAGATATAAAAGAAAGAGTTCCGGAGTTGTATAAATATTGGAGGGGTTCATTCAATCATAAAAAAGAAGATTGATTGAGTATCGAAGAATCAAGCTCCCTTCTACCTTTGCAGTTTGCACTGGACGGCCAATTTCCGTTCAGCCCGAGAAAACCTTCGCACGCCTCTGCTACCTTTTGGAGGTCTACGCCCTAATATTTTTAAGGGAAAAAAAATTGCATCAACCTTATTATAAATGAATAAAGACAGAAATGTGGGGACTTGTGAATGCATGCATTGCATCAATTCTCCATAAGATAGACTAAGATACCTCCAATTATCATCTTTTTATTTATTTATTTCTACTATCTCGGTTGCCGAACCTCTAGTGTTAGATGATACTTAGTTGTACTGTTAATTATTGCGAGCCCATGTCCACTAATTGGTGTTACGGAAGATGCTAATCATGGGCCATGGTGTGGGTGGATCTGACAACTGGTTTAGGCAATATAGAGGCCTAATTACCATATGTTTAAGACAAATCAAAATTAAGTCGATAATCCGAACAAAATGGGATTATAGAAGAAATCTCGAGATTATTTTTGTTTCCGTGGCCTGCTGATTCAATTCCAATTCTTGACAAACATGAAACCAATGAAAATTGATTTTCGATCGTTTTACATACGGAACCAAACTAATGAAACAGATCGTTTTCATGTTATTTATAGCCACGAAAATTGCACTATGCTAATCTAATGAAACTCGTTTCTTCTTAGGCTGTTTCACACTTAAACGTATCAAACCAAACGGAACTTTGGTTTTTGGACTGTCTAGCCCAAAGCTAAAGAGCTTCTTTCTGGTCCAACTCTTCTATGCCATTTCTTGGACCCAACCTAAGTTCTCTTTATGAGCTCAACCGAAGGAGAACTTTGTAAACAAATAAAATTGTGGGATAATCACAAACTAACAATGCAATTATAAACGATGGGTATATCTTTACACGTGGGGAATTATACGTAAATAAGCAAGTTTGGTTTACTTTTATGAACTTATATTTATATACACATATACGGGTCAGGAGTACCGATTTGGGTTTTTTTTTAGATCGCTATTAGTATGAGGTGAAATGTGTCATGAGGGCATCGGTTTGAGATTTTTCGTGAGACGAAAATTAATTTGAAGTATATGTGTAATGGAGTGCCAATTTGGGATTTTGAATGGTATAAACACCTTTTTTTTTTACCATGACACTCACCAACACTTATTAAAGTGTAATAGCACGGAAAAAGATCCGTATTTTGGGACACGAAATAATAATATTGTGCTGCAAACACTTAGAAATGTTCATATATCAAAAGTGAGTGCATAGTGGATTCTATAACAACACTTTTGTCACCCAAAAGCAAGTCATGGCAATCCGTGCCATGTTACAACGAAATCTGTGATTTGCTTGCTTTCATGAAAACTTCATGATTGCATACGTTATGTAGACAAAAGTATTGTCATCTGCATTTGGTTATGTTAGGAATCAGTCACACAATCACATGAAATAAAGAGTAAAAATCGAGAGAGAGAAGGTTTTATTTCGATTCACCCTTAAACTAGGGCTATATCCAGCAAAAGATTCCAATATAATTAGTACCTCATACCTCTAAATTACATCGCTCAATTACAAAAGAAAGAGAGTATATATAAACAGTAGTTATTCATGAGCTCAAACCCAAACTATTAATAAAATATGGGCTTAATGATAAAAGTCCTTTGGTGGCTCGGGGGTTCTACCCCCGCGACCCGTGCCGGGACGGTCCCCCGGATCTCCGCTTGTGCTTCCCTATTGATGGGGAGTATGAACCACACTCCAACAGGCTAGACAGAAGGTAATATGAATCTTCACTTACTGAGACATCATTTCACATTTTGGGTACTTGAAATCTGCAATGCGATTCGGTTTCCTCCTCCTTTAACCTCAGACATTCTGAATTCATTCTCTTACTTCAGTTCCTGAAAAAAGATAAATTGTTCTTTTTTCCATGAATGAAAGCTGTGTCTATAAAATGACAACATATGTGGCATGCATGCAAATTTTTCTTTCGTTTGCCTTTTTTTTCGGCTTGATGGGTGGCCAAAAAAGACCGTCTGATCTAAGCAAGAACAGCCCTAATTCTGTCTCTATTGACTATTTTAGCCACTGAGGCAAGGTTGATTATGTGATCTAATTAGTTTCAATCACGCGCCTATCCGCTCTATTGTTGTTTTTATCGGTCCGGAGTTTCAGCTTCCCCAAAAGTTACTTCTTTTTTTTACATTGATTTTAGTGTGTAAGAAAGGAGTGACTGTTAATGAGAAAGAAGAAAAGAAAGACAAGTTAAGATAATATGCTGCCGATGAACGTCATAACCAAGTAAGGCCGACAATGCTGGCTTGCACGACACAAGCAAGACACGAAGTAAGACACGAATTATAGAGAAAGAATCCGAATATGACACAACACGCCTAATTTTATATGTTGATACGAATTGATACAAATTACGTATTCCCATTGTGATTCAATCATTTGACATCTAGAATTTTGACATCTAGGATTAAAATCGATATATTTTAGACCCCACAAATTGACACAAATTACAAAACATGTTGATGACACGCCAAAACGAATAGCCAGTCCTAATCACAAGTTTTACTAATTTGGTTCAAACTTGTAATTACACGTGCAGTTCACTTTAAGCCAATGGTAGCTTCATCAAAATAAGGAAAATTAGTGATTGGTTTAAATTTTATAAGAAAAGTTTACAAAGTTGCGAAAGGATCAGGCCGAAGAGGGATTGTTGAATGTATTAATCATGGTATTTACAAAGAGATATTCTCATATGAACATTTTTGTGACCCTTTTTAAAAAGTCCAATGCTTTCTGACATTATTCTTCTTGGATGAAAGGTCATGCATATATAACGACCTTGCATCTAGTTTCACAGCATCATGGGACGTGATGGATGAAACATTTTATCTGCAATAGCTAGCTCGAGTCTCCACATACATTATCCTTTTTCAAGGATAGGCCTGCGTTGGGTTGCAACAATAATTGGCAATGTCTCAGTTTTCTTGTCGTCGATTCTAAAAATGACTCAAGCAATCTCTACGTTAAAGAAATATGCCCGATACTTAATGCAAAATCAATTCTTGATAGGTTAAATTTGTCGAGATAATACCATCGCTTCACATCACATCGTATCATAATCTTGATTAAGGGTTCAGCTTTTAGTTTTGTTTTCAAAGTGGTTACAATTACACGCGATCGCATGAAAATGTAATGAGATGAAGTCTGTGAGCTCATTTATCTTCTGATGGCTCGTAAACTTTTGACAGCACAAAGAAGGTTGGTAGTATCTCAATTCAGGTTTTGTAAAATAAATCTTATCTGTCTAGTCGGTCGGCGGTGGCCTCGATGTCCTCCATATATCTTTATAATGTAAGACCTAATTTTATAAGAGTGACAAGGAATCTGCTCCTTACATTTTATTATCTGTTTCTTGAAGCAAGAGGTGTTGGGGACAAAACAGAGGTAGGTCAAGAACATATGAACTGGCCAAACATGGCCTTTGATTATTTCAGTCTCCATCGTCTCATTTATTGGAGTGTCATGTCATGGCATGGTGCAATTTTATTGTGATGATTGAGGTACACCTGTTGACATTTTTTCTATTTCTTTTCTGTAGTTTTTCTTGTTGGCATAAAGGACATTGCAGCATTATTTAAATAGTTTCAGCTCCATGATAGTAGATGATGAGTCTCCCAACCTACTCAATAGCCTCATAATGCAGATAATTTAATCAAGATTTTACTAGATAACATTGTGGAAAAAGCTCCCATATCAAGATTTTTCTTTTTGTCACTTTAGTAGATGTCGTTTTCAAAACAAGTGAATTGACTTCTATATTATTTTGGCTAAGGCACGTAAGAATGTAAGAGGTCGAACTTTGCTTTACCAAAATATTAAACCTTCCCAAATAAATGTTGGGTTGGCTACTTTATTGAGACTTCCTACTTCAATCTTTTCAAATTATTAACTCTATTTGAAATGCTGTGGAATGTCCCTAAACTGTTGTACTTCATATGATCTATAATACTTACAACTTTAAAAAAAAAAAATATACGTTGTGGAAAATGATTATACTAAGCACTATGCAATAATGACATTAGAGTATAGTCGGGAGGGAGATGATCGGGTCAAGACATAATCAATTGCAGCATCGTATATGATAATTACTAATCACTGTATAACTTTTGTGGAATGAGTCTTTTTTATTTTTTATTTTTTATTTTCCTAGAAGACTCATTGAAGCATTATCGTACGGTCACCTAACGGAATCCAGAACTTAGAAAGAGAGTTGAAAGCTTAGAATGTTGGTTGGTGAAAGCACAGAAATTGGAGAGCTTTTAGGTTTTATAAAATTTCGGTTTGCCTTTTTTTTTCTCTCTCAATAAAGTAGGGTTATAAAGATCCACTTATAGCTCGAGAGGTGCACTCTACTCATTGGGAAGTCCAACTCAAAATAATAAGTTAATAGGTAAAGAAAGACCGCATATATATAAAGGCACATAAATTTTATAATCAAGCAATGTGAGATATTTCAATACTATCGATTAGTGATTGCCTTAAGAAATTCGACAATTCGTTTGATTATTACTTTCAGAGGGATATTTCTGATGTAAATATAATATCTCTAAGGATCTAATTTTCGCTTTTTGTCTATTTATTTCTTGTCTTTTCAGTTGCTTTAATCATTTGTATATAAATCTCTAGATATTTCAACATACCGATTGGTGATTACTTCAAAAAATTGAACAGTTCTTTTTATTATTACTTCCAGAGGAATTTTAATTTATGTAAGTATAATATCTTTAAGGGTCTAATTTTCGCTTTTTGTTTATTTATTTCTTGTCTTTTCAGCCGCTTTAATCATAGGTCCCGTGAAAATGTCCTTGTTCTCCCCTCCTTTATCTGGGGTAAAACCAGCCAAAGAATTTTGGGATGCGCTACTCTTCCCATTCATGGACGAGAACAAGAAAAGTTGTCAATGGTTGGAACTAGAAATCGTGATGTCTTGTAGCAAATTCGAATTTCGGTGGATTACACTTAAACAAAAAAGAAAAAAGAAAAAGTGTTGATTGAGATTTAAGTTGGTTCGAGGGTATTGCCCAAAGAATTTGACAAATGAGTTCCTGTAAAAGGTTGATGACAAAGGGATGGAGGAATCAAGTTGTACGAATGGCAATAGGAAGTCTTGAGGACAAGCCGAACTCGTTTTATACTCAGAGATGGATTGTTAAGAGAAACCTCAAACTTGTCCTCACTAGAGGTGATTATTAGGAGGCTTGGGAGTTAATGTGTTGTCCAAACCTGTCTATAACATAATACTTATACAGGAATGTACGGGCTGGGCCATGCTTAGGCCAAAGATGGGGATCGAATTTCTCATGGAAGAGCTTTGCCAAAGTCCCTCCATTTACCTCTGGCCTTGCAGGCCGAGCTGGTGACCTGCTCATTGATCACTTCTAGCCCTCACATTAAAACTCGAAACATAACTATTTTTTATTTAGAATGTTTATGGATGCTAATACAAAAAAAAGGTATAATTACGAATTTAACTTAGGGTACTTTTGAAGAGTTATATATCTTAGTAATGTGAGTAAACAATATTTGGGTTTGGATGTCTACCAACTAAAAAATCTCAAATCCGCCCCAATCTTTATGGGGTTCTCTAAACATTGATCTAGAAGATGTCTTGTAATTCGAATCGAGGAATCCAATTATACCACTCTAAAGTTTGGGCTAGTTGAAACTCAATTTACGTTGACCTTGTTATTCCTGTCAAGCTTATCCTTGATTTGGCCTGACTAATGTATCCATGAGAGTCATATTTTCCTCCATTATTGGTTGAAGGATCTACGACGTTTCAATTGATTGGTTACTTTGACCAAAAAAAAATTTATTGCTTATAATTATGGATGTCATTTGTGTTTATTATTAGTTAAATTTGCATGAAGTGATGTCCATGTATGTAATTCTAGTAGTCAAAAACTTTTTCTGACGGAATTTTCTCAAATAGGAGATAGAGGAAAACATTGTGGACTTGCTAAGCAACACAAGCGACCCAAACATGCAAGTACCAAACAAATCGGCATGACTTATAGTTGCTAACAAAAAGTAAGATATTCACAACTTCGGTGAGTAAATTTATTTGCCATGATAAAAGTCCTGATAGTCACTGAACCTTGGTGGACTTGCAATCATGATAACAAGTATAGCTAGTGCGCCGCTTCATGGGTTTTGTGTGATTAAAGAGATGGGCAAGCCAACATTTCTGTAAAATATAGACACAAATAGTTTCTGAATTACAATTTGAACTCCCTTTTTTTTTTTTATCCATCTCGCATCAATAATTCTACCCCTACCATCTATAGGTAGTTTTAGACAAGTTTCTTTTGAAGTGGATACCTGAATGCCAAGTATGGCTTGTAATAATCTATATTCTGGAGCATACGATGATTCTTTCCCCATCTGGGAAGTTAATTTACCTACTAAAATATTGCTCGCCTCTACCCAAGATCCCAGCATCACAATTTCATTTTTGTCTAAATTGCAGAGTAAATGGGCTTCTAGATGCGGTATTTCATTAGTGATCTTTTCATGTCCTTGGTTTGTTACATGAGTTTGAATTTCATATTTGTGTACATGAAAAGAAGTATAATTGCCTTTTTTTTATACTTGACTGTCTCAAAGTTGAGGAGTTGTCAAATCAATGTGAAGTGTAATGACCCAATTCGACGATAGTGGGAGTAGTCGTTGGGGATAGAGGGCTTAGATAAGGAGAGGTTGTTGGCAGGCTTCTAGGATGGTGGAGGGACAAGAATGAACCAAATTGCACACTGAACAGGGGGAAATTGTGTGTGGGATATATGTGTTAAAACTGGAATAAACTTACGGAGGCACCTTTTAAAATAATGACAAACTTTGCTTTGGAACTTCAAAGTTAAGCATGCTCAAGTTAGAGCACTATTAGGATGGATGACCTCTTGAGAAAGTGTTTGCCTGTACACCCAAGATTAAACCATCAAATTTGGTGTGGGAAGGGCTAAAATGGATAATACCTTGAATGGGTTAATCTAGAGGTGTCACAATATGGAATGAGAGTAGGACCCCCTCCAGTAGGTGTGTGGTTCAAGGATGAAGCACGCAGAAGCTGATAGGCCTATAATGACCTGGTCCAACGAGGGCGGGGAGTGGTCGTCGTCGCTAGAGAGCTTGAACAAGGAGCAGCTCCTGGCAAATCTCTAGGATGGCAAAGGGAAGGTAGGAACGAACCGATTGTACACCAAACAGGGAGAGAGCGTACTTGGGATATAGCATTGTACAAAGTGTAATTGTCAAGAGCGATTATTTTTTAAATCCTAACTACTTCTGAGATTCCAAGCCTTAACTCGAGTTATTTATGACCGCGTATTCTTATCTGTAAGCGGTTACAGTTCGGCTTTGTCTCTATGCAGTTTCCATAGATCTCGTCATCGGCTGGCCTCTCTTCCTCGTATGTCGACCTCTGGCCTTCACCGACTCTCTTCCATCGACGACGGCTAATTGTCTTAGTTGCCGATTTGTAATAGTAGTCTTTAGCTGTCCTGTCGATAACGCACCATGAGCTCTCACCGATCCGTCATAACTCAGATTATTTTTTGGGTGTAAACAATTATGCCACCTTCACTTGTTTACGGGCTCTATCAAATCATTACACGCATTTAAAGTTCCATCAAAGTGCTTTCGGATCGGCATTTCCATCACTATGACATGGACAGAGTGATATGCTCATAAAGCCCGCTTTATTAATCACATCACTAAGCAACTTGGCATTATTTAATCGTTCGAAGTGTGTTCTACATTTGCTTCTCAAAGATAATATATCGTGTGATTGGAACGTAGCTATGAACATGAAGCTCCTTTTTTTTTGAACTAATATTCTACGGTTAGCCTATTGCCGACCGCACTCATTTTAAAACACAGGCTTAATAGTTCACCTGCAAATGGGAACTTGCTTCAATCGCGCTTCCTGGTGCAGAATTCTTTTTTACATTTGAAAACTACATATTAATCAAATCCATGGGGAAAAGTACTGCGCAAGTGCCACAATTTGACATGGGTAGACACATTAGTGCAACAATTTCTAAAAAATATACTTAAGTGCTATTTTTTTTTTAAAGTGGGACACTTATGGTGCGCATGACAACACTTCTATTTCACAATTTCTGTTCCAGAAATCATTTTGGAACAGATTTAGAATAGAAATCCGTTTGGTAACGCAACTTCATTTTTCTATTTTTTGAATAACTTTTTGTTCCAGAAATCATTTTGAAATAGAAATTAGAAGTTAAAATTTTCAACTTCTTGATTTCTGAAACAGAATCAGAAATTTTCTCTCTCCTCTCTCTTTTTATAACTCACTCTCCTCTCTCTCATGGCTCCCCGTTGTCGCTGCCCGCCGCTTGCCCGCTCGCTCTCCCACCGCCGGCCATTCGCCGTTTGCTCGCCAACCACCGTCACCTGTCGCCGCCCTCGCCACCCATCGCCACCCGCCGCCACCTACTACTCGTCGGTGGCCGCCGACTGCCACCGGTCGCCCCCACCGCCTTCTGTTGCCAATTGCCACTACCTCCCGCCGATCGCCATCATCGTCCACCAGTCGCTCTCACCGTCGGACGCCGGATGCCGAAAGCCGGCCGCTGGAAAATAGAAATTTTATGCTGTTATCAAACGAATTTCTATTTTGAGAATAGAAATTTTGTATCGTTATCAAACATATTTTTTTTTCTCAGAAATTAATTTCTGAAACAGAAATAGAAAAATCAATTTCTTTTTAGAAATTGACTTCTAGAATAGAAATTTTGTTATGCGCATTCTTAAGTGCCAAGTCCGGCAAGCCTAACTAGAAATCTGATGTGGTGTTATTTTACCAATATTTTTAGCCTATGTGGCTCATTGGTGCTGACGTGACACTTTTTTTTTTAATAATATTGTAATATTTTTCAAATAATATTTCATTTTTTTTCCTTTTTTTTTCCATCATCTTCTTCCTTTGGCTGGTGAGCCAAAGGAAGGTTGGTCAGGCTAGCCTTGCCGGCCATGGGCAAGGTCAGCCTCACCATCGTTGGGCGAGGCCTTGCCGTCGTCGACCCTTCCAGTTGCAAGCCCTTCTAGTATGCGACGCACGCCATGTGTTTGACAAATTGTTGAGCCAAGCAGCCCTAAGTGTCACCGAATCACAAGCAATCCAGCGAGGCAAGGTGAGATCGGTAACCGTGGAGTGAGGTTGAGCCTCACCATGGTTGGGTGAGGCCAACCTCGCCTAGTGATGGCGAGGGCGAGGTTGACCTCGCCAGCCCTCCATCTGGCCGGCGAGCCAGAGGAAGGAGAAGATAGAAAAATAAAAGGAAAAATTGAAAAGAAAAAGAAAAAAATTAAAATATTATTAGAAAAATAT
>BCNH02000003.1:3268334-3303239 GCA_001662345.2 Metrosideros polymorpha var. glaberrima | reverse complement strand
AAGAAAAAGAAAAAGAAAAAGAAAAAATAATTAAAATTTTTGATAAAATATTAAAATATTATTAAAATTTGTTCACGTCAGCACCGGTTATACCACGTAGGATAGCTGGCATTCACGTCAGTGAATTCTGGCCAAAATTGGCCGAATGAACTCAATTGGCAAAATGTGCAAATGTTTATAACTCAATTGGCAAAATTGAAAGGTTTGGATCCAAATTGATAAAAGTGCAAAAGGTTTGGGACTTTTTGAACAATTTTCCCCCAACAACTTAGATTCAACTAGTTAGTGGCCAAGGCTACCGTCTCTGGTACTATTATTTTCCCTTTCCTTCGAAATAGAATGGTTGTAATTGCAATCATGAAGGGCATTCTTGGAGTCGAAAGGATCCCCTCTAACTCATTGCCAAATTCACCACAAATCATGTCACTGTTATAACCTGTGTAGCCACGAAGAATCACAGCACTTCGCACCATGTCTTGGACTGGCGAGGCAGATGTCCCAAAAAGAGCAGAAAACATCTTAAATTCTTGTTTTTGCTAGCGAGGTAAGCTGATAGTTAAGAAAAGAAGATCGAGACCAGCTAGTTGGTACCCTTTCTCTAAGAATTCATGATCTGAATGGAGAAGGTAAATGAAGAATTGAGAGGAATGAAATTGAAAGAAACATTTACGAGTTAAGGGCGTAAAACCCTAAAACTAAATTTGAAGGACAGTGAAGTGGGTCCTGTTCCTCCAATTCCAACCAATGAGCCCTGAGGTTGGGCATCATGTCTACACATCGACGTCGATCGCAAGATTTATGAAATCATACGTAAAGCGACCTCAAAAAAGAATAATAAAATAACAAGAAGATGGTGAATAAAACATGAGTCGGCTGCATCTAGGTCATTTCAATGGGGGGTCACTTTTCTTTCCCCTGCTCTGCAAGTGCCACAATAATAATTGAAAAAAAGAATGATGGTTCTGCCAAAAGATAAGGTTTTTTAAACAGTCTGAAAGCTCAACACGACTTGTTAGTAGACTTGACCGCAGCGAAAGAGAGATCTTTAAAAACGAGCTGTGAGAAGAAATGTAGAATAGACCATAGCATGTGATGAGTATATGGGGTGTGTCTAGTGGTTGAAACAGTCCCTATTTAAAGAAAAATTATTTGGAGGCCAAGGTTCCTACAGTCCAAGAGGGGATCGAGTAGTGACCATATTGAAAGTCCAATATGATTTTTCTCCTTAGATTATGTAGGCATCACTACATGTTATACAACTAAATCAATTTCAAATTTTTAAAGATGTGATGTTAAACAATGTCCTAAGTCAATTTTAACTAACCATACTGAAGTCCATCGCAAGAATTGGGTTAGAGGCTGACCATCGATGCGTGAATTGTAACGTTCACAAAAGGAATTACCTTTTTATAACCCAACTCCGAGAGCTTGTCTCAGTTACGAATTAAGTAGGAGAAATTATGGCTCTACCAATCACATGCCATCGCTGATGACTTGATTAACCCCTAGGGGGCTAGCGAATTCAATTACCACGAGTGACTTTGGTTAGTGCATGCGACTTTTTTCCAGAGTAGTTTGCGGTCTAATAGATATTTACACAAGCCACCTAACTTTCAATCAAGGTGCATTTGGTTATTTCCATGGCAAAGGAAGGACAGATACGATGAAGACATCACCAGTTAACGTCTCGAAAAAGCAGAATTCCCCTCCCCCCTTGGAAAGAAAGCTACAAAAGAAATCATGCCATCATATGTTTGACAATAAGCGAGGAGATTCTCTAATGATCTCATCATGAAAGAAACTAGTTAGGGGCAAAGCCACCGTCCAGAACACTCCCCAGCTGCTTGAAGATGATTGATCAGAGGGAAAGCAAAACAAGAAAAGTTCCAAGTTGCTACTGTTTTCTTAGGACTGAAACACATCATTTGAGAGGACTTAAAATATGTGCCACAAGCAAGTTTGAACGGCCCAAGATAATAACACCATCAGATAGCAACGAGAGTTTCTAGAAATATGTGCTTGTTCATGCCAATAGACCCCTCATTCCACAATTTATGAGCATCCTCATCCACTTCACATCGCCCACAAAAATACAAAACATACAACATCATCATGTCATTGGCCCAATTGTTTGATGTGCATACCTTTGTCGCCTCTCCGAAGTTGGCATAGAGCAGCTTCGACAACCATTCCTTCCTTTAGGGCACTGGTTGGACCGCTGCGACTTCATGGCACATAAACGTTTCGAAGTCTAACATCACATGAAATATCACATTTTCAGAGATTTATAGAATCATAATGCAATCAAGAGCGTATGCGTGAAGCAATCAACAAATGATTTGGCTCCTTCGTTGATGTCTAAAACATTGATGTTGTGTTGTCATCATGATTCAAGGATGCCTCAATTAAGTCGCCTCACATTTTATTTTTCGTGTTTCATGACCTATTTATACTTAACAACATATGTACGTGGGTTGTTGAAATATTGTCTCACATCGCCTGGCAACTGATCCTATATGCTCTCTATATTCATGCAGTCTCCCTCTACCTATTTATTTAAGCTTTTGGGATGGTAATGGTATCAGATAGGGGTGTGCAAAAGAACTGGGAACCATCCCAACCGCCCAAAACCTAATCGGACCGCCTAAGAACCAGTGGCTCTTAAGGAAACCGGTCTGGTTCCTGATTATTAGAATAGATGGGTACCGGTCTGGTTCTCATACGTGTGGAACCACTCATCGGCCCATCAAGACCTGACTGGTAATATATATCAATGACTAGAAAGAGGGTAACAAAGCTTAGAAAATCAGGGAAGACCGTTTTCCAGTGCTAAAAATTGACAGTTTTCAAGTCCTAAAGTTGGCATCTTTGTATGGAAAAAACCATAATAGACAAAAGCACCATTCCCTGCAAGTATTCTCCGAGTTCCAGGAGTAATAACTCTGAGGATTGTATTATTTTAGATAAGCCCCATCCTATTTGCAGCCATCCCAAGAATACTATTCTCTCACCATGTCCAAAGGTCGAAGAAGAGAGATCTCACGGTAATGCTTTAGGGGCAAAGCGTGTTCACATGGAAATAAGTAACCCTGGCAATGATATTGGGAAGTCGACATCTAATGATGAAGAATCAAATGGTGATGTGGCAGGCAATGGATTTGTGACTGCAAGAGCCAAATTGGTATCTGCTTGTTTTTTGCTACCTGTTTCTCTGTTTAATAAGATATCTAGCCCGTTGAACTATTCTTTCTTCTTCTTTATCTACTACGGACAGGATTATTTTCTTATTTGGAAGGGATACGGTACATTTTATCGTTAAAATAGCTGCAGACATTAGTTTATGAGATGGAACCATCCTATGCAACGGTTATGCTTGTAATGCTTAATCTTCCTCTCAACCGCTGGTGGAAAAAAATTCTAAAAAAGAGAAAAATGGTTATGCTTATAATGCTTAATCTTACTCATGAGGACTGGATCCCTGGATCCACTCGAGATTCGAACCGGACTAGTGGTTCGGTTCTCAAGTGGATCCATGGAACCAAAGGGCGGTTCGCCATTCCAATTTTTGGGAACCAGTCTTTAGTGGGCGGTTCCCGATTCTAGGGTAGGAATTGCCGCACCATACTCACTCTTAATATCAGAGCTAGTTCTATCCCTTTCACATATATGCATCCACCGCCATCAATCAAATTCCATTTGTTGCTCCTAATCCGAGTTGCACATGAGAGGGGTGTTGAAACTTTTTGGATGGACTTTCTAACACGGGTGACTTACTTTCCACCTCTTGCTTATTACAAATTGTGCGGCATATAGACTTTGACTTTTAGTTAGCACGAAGACACCCAAAATTTTCCAAAGTATTCATATATTGAACTGCAAATTTATATATGATTTTTTCCACGATTTTGCAAAGTTTTGAGTCCTTTATACTTTTTTATTTTGGAGGGACAGTCATGTTTCAAAACACCCTAACATTTTGATTAAGTCTAAATGCCTTCGACACCATTAGCTGTTCTCGAACGTTCACGAGCGGGACAAGAGTCATCCACGTTTTTCACACCGAGTCCCACAAAATCTGCTTTCTATTCAACCAATCTCCCACCGTGTCTACATTTCGCCTCCATGAGCTTAGTCAATATTTTATACTCACATGTTGATTCTAATCATTGATGTCAAGATCAATGAAGCAAGAAAAACCTTCCAAAAGATTTTGAGCTCTCTTGTTATTCAAGTAGGGAAATACATTTTCTATTCTCCTTGCGTTGATTTTAATCATTGATGTCAAGATCAATAAGGCAAGAAAAACCTTCCAAAAGATTTTGATCTCTCTTGTTACTCAAGTCGTGACATAAATTTTCTATTCTCCTTATGTTTTCCCTAAATAATATCTCAAAATGCTCGAAAATACAAGAAGCTCCCAATCATATTTCCAGAATCATTTCCTAGCCTTGACATATTCGAATGCACCCCTTGGAGTTCAACTTAATAACCAACTTGGTACTCGGTAGAGCTTTTTCCCTGAAACCCTGACAACGTTTCACAGTCTCAAGGTACTTGCATTGACTCCTTTTCGTTTTTTGGTCTCCGGCCCAAAACGAAAACCCAAGCTCATAAACCAACGTCCCAATCCCCATGCCTTCCCGTGACTACTGGGCCGACTACACAAAGCCTTACCGTGTTTAATCGTGTTATCTTCTTTTACGTTCTTTCTTTTTTCTCTACTCCTTTTTTGAATGGTTACAAAAGCCCATTTTATTTTTCTCTTTATATCAAATACCCTCCTTAAATATATATATATATTTTTTTTTTATCAGCGCCTAAAAGCCTCATTTGCCCATGCCAACCCACAACCCCATGCTCTTTCCCTATCCTCGCTCTCCTCCCACACATCAGCTCAGTACGGCAACCACCGAGAGCAACCCTTATGGCATCAAGCTGCCGCTTGGCACCACGACCCAACCATGATACTGTCTCCATCTCTGCTCGCAGGCTCGTGACGGCAAGGCCAAGAGAACTCCATTTGAGCCTGCGGCTTGCGGTCACCAAGGTTGTGCGAGGTTGGCCTTGAGCTACGAGAACCACAACAAGCAGGCTCATGAGACACGCAAGCTGTATAGCCGAGCTCAGCCCTGGCCACCAAATCATCCTTGATCTAGGCTCAAGCTGGCACAGCAGCCATTGTCATCCTTGTATTTGGGGTCCGCAACGGCAGCTCCCAAAAGAGCAACAGTGGCGCATCCGGTGGTAATGGATATATCGGACTGAGCAAACCTCACGGAGCGGGGCCGAGTGTGTGGATGGCCGTTAGGACTTTTTTAGGTCGAGTTAGCCTACCAAATAAGATATTAATTTGATGAATTATATTTTAACTTGAAATATTGGAAGTTAAGTCGAAGGCGATTTTTAATATATATTTTTTTCCTTGAATTTTTCCCTCTTATTGGTGACACGTCTCCAGAATCTTCGAATCTCCCACCTAAAGATGCCGTTATCATCACCTTTTATAGCTGCCCTTGTCCACCGTGCTGACCGAGGTACAAATAGCTCAAAGCCTCCTCACATCATGTCCCTGAAAAATCTTAGATGCCTTCAGTTCAGGGAAAATTCTTCACAGATCCCGTCATTTTCTATAAAAAAAAAAAAAAAAAGGAACTGTTAAAAATGCATTGATCAGAATATCTTCTAAAAATTGAAAAAGTTGTGGGAACTCAGCAAATAATTATTGTTTGTTCTCAATGTCTTCAACCTGAAAATAAGAAAAAAAAAACTGAAGTTTGTCAATATTTTTCATACTAGGGCATAAAACACGAGGACGTAAATTTTTTTCATCAAAAAAATGCAACCAAAAGCACTTCGAAAAAGAAAACTGGGATTGATGAAAAAAGTTTTAAGGGCCAAATAAGGATGATATGCCCAATGTGTTACCTGCAATGGACAAACATAGATCACAACGACAAAAACATTATGTCGGGAATATCACACTATATGCAAGAGCATCGCATAGTGTAAGCCAATGTGAAGTTAATGCGTCAAGAAAAATGAAAAGGTCAAAACATCATATGCTTCAGGAAGAAAATGATGAGCACCGTGTGTTGCCACCATCTGGAAAATTGATTTTTTTTTTTTTCGGCAAACATGTTGAGCAAAAGGGACTCGACAGTTTTCCGGAAAATCAAGTAATCTGCATGTATGTATGTATGTATGTATGTTGTGTTGCCACCATCTGGAAAATAGATTCCGGCAAACAGGTCAAGTAAAAGGGACTCAACAGTTTTCCAGAAAATCAAGTAATCTGCATGCATGCATGTATGTATGTATGTACGAACGCACGCATGTGCGTAGAAATACATGTGTAAACATTTGTACATGTATTTCTATGGATGCAATACGCTTGTATGCTTGCATATTTTGGGGGCGAATGATCACTATCTGGGGGTTGAGGGAGAAACCCAGGCAAAAAGAGAATTTTGGAGACTGTTAACACCAAGATGCGTTTTGGTTTCACTACGAGGCAAAAATAAGGAATCCAGACTCAAAATCCTAATCTCAATAGCTAAGAAAAGTTTGGTCGAATTGGTCCTCGAGAAAAAAATTCCCCGTCTCTCATAAAAGCAGTTATAAACACAGCTGATCATCGTTGAAACTTTCTCAAGCACAAAGACTTACACTTACCAAAGGTCATTCAGCATTCTGAAAGAAGGGAGCGGGAGGGGAAAGAATAACGCCGATAGCCTTTTGTTGGCATTGCTTGTTTTTCCTTTCTTTCTCTCTCGTAAGAAGAACATCCCTCAACCGGCTTCAGTTCGATAAGCAAAAAGAAGTTGCACATGGCTTAAGGCCATGACAAGTCTAAGAAAATAAACCATCTCCTCTTGTTTAATTGTTCTTTGCTAGCTGCCAAACTCAAGCTAAAAAGGTCAAAAACATTAGTAAGCAGATAACACAAAATACAACCAATTGAAAATTATCCATAAGCCGACTCATCAATTAGACAGGTGTTGACAAACTGAAAATTCTAACAATATAGGCAAAACCTACATGTATCCAAGGGAGCTGTCCGTTAAATCCAGTAATTCTAGTTTCTATAGATGTTAAAATGATTGCACAGCAGAACTACAGCTAATCCAAAGTCTTAACACAAGAAAAGGAATCCAGATAGATCACCTAGCATATGATTATGTACACATCTATGGTTTACCTCACAAAACAGGTATATTAGTTCTTTTACTGGACTTTATTGCGCTTGTAATGTCGCGGTCTGCCTCCACTATCCCCATCACACCCACTATCCATCTTCCTCCATCTGTCGTGAATAAGGTCATCATTCATGGACCTCCCATCATGCCTGCAGCACTGTAAATGTCTAGACTGTCTTGGCCTATGACTGGACTTCTTGTCTCTCATCCTATTTTCCTTGTCACTGGGAGACTTATGTGCACAATCAAGTTCCACAGAAAAAGGTTTTCTGTCATGCCTCTTGACATTAGATTCATCTCTTTTTCTCTTGACATCTATTCTTTTTTCAGCCTGACTGTGACTCCAACTTGAATCACTCGAAAACTGTGCCATGTTCTCTTTATGCATTATAGACTCTTTATTTCGGTAATAGTGCCTCTCTTTGGCTTGCCTACTAAAGCAACTCGGAATATTTTCTGCTCCTGGAGAAGATATTCTTTCACGATGATACAATCTTCCATCTCTAGTTGATGAGTGAGAAGTCTTCTCAAGCCTTTCATCAGTCCAGCGGATGTCTGAGTCTAGAATATGTCCATGCCGATGCTTTCTCTGTGGCTTTTGGGAAAAGCTGTCACCAGAATAGCTTAAACCATCTTCCTTTTGACATCTTTCCACATCAACAATACGACATCTCCTAATAAAACCATCATCAACTCCAACATCAGTAGATGTATCCCTGAAGAACCAACAAATTACTCTGGTCAGCAGTCAAGATAAAGAAAGAATTATTGCAATTTGGAAAGTGATCTTTCAGAAGTAGAGAAATTATACTACTACACCTTTTACGTGAGGTACATTATAGTTGGAAGAAGAATTATTCAAACACTAATTTTTCCACTTCAAAGTTAAAGGGTTGAAAGCACTAGAATTTATCTGACAAATACTGAAGGTGCTCTTTTGATGATTTTAGCAATCCTAAAATCAACATTTTGAGATACATTAACAAATCAATACAACTCCTAGAAAAAACCACAGATGAGCATATATTCAATTAAATCATAAGGTAAAATTAGCTAAATAAATAACTTGCTCATGTAATGACTACGGTGCAGATGGAAAAAGATGTCCGAAAGCATAGAACATGATCTGCAGTTTTCTTGCTTGTTCAAGCAAATTGCCTACATTTTGCAATTTTTGTAATGCAACATCCAATACTTCCTCCTAATGTGAATAATCAGCTATACAACTTATGAAATAATCAATTATCTAGCTAGTGGCACAGCAATGAATCACAGACTACTACTAGGGAACAAAAATTACCTCGTCATATACTTCTTGGCCAGTTCCCATTGCTTTTCACGATTGTGAAGATCATTTAGCTCTTGAAAGCTATGGTCAGGGCCTGTAGGCCCTGTAGCAACTCCCACCACAGGTGCCATGCTTCCCAACCTCGTAAAGCCACTGCAACATGGTGCATCAAATAATGTTGAGATCATGCTCAACTAAATTTAAATCTAAAAGAAGTGCCTTAAGGAACTTTTAACACTAAAGAAGCAGAAATTGAAATGGACTTACCCATAGGCAGGTAATGCACCATAAATTGTAGACATATACATTGGAACAGATGGAGCAGCAGGACTAACAGCTGTATTGAGGGGCATCATCCCAAAATTCACACATTGATCCACAAAAGGCCTAACATGGAGCAGAGGAGTAGCATTCCCAAATGGAGAGACACTATCTGGGAAGAAAGCATTTCCTGGAACCCAAAGACAATCATCAGACACAAGCCTCTCAAATATGGCTGCCCACATGGTTATAGAAAGGGACACCAAATATTACCTCTCTGAGGCATAGGACGTGGTGTGGAAGCATGTGGACAATTTCTTATCAAATGATGCAAAGAGCCGCACATGTAACAGGCTCGGCACCCCTGCATCTGCAAAAGGTGGCATGGGATCAGATTGGGAAAATAATTGATGTAAAACGAACAACGGAAAAAAAAAAATGTCTGAATCAAGTTCAAAGGCAATAACAAAGTACAGGTGGAGGGAACAAGATAAGCCAACAATTTTGAGTGACGACAAATGACTTGTCAAATCACAAAAACGTCTTGAACTTTTAGCATCAAATGGTACAAAGAAAAGCAGGTCTATCAAGTCCAGTTCAAGTCTACTAAAAAAAAAAACAACAACAAACATAAAAAACGAAATGGATTCAACCAACTTAATCCTGGTAAAAAGGCAAAAAACCACAAGTACGCTCTTTATAGAGAGCATCTATAGGTCATATAAGAAACTTTAGTCACTCAAATCTATCACGTTAACTCAAATTGCAGATTCATGTCAATGAGCACCAACAAACCAAACACCACATGATCATTCGACCTTATTTGGTTAAAATTATCATCAACTCCATGAATAGACCCATGATGAGCACTCATGCATTACCTTTCTATAGCTTCCAGTCTCCAATAAATTCACATCCCCACCTGAAATTTCACAACTGTTAGATTGAAGACCAGACCAATGTCACTATATCTTCAAATATACTATGTATCAAACCTGCAGAGTTGATCAATCCATTCCTCGTCTTCACAAAAGAATCAGCTGGAATGACAGAAAGAAGACAGACAAGGAAAAACAATAGAGTCAAAAGGCAAAAGAGGCGTACAAGATAGTAGTTCGCTAACAAAAATACCAGGCCTCAGGAAAATATGGAGTCTTCTATTCCATTAGTATGTCTAGAAAACAGATACTGGCACAAAAAGAATCTACTCCACTTGAAAAATTGGTTCTCCAAGAGAAATTTATCCCAAGAAGGCAAACCAGTAAAGCCTCTCGGCTTAGTGTGAGCAACAGCAAGCAACATCATAAAGGTTAGAATAGGTATAAGACCCCCAATTTGACTTATTAGAAAACAAAACGGGGTTGTGAAGCTAGTTAGGCCACCACAGTTGCAGACTCAACAAGAAAGGATAACTGAAAGAAGAGCAATGGAAAATGAGTGAATGATAGGACTACCCCAAAGGGGGGTGTCCAAATGCCTAGTCATATAAGATGTACCTTGCTCTGGCATGGACTGACTTTTCACTTTAGAATCAGGAAACACCACCAAATTTCCACATTTGAGATCTACGGGACAACTAGAGTCCACTTCTTCTTCATACATCTGTCTTGCCCTCTCTGTTGCATCTATGTTCAAACAGGAACCAGCTGTCACTGTTTTGTTCCTGGACTTCCAATCTAGGGCAAATTCTGATATGATATAGCCAGGTCCTTTCCCAGTTACTTTGGAAGGTTGACAACGCTCAGAGCGCCTCTTAACAATGGTCAAATCACCAGATGCTTCTTTTCCTTGAATGCCAGATTCCCCATCTGATGTTCATCAAAAGCACGAAGCATGAATAGAGAAAACAACAAAATCCCCTCTTAATAACAACTGAAGAAAGTATCCTTACCGGGTGCATGACGATGGACATCCTCCACACCATCAGCAAAAACCTTGGATCTAAGAAAAATCTCAACAGCTTGCCTGAGAGATACATTAGGTAGCAAATCTTCAGCTCTGCATTTGGCAGAACAATTTGGACAGCGTGACTTCTCATTTAGCACTGGACGAATACCTATGCACCAATAAACAAACTGATGTTTTCAGACTAACTATACAAAAAAAATAAAATTAAAAGGTCCTGCCAAATCATTGGTTGTAAAAAGCAAGACAAAAAACTCAGATGTGCTTTTTTTTGTCATTTAGACCCACAGGAAGCCATTCACAGAGAATTACTGAGATCTACTTAATCCACAAATGACAAATCAAAGAACAGAACATGCTGGCTTTACTGCAGGTCCATAAGGATGCACTTCTCACCCTTTTAGTGGTGTGCAGTTTGATAAGAAATTCCATGTGATGGCTGCTAAGTATGAATATCATGGACATTTAGGCATATAAAAAGTATAGAAAGTTTAAACTCAATTCCTTAGGACAGCTAGGAGATCAATACATTTTACATAATTTGGCTAGCCGGAGAACCTAATCTTCTTATATCAAATCCCAACTCCTCAGCAGTGAAGATCATACAAAACATGCTTCAGCCTTCAGCCCAACATAATAAGATCCTTTCTGGCAACTACTAAGATTCTCCTATCCTGACAGCTCATCTGAGCAGATGTTTGCCAATCTTCTGAGAATTTTACGGGCTAAACTAAATAAACTTCATAGAAAACACATGAATGAAAAACTTACATCGCTCACAATAACTATTATGGCAACAAGGTATCATCACTGCTTCATCATAAGGTGCATTGCAGAGAGAGCATTTGAGCTCTGACGGCAGGTCAGCATTTTGATTAGCTATAAAAGAGGCATTGATGGCCCTGTAATTTTCGAGCAAGTATAAGAGTTAGACTCTTGGGACAAATGACAACACATACTAAAACATATTAACTTATGAGAGCGCTTACTTTTGCAATTTTGAAGGTTCTTCAGTTCTAGTTTTTCCTTCAACCAGCAACTTGTCCCTTCCCATCCCCATTGCCAAGGGACCTGGAAGAAAGTTCACATAAGGCGGAATGTACGGCAGGAGAATTGAGAGAAGCACAAAATATATAGAATGCAAGTTACCTCTTGAAACAGCCTCACTGCGATCACTATCATATAATCTCCGACCTAATTCTGTTGTTAGCTTATTACATCTGAGAACACAATAGATGTGTGACAAAGAAAAGTAAACACAATTAGCAATTTAGCACCAAAGCCCAGTAAGTAGAAAATCGCGAATCTGATTAAGCAGGTTCAGATCAAAACTACCTTGCAGCACCAATTTTGGGGCTTTCACTGCTAATACTGCAATTTTTTTCCTCATTGAAACTGGAGTCATCAACCAGTCTCTCCAGAACAGGACACACGTCATCCCCGAAGTCATCAAAGTCAACAATGTCCTCTTTCTACGCGAGAAAACAGCAATTGAACTTATATTGGAGTTGAAAAGGCAATTAAACGCAAAAGATTTGTACTGGCGAGTAAGAAAAGATAAATTGATGTGCGAGATGATAAACCAAGGATAACAATCTCGCTTCTTTCCAGTGAATACCCTCCCAACGTTTGGTCAAAATTAACATAAAGTAAAATGTTATCAAAGCCGATAGTTATGACATACCACTTTCAGAGAAGGTTTCTTCGAAGTCCTGTCCTTATCATCCGGTGAAGTGAGAACGTCAGGATTAATATCCTTGATCCCAAAATTCTCGATAACATCATTGCTATAGCTACAAATATGTATATTTGACTTTAGAAGGAATTTTGTGGGAAAAGTGAACGATCAAGCGAGAAAAAGATACGCATACAAAAAATAAATAGAAAGCAGCGGCCTATTAATGCTGATCAAACAAAGAAAAGGCAGAAGAGAGTCCGCTAATAGCTACTTCCCACTAGAATGGAAGACCAATGATGCTAAAAGGAAGGGCAGGACAATGAATTTGAGGTGGGCGAAACACCAGTTAATCACGTTTTTTTTTTTTCCTTTTTCATCAAAATATCCTTCATTGCCCTCAGTCATACCATATAAATTTGGATATGGAAAATAACAAGGTGATAGCGAAGGGGCCAACAAATCAGTAAAAATATAGACGCGAATCACTACGCTGACAGAGACTGGCTAATTAGGGAACTACGGAGAGTTATTTTGCAACTCCTGATCTTACATGGCAAGAGGCAGCGCAGATCCAGCGGGTACTCTCTTAATAATCACACTTGAACCACTTGGAATTTGAACATTGTCGTCTCTGTACTCTGCAAATATAGGGTAGGTCAATATGAAATTAATTTCGCTAAACCTGCGCTTATGTAAAACAAATACAAATTCAAGTGCACCAGACTTGGGAACCACGACATTTGGATTAGGGCATGCAAAATGTTGCTAGTCTTGATGTAAATAACCAGGTACACTCTGGCATCTATAATTTACCAAAACCAAAGCCCATAGAACTGATCGCCGTTACTGGTTGAGATTAAGCGATCCCCTCTCTCGGTGTAGCCGACAGTAATTCCATGCACCGCATACAAGATAAAAGCGCATCCTATTCCATCATAGACTATTACCGGTCAATCAATGCCTAGGCCACGGTTACGACGACACACCCCCACCTAACTCACGAAACCACAACTACTTGTCATTCTCGTTCCATTCGTACATGATTCCTCCCACAGATCCAATCGGCCCTGCGACCAATTCTCATCTCAACTTTGGACGCCGTTCCATTTGTGAAAGCGCTTACGCTGAGCCGAATCATGCGAATTTACGAAGAAAAAAAAAAAACCCGACGTAAAGGCCCGTACCTTCGCCGGTGGCGGCGTCGGAGATGCGAAGATCGGAACCGGAGCAAATGTTCAGGTTCTTCAGGCGGCGAATCCTGGTCTTGAGATCACCGACTGAAATACAAGGCCGGTCGTCGTCGATGGGAACCGAGTCGAAGTGCGCCGAGCTCCTGAACTTGAACCTGATGGCCATCGCCGAAACACCAGCAAGGGAAGAACGTCAGGAGCTGCCTGAGATAATGGAGATTCCGCGCGATCGAAGGAGGACGACGCGATGGTTTCAGAGAGGTTTTAGCGCGTAGAGAGAGAGAGAGAGAGAGAGAGAGGGGCACGAGGAAGGGAGCCGAATGGTTTCAGGGGGTATTTATACTTCGCTTTTTTGTGTGTGTTTGCGGCCGCTTTTTTTAAATGGATTCGGGCTCGGGTCCTTCCACGTGACCCGGTGAAATTTTAGTTTTTTCCAACAGGAGGAGATCCGAGACCACGCCCGTATGCCATCGCTTTTCATGTTTGTTTTTATTTTTATTTTCATTTTCTCGTGTAATAAAATCATTTTAAGTAGACGCTGGCATCCGAATAATGCGCACATGTGAATGTGAGCAATCGAATTGAGCATGTGTGAGCATAAAAACCTTTCACTCAGTGTAATTCATAAAATTTATGAAGTTAGTTGAAGATGTTGTTAAGTAGAATGTTGACGATAAGTTATGCGAGCTTGAGGTAATTATCGTGACAAGTGGAGCCAAGAATCACGGTTGGCCATTGTCTTTTAATTTTACGTATAAGCGACATGCAGTCTTTTAAACGGTTTGATCTTTTGGATGAGTGATAAAGAGTTTGATCTGCAAGCATGTATTTCAAAAAAATGATGAAAATGGTATGAAATTCAAAAACATCTTTTGCAATGATCGGGATAGACACTAAATTCGGATATTTTGCATTATTACTAGTATGGAAGCATGGATATTAAATATAGATAATGGAAATGTGGAACTATAGATAGACGAGTCGGATGTTCGAATTAGAGTTTTTTAAATGGAAGGAAAATTGGAGGATTTGGAAAAGTATATGTGAAAACAATATTTAGTAATTCTGTTGATATTTATTATAATGGACACTTTTTTTTTTTTGCCAAAACAACATTATAGAACTTTATTGCTGTATTGTCATGATAATGGACTTGGATTTAAAGTTGGAATTTAATTCAAAGTTGTCGAAATCGATTCGACATATCACTACAGAGTATTTATTCATTTGCAAAAATTGGCATGATAATAAAAGCATTTTGGCAAATATCATTTTACCATCTTTTTTATTTTTTTTTCTCGAGTAAATACCGATATTTGCTAAAGGCCCGATTAATGAAAAGTGTGCTTAATAATATCATATGAAAATTTTCAAAACTTACAAAATATATTTCGTCCTCAATAAAAAAATTGTCCAATCCTCGAAAAGCAATGATAGGTACTTTCTTCGAAAAGATAATGATACGAATGGATCTTGAATTTTGACCAAATATGTAATGTGGTTTATGAACTTTTAATTTATTAATGTGGTACTTTGATTTTCGATACATGTTCAATACAATTCATAAACTATATGAAAATGTTCGGTGTTGTCATTATATCAATTCAAGATTAAGGACAAATATTGAATATTTTCATATTGTTCATGGACTAAATTGAGCATTGATTATAATGAACAAATTAAAATTTTAGGGATCACATTGCACATTGGGCTAAAGTTCAATGACCACATTGAACAAATAAAATTTCAGAGATTACAATGTACGTTTGGCCAAAATTCAAGGATCATTTATCTTATTATCCTCTCTTCGAACAAGTGGCTTGACTTGAGGGTATGCTTGTAAATTCTGACAATTATTCCCATTGGGCTGGGCTTGATGGGCTAAGGCCCAATACTCGACATATCGGTCCTCAATCAATCGATTGATCGGAGAATCAAGATTAGGGTTTGGCGGAGGAAGAAGACCAGTGGTAGTAGTAACTGTAGCTGCTGATCGCCGAGGAAGAGCTCGAGCGTGTTCGATCCCTGCAGAAGAAGCATGGCGACTCAAATTAGCAAGAAAAGAAAGGTTCTTTCTCCTGTTCACTCTCGCGTTCCTTGGTTGTGGAAATGAAGTATTGAGCTCTTCGATTCATCATCCACACGGCTGTGCGCCATGATCTTTGGGAAGTTCAGCTGAATTCCTTCAGGAATGTGCGGATTGGGATTCCTGCAAGTTTTGTTTTTTTCAGCTCATGCTAATTGATGACCGTTGGGAGTTATTGGGTTGTGGCTTCTGGTGCTGTCATGTGTAAGCTTTCGACGACTTACAGAATTGGGAACAAAAAGTTTCAGTTTCAATTTGTCTGGTTTTCCCAGTAACTAAAAGATGGGTGTGTAAGATGGGGTGAGCTCATCGTAGCGTCAGTGATTGGCGTGGTTTGAACAGTCGTCGATGTCATCTGTTGTGTTGGCTGAAATGGGATTGGAAGCTTGCAATATTACTCTGCAGTGCTTCGGCTGGTGTACTTTATTAATATGGTGCCATCGAGTCATTGACGAAAATGTTTCGGCTTCTTTCACTGACATGACAATTGGTGTTCTTGGGTGAATGAACAGGGGTCTGTATGTCTTTTGATAGGAGGCTATCGTCTCCATTTCCATCGCGTTTCTGATAAACTGTCCGTTATATTGTGTTCCACTAGTTTGTGGCAGATGGCGTCTTCTTCGCAGAACTTAATGAGGTTCTCACCAGAGAGCTTGCTGAAGATGGATACTCTGGGGTCGAAGTAAGGGTTACCCCCATGCGGACTGAGATCATCATTAGAGCCACTCGCACTCAAAATGTGCTCGGTAAGAGTTGTACTTGAATATCGTATCCTCAGTGCATTCAATTTTTCCTTGGAAAAGAAGTTAATGGGATAGACACGAGGAGATTCACAACTAGCATTTTTAGCCTTTTGATTATATTGACTTTTAGAGTTAGAAGGTTGCCAACAGTTCCACTTATAAATACAATTCTGACAATACTCCAATTAAGGTTTTTATAATGCTTGTTCAAAAGAAAATAGTGGGACTTTTCCTAGGTCTGAATTGAAGTATCTTCAGCTGCTTCTCTTCCTGGGTGCAGTTCAACTGAATAATCTCGGGCCTTCTCCTCACTACCTTGTGCCTCACTTCCGTTTCTACGTTTGCATTACTTCCGATGCCTCCTTCCATTTACTGACAAGCCTATTACTTTTAGAATCAACCAAAATAGATAACGGCAATATGACCCCATTGCGTATCCTCATATCAATACTGACAGAGTACCCAACAAATTCAAGGTCGAGTACTTTGTTTGGATTGACATTAGTGAATAGTTGCATAATTGTTGTTCTAACAGGAGAGAAGGGGAGAAGGATTCGGGAACTGACTTCTGTTGTCCAGAAACGTTTCAAGTTCCCTGAAAATGGTGTTGAGTTATATGCCGAGAAAGTTAACAACAGGGGCCTCTGTGCCATTGCTCAGGCGGAGTCTCTGCGGTACAAGCTCCTGGGTGGCCTGGCTGTTCGGAGGTACATGACGCAGCTCTAAATGGCACCCCAATTATATGATTGCCAAAAATAAATCATCACCTTCTTTTTCTTTGTGCTGACTACACTTCCATTTGCCCTTAGTTTTTTAAAGTAGATATATTGCTTAATTTTAATCATTTTTTATTGTGGTGTTTGGTCTTATCTATTGTAGTGTATTTCATTCACTGCTGCTGAATATTGACTTGATTGTCTTCATAATGAAATTTGAGAGAACTATCCTAGGATCTTCCCGATTTCTTTCTCTGGACCATCTCTAGGGTGAGTTGGTTGCTTTTTAAGTTCTTTTCTCATGTCTGAGGACAGTCAAGTTTTATGGTTCCCATTTATTTTGTGGTAATTTTGGTTTCATCCCTTGCAAAAGTTATTTATGAGAAAAGCATGTGGACGTTGGCCTCACTGCTGGCACTGCTTATTTGAGCATCAGTAATACAATATTGTCAGCATGAAAATACTGTTGTGTGATTTAAGGTTTCTACCTGAAGTAATGTTATGTGAGCCTAGCTGTTCCTGCTTGTATCTTCTTATCTTTTTTCAGAACTTTAGTGCTTCGTATGTATCACATTTCTTCATTAAGTTAGCCCCTCTAGGGCTGAAGGGGATCTGAATGGCTGAAAGTAGAGGGTTCTTTTCTTCCACCATCTTGTGGAATCATTTAGTTTTACTGTTGCCTGATAGTTTATTTTTTCCTTAGATAGGAGAAACACGCATAGATCAGTGTGTGACTTATTTTGTACCTGTAAAAAATTCTCTGCTGCAGATACTTTTGCATCTGTTAGTCGCCCAATAGGTGTTATTCTATGCATAGATCGTTTGTTGTCCCATTCTCGGGGGCTTATTCTCCTCTCCCTGCTTTTGAACGACATGGGCTTGCCTCTCTCTCAATGTGATGATGTTATTTTCTTATTGAGTGCTTGTAGTGGTAGTCTTATACATGTCCAAAGGTTTTAAAGCTTGGAAACCATCTTCAGGTTTTCTTCACGTTGTTGCAATGGGGCAATCTTACTTGTAAACCATTGGCGACAACCATTATACTTAGCCATTTTTTTTTATATCTTCGTCTCCCTCTGAGAATCATTTGGGAAGATTCATTGATGCTTGACCATTTAGTTAAAAATAAATTTTGTTGATTATTATGTAGGGCTTGCTATGGTGTTCTGCGATTTGTGATGGAGAGTGGTGCCAAGGGATGTGAGGTACGTTTTATGATGGAAATGAGCATGCTATCTACTGTTTTTGTCTTCCCCACCATTTTTCTTGGTACTAAAAGCTTCAGGAAGTTCTGAGATTCGGGTGCTCATGCAGGTCATTGTGAGTGGGAAGCTGCGTGCTCAACGTGCTAAGTCGATGAAGTTCAAGGATGGGTACATGATATCCTCTGGTCAACCTGTCAACGAGTATATTGACTCTGCTGTCAGGCATGTTCTTCTAAGACAGGTGAGACGTCCTTCTTCTCCTCACTTTTTTTTTTTTTAAGAATCATGTAATTGCTCCATCTTGCCAAGGCTGACACCTGGTGAAATCTTATTCCTTTCTCTCTTGAATCGATCAGGGCGTGCTCGGCATCAAGGTCAAGATCATGCTTGACTGGGATCCCAAGGGCAAGCAAGGACCAACGACACCATTGCCTGATCTGGTGACTATTCATCCCCCCAAGGAAGAGGAGGAATATATTCCACCAGTGGTGACCACCAACATCGAGATTCCAGTAGCTTAATCGGCAGTTCCGATCACGTCATTACCTCAGCACGATGTTTTGTTCTTATAGTACTGTATGCCTCAATGTAACTTTCTCATAGCTCGCGCCACTCCTTAGCTCTCCTAGTTTGTGGTACGAATTTTGGTGAAGATTTCTGCTTTACATAATTTGGCTGGAAGATGTTTTCAGTTGTTATTTAGAATAACGAAGAGTCACCTAGTAAGTTGTACTTGCCCTGGTTGATGACAACAATTCAAAACCGTCGTTTGCTTACAATTCCACTGTCTAAGCTTGCTTGCTTTGTTGTCGATTGTCATTTATGTTGAGGTTGGTACCATTCTGAACTTTAGATACCTCTCTTGGCATATTCAATGATTTTCTTTCCCCTTATTTGAGCTCAGGCGAGATACTTCACATATTTAAAACGAGCTGATATAGAAGAGAGCTTGGAACTTCACAGGTTTACATGGACAGTACTTACCGCCGTGCGCCCTGCTTCAGTCGAATTACTGGATCGGCACAATGCCTACGATCGTCGATGATGCAGCCTAGCATCATAACCTCCAATTCCTATCGTATGCATGCACATGCTCTTATGCACGTGCACAGACAAACAGGGTCTTTAGCTGGAACCTAAACTTTTCCGAACACGTGCATTCAAGGGCAAACATGCACATGATATGCATTATGCAGTCGTTCCATGGCGGCTTACGTTAGATTACATATATTTGTCTGAGCAATAACTCAATACTTTTCGACCAAAACCAAACCTAGTCATCTGATTTACCAGCAAGCGGACAAAGATTTTGCCAGATAGCCGGAGATTTCGACAGCCAAATGCAATCTTCGCCTGCCCTTCACGCCTCTTTCTCATTCTCGCTCTGGCACAGATGGACCTCTTGAGGAAGGAGATCATATCTAATATTCAAGCCGTCAAAAATTCTTTTTAACTCCATGACCAGTTCAGTCCTCCGCCTGTTCTTCTCTGCATAATCTTGGAAGTTCATCGTGTGATTGACATAGAGCCCGATCTTAATCTTGTACATGTTCTCGATCTCACTCACGAACATGTTGTGGTTCGGGTGCCAATAGTGCAGATTTTTCCCCAAGTACCTGACAAGAATAATTAGAAGAAATGGCTTTAGGAAATCTTTCATATGGTCCTGCAGCGAAAAAGTCTCTATCGGCCATTCCATTTGCAATAAAAACGAAGGAAATTGTAGCAACTCCATCAACTTACTTGTTTATCTTCTCTTTCAGTGCTCCGATTCTTTCCAATGGAGTCATAAAATCAATCGAGAACTCCACTTTGTCACCCATGTCTGGGCTTCTGCGGTAATTACTTATAGCTTTCGTAGCCAAAACTGAATTCGGATAGTTGATTAATTCATTATCGAGCTTCAAGAAGACAGTGCTCAAGATATTTATCTCCTCCACCATCAACTGTCATGAGAAATATGAGTTGCTATAAGTTGGACTCATCTCGACATAAAAGTGGAATGGGTTCTCTTGGGCGTTACCTGAACACCATCAATAACACAACGATCGCCAACATCAAATGGATGCCTAATGAATATAAAGATGATACCCTCAAATATTGACTTGCAAGTGTTGCCGAAAATGAAAGCTGCCATAACAAGCTGTGACGAAAGCAGGACTAGTACTTTGGTAGTAGCAATTTCCATCAAAAGAAGCCATATGATGATGGTAATGACGATCAATATTCCCGCCACAAGCTTGTTCAATTGCCTTACTGCTGTTTTCGTGTCACTTAAAGCATGTATCAGCACTTTACGGCCTTGATAAACCTTCACCTGCAAAAGGATTGTGTCTTACACTGAAATCTCCTTTCACTTCTCAGCAAATTCGCATATTAAAAGACGGATCACTGGAATGAAGAGGAAGAGTGCGGAGCCACAATGCATGTTAACTGCTCTTCACATGGAAAAGGGCAGCAAGACAAAGTTACAATGAATCAAACATAAATGCACTGACCACCCAGTTTGACAAAGATTTTATGTCTATTCGTCCAGTTTCTGATCCTTCAAGCAATGGGAAGACAAGATCCACCTCTTCCTTGATCATGAATCTTTGAAGATCGTCTTCGTCGAAGTACCTGCACAAAATATAATAAGGTTAGCAAAAGACCAAACAATCAGTTAATCTGCTGAACCGTTTCATTTTCTCACTTGCAGTCCAGCTGAGCGACGTTTCTGAAAATGTGATATGCAGCAGCCATCGCTTCCATCTCGTTCGTTATCTCCTTATCCGCTTGCTCAACTCCTCCATCATCGACGCTTTCATCCAAAGTATTCGATAGGGTAGATAGGCTTGTATTTCTCACTGGGTCAACCAATACATTCATCGTCCAAGTCGTAACCTTTTCTTGCTTCAGCTTATGAATCTTCCCCATATCAATCACCTTCGTCTCCTTTCTCATTTTACCTTTCCTCGTAGTTGTGAAACTAAACTGGCCGACACTAGGTTCTTTCCCCACCATCTCAGCCAGCTCTATGAGAGGCGGCCCGGATAATGTTTGCAAAACGTAGTGATGGAAGATCAGTTTTTGAATTCGATCAAATAATGCAGAGACGTCTAAACTCAATACCATCATCTTCAGCAGTAAAGTCTTTAAGAACCATAGAAATGAACTGATAAGAATCGAGACGAGAGTCCAGGTTATGTAATCCAAAACCTTATTGGCAATCTTTGACCTCTTAACACCTCGATTAAATAACAGTATCCATGTGAGAAGAACGAAGGCCAACCAAGTGAAAACTTGAATGCTCTTCGTCAAACCATGAACAAAATAGAGTACATCTTCCGGAAGTAAAAAGTTCCTCTCAATCAAGAAAACTATACAGTGCATCACCAAATTGGTAATCGACATGCCAGAGAATAGCACCATTACAAGTACACACCACTTCCACATCTCTAAACCCCATAGCTTAGATGCTTCCAATCGATCAACTGTTAAACTAGCCACCAAGCACCCAAGAATGAGAAAAAACACGGTCCGTTCAACCAAAGACTTGGTCTTTATCCTCTTATGCTTTGCTTTGCTCAATTCAGGAGTGACATCTTTGTACATCTCTTCGTCATCTCCTCCTCCTCCACCTGATCCAGGAGATGCCATGAGCGGTGTCATCGGAGTGATGGAAGCATTACTGGCCAAACGCATCGATCTGTTATTGGGCTCTTTTTCAAACATACTGGGATCAATCGGATATGGTTGCTCCCCAAACCTCGACTTCGGTATTGAGTACACCGACCTATTGAAAGTCCTCTTCCTAACAATAGCTTCGTTAGCATTGGGAGCTTTAGGTGGCTCATTCCGGCTAGGGCTGAGACTGGCTATTTCGGGAGATGGGCAGCTCATTGGCGCTGATTTTGCGACACCGGTGCTCGATTCACTCGTTGCCTGGCGGGGAGAATCCACCCGGGTTTGTTTTGAGGTGGCAGTTTCCAATTCCTTGGAAGATGAGCCTTTTGGGCTCTTGCCCTCAGTCACAGCTTCCGCATCTCCTTCAGTCGAGATGGTCACAATTACTTCATCTCCATTGACATTCCTTTTCTCCGACATGGTGATCTCACCGCCTTTTAGACGTTCTCCTTTAGAATCCATTCGCGATTCAGGACACGTTCCAAAAGTTCAAAACTTTACCGCTTATAAGGCTTCAATTCAAGCTGAAACTCTGGACAACACAAGAGTAGACCAAAAGAGAGAATTCAAGCGCAGATCTACTTCCACTGAAATGCGGACACACAGACAGCAACAGGCCAACACAACATGCATGATATAGACTGAGCTCGTGGACTGACTCTAGCACTCGAGTCAGAGAAAAAGTTTAGGCCTTACCAACAAATTCAACTTCTAATCAATAATCACCAACTCGGGACACATAAAGGAAGAGGTACAGCTTATGCGGCAGATGATTCTCGATCAAGAAATGGAAACAGTCAAGTGATCTGGTGGATGTTCATTATGGGTAAAGTTAAAACTGAAATACGAAAAGGAGATCAAGAAAACCGCGTACCTTAACAAAGATTAGCGCCCTCCGCAGCGAGAGAGTTACTTGTTTACCTGTCCTTCTCTTCTTTCTCTGACCGATGAAAACATCTTTCTCAGTGTGACCGCAGTATGTGTGCGCACAAGAAAGTTTATGGTCGTCCAGTAGGTCTCCGACCTGAAATCTTTGACGTCATATTTTTCTTGCCATCGCAAAGAAAATTGTTGGATATTCGGAAAGGACAAACAAAGTAGAGCAATGTGATCATTATTCGAAAGTTCATAATCATGCTTGGTTCCACAACAAGAAATTCGAAATCTATCGACGAACGACAACTCACATTTCGTATATTGCCTATATTTAACTCCGTGAATAATGGTTGCGCCTTTTCCACTTCTTTTCCACTCTCTATAACAGTGTCCTCACCATATTAGCCTCATGTGTTCCACTGCTTTTCTAAAAAAGTGAGCTTTTCTTTTCTTTTTTTTGTTGATCATAGATTTTTCTTTAAGATTAATACCCGAAAGATTCCAAACCGATAGACAAATTTATTTGACGTCCCACTTCCCTCTTCCTTTTTCTTACTTCTCTCTGTTCTCTTCTTGCAGGTTACCACTTTCTTAGAAAAAGCAGTGGTGCCGTCATGGAGAGGCTCCATGGACAAACGTCACTTGCAAGATCACTTCTAATAGAAACTGAGGAGCATCTGGATATAATAATGAAGCGGCTTCCATCTAGCAATCCCAATTGGATTTTCCACATAGTATATCTTATCAACTCCATAAACTTCACAGGCAGAGAAAGAAAGAGAGCCGGTTTCATGAGAGAGGGCTTCGCCATGGATGACCTTGACCTTGGAGAGGAGGATGAGAGCGGATTCTCAGTGGCGGCTTTGCGAAGATATGCTGGTTTTAGGCGTTGACGATCCAGTCCTTCTCGACCTCGAGGGCTTCGCTGCTGAAGCTAACATCATCCTCCATTGACAAGTTAAGTTGCACGCGAATAACTGTATAATTAATGGGAACAATTGTTCGATCTCGATTTGGAACTCGAGCAAATTATATCGTCTGCTATACACGTCCCATCTAATACCAATGCAATCTGTTCCACGGACGTGTTTAGTTGAATGTCTTGCTTCTCAGCAAATTATGTTGGGTCACACTCAGATGAGCTTCTTTCAGCCAGTCCTATCCTTATCTCATAAAGGAGCATGAGATTATTAGAGAGTCCAACAAGAAAAAAAAATTGATTAATATCACGAAAAATTCCAAACTGATATATTTGTGATAAATTTACCCACATAAAATTCCAAACCGGTACACCTATGACAAATTTATCCTAATTAGTATACCACGAAAAATTTTAAATTGGCACACCTCTGATAAACGGAGGGTAAAACCTCAAATTGGTATATTCCGTCAACTGCCACGTGCTATCTAACTCAGCAATTTAATGATAAAAATTGACAGAAACTAATGAATGGTAAATTTGTCACATGTATACAAATTTGAGTTTTTCATGGTATTAACCCAAAAATGAAAGATCTTTTATAAGCTTGTCTTTTTGCTATACATTTGATCGTCCTCAAAAGGGCATAGTATTAAACTGAGTGAATACTAGGTAAGAGCATCGCTGGTCATACCATCCTCAAAAGGGCACAAAAGTTGTGTGATCGACAAGAGGAAAGATTGTCCAAAAATTCCTAAATCTATTGTATGGTGGCCAATTCAGCCTTAGAATTTTTAATTGTGTCAATTTAATCCTAAATCTTTTGATGATTTACTAATGTAGTCATTCGAGTCGATTTGTTTGGAGATTACTGATGTGCATGCAGGTTAACTTGCGTGATATAGCTGGCGCTAACATGATAATTTTTTTTTAATTTTTTAGTTTAATTTTATTTATTTATTTTCTTTTTAGGATAAGTGCATTAGAAGTCCTAAAACTTGTCACGAAAGTGTAATTAAGTCCTAAAATTGACAAAAAGTACAATTAAATTCTCGAACTTGTCAAATTGATGTAATCGAGTCCTTTCGTTAATTTCGTCCAACTTTGTTAACAGAAAATGTTAACGTGGCTTTTTTCAATATTTTCTCTATTCTACGTGGTGATGACGTGGCCAAAACGACGTCGTTAATTTGATTTCTAATACATATTTTATTAAAATTAAATAAAAATAAGCTAAATTAATAATAATAAAAAAGGTGGGGTTTCAAACTAGGTGTCCCCACAATCGCCGAGAAGGGCCGACGATGGTGGGGGATGGTCTACCGGGGTCGTCGGGTCGACCACTATCGCCAAGGTTGAGGTGAGGGCCGACGAACCCAGACCCTCGCTAGCCATAGCCCACTATCGCCAGCCCTTGCTGCATGGTTTCTCACCCATCTGTTTTTTTTAAATTAAATGAAATTTGTATTAAAAATCAGATTTTGACCAAAACGACGTCGTTTTAACTTTATGTTCATGCTTTTGCCACGTCATTGCCATGTGGGAGAGAGAAAATATTAAAAAATTCATGTTAGCATTTTCCATTAGCTAAGTTGGACATAGTTAACGAAAAGACTCGATTGTTCATACTTGACAAGTTTTAAAACTTGATTTCACATTTTGTAAGTTTTAGGATTCAATTGCACTTTCGTGATAAGTTTTAGAACTTCTAGTGCACTTATCACTTTCTTTTTTTAGCATTAAGGGCCAGCCCAAAAAATTTGAAAATAATTACAAAAATTGTTCATGTCAGCATTAGCCATGCCACTAGGTTGGTCGACGTTCACGTCATCAATTTCTAGCTAAAATTGATTGGAAGGATTATATTGGAAAATCGTAAAGGAATTTTAGGACTAAATTGACATAATTGAAAGGTTTAGTACTGAATAGGTTTAGACTTTTTGAACAATTTTCTCACAGCCAAATGGTGGGCAACATCTTGACCGGGTCTCTCTTCTTCCTTCTTATCTCAACTTTAAGGCGAAATGACTCAACGTTAATCGTTCAAAAAGAGTGTTCTCTTTATTATTGGTGTCGATGCGCAATGGATCACCATAGCCGAGCAGCAAAACGACAACGGATTTGGTCCTGCGCATCAGAGGGAGACTTGAAAACGAGAGGTCCAGAGGTGACGCCTATGGTCACCTCGGCCTTCCCATGATGCATTATTGTCTCTTTACTTTTGCATGGTGAGGATGACTTGACTTCACTTGAGTAGAGCTTTGTCTTCGATCTTCTATTTGGCATTTGAGACTTTGCCTTTTTGCGATATTGCTAAGGGGAAATAAAAGAAAATTCTAAATAAGGATATGAATTGTCCTTATTTTTTCAATTAAGGATTTGAAGTAGACTTTATTTCAAATAAAGATCTAAAGTGCCATCATTTTCTTAATTAAGGGCTTGAAGCGAATCTTGTTTCAAATAAATATTTGAAATGCCTTCATTTTCTCAAATAAGGGCATGACTCAAATGCATTTTCGTCATTTTGCTTTTTTATTCTTTTTCCTTTTCTCTTTTTTTTCTTCTCTTCCACCTTCATGGACATTCGTTCATGGCCTGTTGGATGCCACCCATCGCCAATGAGGTGACGGAGAACACTAGAGAAGAGAGAGGGAGGGAGGAAGTGGAGACAAAGAGAAAGAGGCCTGGGAGGGAAAAGGCGAGGATCACCGGCCCTAGCCAAGGCGCTGGCGACCTCGCCGGCCATGGCTGCTACCCCCCACCAGCGATGGGTAGTGGCCAACAGGCCATGAACGAACGTCCATGAAGGTGAAGGAGAAGAAAAAAAAGGAAAAAAAAAGGAAATAAGAAAGAGAATCAAAAAGCAAAATGACGAAAATGCCATTGAGTTAGATTTTTATTTGAAACAAAATCCACTTCAGACCCTTAATTGAGAAAATGAGGACACTTCAGGCTCTTATTTGTAATTTTCTCGGGAAATAATGAATAACATAATTCGTCTACCTTCATAGATCAATTTTTTCTCACGAAAGCTTGAATCATCATGGTTGGCGCACTTACTCGGAACGCTGAAGAATTTTTTTTATTAATCCAGGAAATGGATGCGACCTATTTGATTTTCCATCAATTGCATGCAAACTCCTTCATGGTAGGATGCAAGAACTTTTGTATATCCAAATCTTTACCAGTGTGCCCCGAAGTATTGAAAAGAGGGGGGAAAAGAAGAAGGAAGTGGAGGACAGATAATCGACGGGAAGGTGCATCGAAAGTAGTAGGACGTTTTGCTTTTATATTGCGATTTAAGCCATTCAAATGGAATGATTACTTTTTTGACCTCTTGAAAAAGAAGTCAAGTAAGTCCTTATGGCGAATGCTAGCATCGCGTTGGAACTAGTCCAAATGTAACCCAATTAAAATTGCCTAGGAAAAATCAGGGAACTTTTGAAAGGAAGACCTAGATTGCAATTGTTTTAAAAAGGATGAGGACTTAATTACAAAGATTGAAAGATTTTGTGCTATATTGTATTTCTTCAATAAGACTTATTGCGATTTTCCTATAATCAATCATATACACTATACTAGCACGTTATTGATAATTTTCAATGGGCGTGAATGCTTAAAATCCGATCAATTAATTTCTCTAACCAAATCTTTTGTGTCTACTCAAGATCACCTGGTCTTTTCTTTGCTAAGCATACTAGTGATGTCTAAATTGCAATGTTAACAAAGCTAGGAAATGCGTAAAGCAACGAAATATCCGTCCCACTTACACATAACTCAAAAGCACTCCGCGTTAAGTAATTTTTCACAGCATAAACACCCTTAGGGGATCACATTTTGGTGTTAATCCCTCTCTAAAATCTAAACATTTTCAGTAAGCGTCTGCTTAATTACTCTCAAATTGGGGGTAATTGAGGGAAAGCCCGAAAAGGGCGGTCTAATTGAAGGGTCTTGGTCCCAAGAGAGGCATATGAATTGGACAAGCTCTTTCAATTGGCCATTTCCATCCTCCAGAAGCGCAGGCCTGAGCTTGCCTTCTGCTACTTCCGCTGCAATCTGTTTGCATAACACAATGTAAGAAGTCGATGAATGCACGGTAGCATTTTAATCATAGACAATAGCCACATTTGAATTGGGGAAATTTTTTTATTGACCATTGAAAGATGAAACAGAGTACCTGGGCAGGGCCGAAATCAGTCCCGATGTAAGGGGATTCGCCGGGGACGAGCTCGTTGAGTATGACCCCGAAGCTGTACACATCGCGTTTCTCGTCGTAAGGCTCGCACCATATCACTTCCAGCGCCATGTAAACATAAGTCCCTGAGAAGGATTTGGGAACTGACTTCTGTTGTCCAGAAACGCTTCAAGTTCCCTGAAAATGGCCGTGGAGTTATATGCCAAGAAAGTTAACAACAGGGGCCTCTGTGCCGTTGCTCAGGCGGAGTCTCTGCGGTACAAGCTCCTGGGAGGCCTGGCTGTTGGGAGGTACATGACGCAGCTCTAAATGGCACCCCACTGATATGACTACACTTCCCTTTTATATTTCTTCTGGACACCATCTTTAGGGTGAGTTGGTTGCTTTCTAATCTTCTCGTCTTCTCCAGAACTCTGGGGCTGAAGGGGACAAATCTGAAGTTGCCTGCATGTACTTTTGCATCTGTTAGTTGCCCAACAGGTGTTATTCTATGCATAGATTGTTCGTTGTCCGGTTCTCGGAGGCTTTTGCTCCCTGCTTTTGAATGACATGGGCTTGCCTCTCTCTCAATGTGATGGTGTTATTTTCTTATTTGAGTGCTTGTAGTGGGAGTCTTATACGTCCAAAGGTTTTAAAGCTTGGAAACCATCTTCAGGTTTTCTTCACGTTGTCGCAATGGGGCAATCTTACTTGTTAACCGTTGGCGACACCCATTGTGCTAAAGCCATTTTTTCACCTCTGAGAATCATTTGGGAAGATTCGTTGATGCTTGACCATTAAGTGAGAATTAAACTTGTGGATTATTGTGTAGGGCTTGCTACGGCGTTCTGCGATTTGTGATGGACAGTGGTGCCAAAGGGATGTGAGGTACGTTTCATGATGGAAATGATCATGCTATCTGCTGTTTTCGCCTTCCACCAGTGGTGACCACCGACATCGAGATTCCAGGAGCTTAATCGGCAGTTCCGATCACATCATTACCACGGCATGATGTTTTGTTCTTGTAGTACTGTATGCCTCAATGTAACTTTCTCATAGCTCGCGCTACTCCTTAGTTCTCCTAGATTGTGCTACGAATTTTGGTGGAGATTGCTGCTTTACATAATTTGGCTGGAAGATGTTCGAAGAGTCACCTAGTAAGTAGTACTTGCCCTTGATGACAATTTCAAAACCATCGTTTGCTTACAATTCCACTGTCGAGGCTTGCAGTAGCAAATATTGGATTCCTAAAAGAGGAGATTGTTCAAAACCTTGGAACATGATTCTGGTCTGTACATGGCCTCTGTTATAAGCAGCCCTGTTGTCATTAACGTTGAGGTTAGTACCATTCTGAATTTTAGAGACCTCTCGACATATTCGATGTTTTTCTTTCCCCTTACTCATGCTCAGACGAGATACTCCACATAATTGAAATGAGCCGATCGTCAATAATGCAGTACTCATGCCATGCGCCCACTTCAGTCGAATTACCGGACCAGAACAATGCCTATGATCGTCGATAATGCAGCCTAACATCATAACCTCCAATTTCTATCAAACACATGCACATGCTCTAATGCACGTCCACAGACAAACAGGGTCTTTAGCTGGAACCCAAACTTTTCCGAGCGTGCATTCATGGGCAAACATGTATATATGCATTCATTACATCGCAGATTATACGCATTTGAGGAACATAAAAGGCAAATTACATTCTTGACATCGTTCATACCTGCCAGCCTCTGCCAGCCTCAATGTTTCAAAAGCTAACGGCAACCGAGTCACCAATCCAAAATATCAGAAACCTATCACAAAACGTCCAAAGGATGAACAAGCTCTAGGTATGCTTTGCAATCCCCAGTCATCGTGTATCGGTTGGTCTCTTGATTGTCTTGACATGCCTCACATACATAAGGCAATGCAACCGTCTTCTGTAGGCCTCACTCCATTACTACATGAGCAGAAACAATTACGCAAGCCCATCTATCAAAAACCTAGTCATCTCATTTACCAGCATGCGGACGAAATTTTGCCAGATTGTCAGAGATTTCAACAGCCAAATGCAATCGCCGCCTGCCCTTCACGCCTGTTTCTCATTCTCAATCTGGCACAGATGGACCTCTTGAGGAAGGAGATTATATCTAATATTCAAGTCGTGAAAAATTCTTTTTAACTCGATGACTAGTTCAGTCCTCCGCCTGCTCTTCTCTGCATATTCTTGGAAGTTCATCGTGTGATTGACATAGAGCCCCAACTTAATCTCGTTCACATTCTCGATCTCCCTCACAAACATGTTGTGGTTCGGGTGCCAATGTTGCGGATTTTTCTCCAAGTACCTGACAAGAATAATTAGAAGAAATGGCTTTAGGAAACCTTTCATCCGGTCCTGCAGCGGAAAAGTCTCTATCGGCCATTACATTCGCAATAAGAAATGAAGGAAATTGTAGTAACTCCATCGACTTACTTTTTTATTTTCTCTTTCATTGCTCCGATTCTTTCCAATGGAGTCATAAAATCAATCGAGAACTCCACTTTGTCACCCATGTCTGGGCTTCTGTGGTAATTGCTTATAGGTTTCGTAGCCAAAACCGAATTTGGATAGTAGATTTTTTCATTATCGAGCTTCAAGAAGACAGTGTTCAGGATATTCATCTCCTCCACCATCAACTGTCATGAGAAATATGAATTGCTATAAGTTGGACATATCTCAACATAGAAATGGAATGGGCTCTCTTGGGAGTTACCTGAACACCATCAATAACACAACGATCGCCAACATCAAATGGATGCATTATGAACACAAAGATGATAGCCTCGAATATTGTCTTGCATGTATTGCCGAATATGAAAGCTGCCACAACAAGCTGTGATGAAAGCAGGACTAGTACTTTGGTCGTAGCAATTTCCATCAAAAGAAGCCATATGATGATGGTAATAACGATCAATATTCCCGTCACAAGCTTGTTCAATTGCCTTATTGCTGTTTTTGTGTCGGTTAAAGCATGTATCAGCGCTTTACGGCCTTGGTAAACCTTCACCTGCAAAAGGATTGTATCTCACGCTGAAATCTCCTTTCACTTCTCGGCAAATTCACATATTAAAAGACGGATCACTGGAATGAAGAGAAAAAGTGCGGAGCCACAACGCATGTTAACTGCTCTTTACATGGAAAAGGGCAGCAAGACAAAGTTGCAATGAATCAAACATAAATGCACTGACCACCCAGTTTGACAAAGATTTTATGTCGATTCGTCCAGTTTCTGATCCTTCGAGCAATGGGAAGACAACATCCACCTCTTCCTTGATCATGAATCTTTGAAGATCGTCTTCGTCGAAGTACCTGCACAAAATACAATAAGGTAACCAAAAGACCAAACAATCAGTTAATCTGCTGAACCGTTTCATTTTCTCACTTGCAATTCGGCTCAGCGATGTTTCTGAAAATGTGATATGCAGCAGCCATCGCTTCCATCTCGTTTGTTATCTCCTTATCCGCTTGCTCAACTCCTCCATCATCGTCGCTTTCATCCAACGTATTCGATAGAGTAGATAGGCCCGAATTTGTCACTGCGTCGACCAACATCTTCATCGTCCAAGCCGAAACCTTTTCTTGCTTCATCTTATGAATCTTCCCCATATCAACAATTACCTTCTTCTCCTTTCCCATTTTACCTTTCCTCAGAGTTCTGAAACTAAACTGGCCAGCACTAGGTTCTTTCCCTACCTTCTCAGCCTCCTCTATGAGAGGCGGTCCGGATAATGTTTGCAAAACGTAGTGATGGAAAATCGATTCTTGAATTCGATCAAAGAATGTAGCAACGTGGAAACTCGATGCTAACATCTTCAGCAGTAAAGTCTTTAAGAACCACAGGAATGAACCGATAAGAATCGAGACGAGAGTCCAGGTTATGCAATCCAAAACCTTAGTGGCAATCTTCGACCTCCTGACGCCTCGATTGAATAACAGCACCCACGTGAGAATAACGAAGGCCAACCAAGTGAAAACTTGAACGCTCTTCTTCAAACCATGAACGAAGTAGAGTACCTTTTTCCGAAGTAAAAATTTCCTCTCAATCAAGAAAACTACGAAATGCATCACCCAATTGGTAACCAACATGCCAGAGAATAGCACCATTACAAGTACACACCACTTCCACATCTCTAAACCCCAAAGCTTAGATGCTTCCAATCGATCGACCATTAAACTAGCCACCAAGCACACGAGAATGAGAAAAAAAAAGGTCCATTCAACCAAAGCCTTGGTCTTTATCCTCTTATGCTTTGCTTTGCTCAATTCAAGAGTGACTTTTTTGTAGATCTCTTCGTCATCCTCCTCTTCACCTCCTCCTCCAGCAGGTCCCGGAGATGCCATGAGCGGTGTCTTCGGAGTGACGGGAGCATTCCTGGCCGAACGCGTCAATCTGTTATTGGGCGATCCCCGTTTAAATGAGCCTCTGAAAGGAGAGTGTCCACCAACTTGTTCTTGCGACAATGCATTGAGCTCTTTTTCAAACATACTGGGATCAATCGGATACAGTTGCTCCCCAAACCTCGACTTCGGTTTCGAGTACACCGACCTATTGAGAGTCCTCTTCCGAACAAGAGCTTCATTAGCATTGGGAGCTTTAGGCGGCTTATTCCGGCTAGGGCTGAGACTGGCTATTTCGGGAGATGGGCAGCTCATTGGCGCTGATTTTGCGACAGCGGTGCTCGATTCACTTGATGCCTGGCAGGGAGAATCCACCCAGGTTTGTTTCGGAGCGGCAGTTTCCAACTCCTTGGAAGATGACCCTTTTAGGCCCTTGCCCTCAGTCACAGCTTTTGCATCCCCTTCAGTCGAGATGGTCACAATCACTTCATTTACATTGACATTCCTTTTCTCCGACATGGTGATTTCCGCTTTTAGAGGTTCTCCTTTAGAATCCATTCATGATTCAGGACACGTTCCAAACTTTACCGCTTATAAGGCTTCAGTTCAAGTTCAAACTCTGGACAGCACAAGAGTAAACCAGAAGCGAGATTTCAAGTGCAGATCTACTTATACTGAAATGCGTACACACAGACAGCAACAGGCCAACCCAATATGCACGATAGACTGAGCTCGTGGACTGACTCCAGCACTCGAGTAAGAGAAAAAGTTCAGCCCTAACCAACAAATTTAACTTCTAATCAATCATCACCAACTCAGGACACATAAAGGAAGAGGCACAGATGATGCAGCAGAGGACTCTCGATCAAGAAATGAAACGGTCAAGTGATCTGGTGGGTGATCAAAATGGGTAAACTCAAACTGAAAATCGACAAAGAGATCAAGAAAACCGTGTACCTTAACAAAGATCAGCGCGGGCTTGTCAGCGTCCGGCTGAGCTCACTTCGCCAAGAACAGAGCAAGAAGCTAAACCCCAAGAGACTGTGAGGAGCATCGATGGCTGCTGAGAGCTGATCCCACTCCAAGCGAGACAAAACTCCTCCTACTTTAATAATTAAAGTCGTTTTGTTCCAGCAGCGCTAGAACTCATGGAGAGCGCATTTAAAATGATAATCCATGCACGGCTTCCTAAGAACAGCGTTGATGATATAAAGAAAAGAAAAACAAAGAACACCAACATGGTCTGTGGTTGGGAAAGGCGGGTGAGGCGGCAAAGCTTGACTTTTTACTCATTCATTTTTATAAAGGTCTTCCTTTTTCTGAAGCAAATAAATTTACAGAAATTAGTCTCTCTAAATTTTATTAATTGATTTAGAAGTATCCACTACTTGCTTAATGATATTCCATACGACGGTTTCTCATCATATCGACCATTTTTTTTTTGTTGCAGACAAAAGGAAATTAGTCCACTACAGCAGTTTCCACTGATAAGCACATTTGCCATGTTTTGCCTGTATCAAAATTTAATAATTCCTATCATTAGAATCTGAAACAAAACATAAGCACAAACACCCAATAAAGATTTAGTTTCGTCGGAACTTAGACGGTGAGATGAGTAGTTCAACTTGCCAATTCTTCTTTTCCTTGCCGTTCTCTTCACGATTTCAAACACAGGTTGTCCCCATTAGGATATGAAAATATCGAAAGGGTTTCGGCTAGCATGTTATATTTGAATGATGTAATTTCAAGATATTGATTCTATGTGATACGACGAAAACCAATGTATTAAAACATTTTTAAAAAATTATTTATTTATTATCTCAAATATTCATGGGACTTTCGTTTAACAAGGTCTATTTAAAATATAGTACACAAAATGAGAAATAAGAAACCTTTCTTTATATTAGGTGCCGGTGAAGTATGAATGTGATGCACGCAGGGAGAGGGTTCTTGTTTATCTTTCCTTTCCTTCCTTCTTTGACCGATGAAAACATCTTTCTCAGCTTGACCACAGTACATGTCCGTACAAGAGTGTTTACGTTCGTCAAGTATGTCTACGGTCTGAAATATATTATGCCATCTTTTTTCTTGCCATCGCAAGGAAGATTGTTGGATATTTGGAAAGGATAAACAAAGTTGAATAATTTGATCGTTATTTGAAAATTCTTAATCAGGCTTAGTTTTACATTAACAAACTCGAATTCGATTGATGACTCGTACGAAAAGTATACCCAATTACTCACATTTCGTATATTGCTTTTATTTAACTTGTGAATAACTGTCTGATTCATCGAAACGGGTATTGGATCTCGATTTGAAATTTGAGCAAATTTTATCGACTTTTGTTATCCAATCTAATGTCAATGCAAATTATGTTGGTTCACAATCAGATGAACTATCAACTAGTCCTATCCACATCTCATAAAGATGAATGTGATTATTAGAGAGTCCAACAAGGGGGAAAAAATCTTTTGTGAGCTTGTCTTTTTGCGATACGTTGATCGTGCTTAACAGGGCATGCATAGTATTGTGCAAGTAAGTACTAGGCAAGATATCTGACCAAAAAAAAAATTAGGCAAGAGCATTGAGAGGTCATATCATACTTATCTGAAGTAGACGCTAGCCATCCTATG
>BCNH02000003.1:3253885-3268150 GCA_001662345.2 Metrosideros polymorpha var. glaberrima | reverse complement strand
CAAGTGCCATCATTTTCTCAATTAAGGACATAAAGTGGACTGTGTTTCAAATAAGGGCTTAAAGTGCTTTCATTTTCTTCAATAATGGTTTGACTCAAGAGGAAAGAAAAAAAAAAGGAGAAAAGGAAAAAAGAATCAAAAGGCAAAATGACAACAATGCCCTTGAGTCAATCCTTTATTTGAGAAAATAAAGGCAAACACGGTCCATTTCATGCCCTTGATTGAAAAAATGAGGATACTTCAAGTCCCAGTTTGAAAATTTTCCTTTTTTTTACTATTCAGGGAAGGCTCCCAAAAAATAAAAAATTGCAAAAATTCTTCACACATAGGATAGCCGGCGTCCACGTAATTGGTGAATCGTCAAAAAGTTTGTAACTAAATTGACAAAGTTGAGAACTTCTAAACTGAAATGGCCGCTGTGTAATAAATTTAGAAATCTTTTGGACAATTTTCCTTCGGTCAGATGATGGGCAACATCTCGATTGCGTCTCTCTTCTTCCTCCTTTCATCGAAGGGGATCGATCACAACTTTGGGCGAAATGAATCGACATTGATCGTTCAAAAAGAGGGTTCTCTTTATTGATGGATGGGGGCCATAGCTGGTGTCGATGCACGACGGATCGCCATAGCTGAGCAGCAAAACCACAACGGATTTGGTGCTGCGCATTACAGTGATACTTGAAAACGAAAGGTCGAGAGGTGATTCCTAATGTCACTTCGGCCTCCCCACGATGCATTTGCCTCTTTGGTTTGCATGGTGACATGACTTCCCTTCATTTGAGTGGAGCCTTCTCCATATCATCTTGTCTTCTTCTATTTGGCATTTGATACTTTGCCCTTTTCGATATTGCAAAGGGGGAAATAATGAATAGCGGATCTGTCTTTCCTTTTCTCATGAAAATATGAAGTCCTACAGTTGGCGCAGTCATTTGGAACGTTAAAGAATTTTTTCAATTTGGGAACTGGAGGTGACTTATTTGACATTCTGTCGGTTGCATGCAAACTCCTCTAGGGCAGGACCCAATTGCACAAGTCAAAGGTCTGAACGTAACCGGTTCATGACTTGCAGCGCTATTCATGAATCTTCAGGTAGCCAAATCTTCGCGTCTGTGCCCTTGAAGTATTGATAAGAAGAAAAGGGAAATGGAGGACAGATAATAGACGGGAAAGGTGCATTGGAAGTAGTGGTGCGATTTTAGCCTTTCAATGGCACAATTACTTTTTCCGACCTTATGAAAAAGAAGTCAATTGAGTCCTTATGGCGAATATTAAGCATCACGTTGGAAAAATAGTCCAAATGGCACTCAAATAAGATGCCCTAGGAAACTCAAGAAAATTTTGAAAGGAAGACCTTGATTGCACTTGTTTAAAGAACTTCATAACAAGCGGTGATTGGCGGACTCTATAAATATGTTTCTTATATTAATGTGTCGGTGCTCGCACATCTAGCCCACTAGTTGGTACAATATGTTTTTCTTGCCACGTACCCGACAATATCCTTTAGTTGTTTCATATCCAAATTATCCCATGGCGCGGACGAGGGCCCGCATGTAGCATTTTAAGAACTTGCTAAGATCCGACTACGTTATGTTTTCCTAGTGCGATTTAAGCCTTTCAAATGGCACGATTACTTTTTCCGACCTTTTGAAAAAGAAGTCAGTTGAGTCCTTATGGTGAATATAAAGCACCCCGTTGGAAAATAGTCCAAATGGCACCCAAATAAGATGCCCTAGGAAAAATCAGGGAACTTTTGAAAGGAAGACCTTGATTGCACTTGTTTAAAAAGGTTGAGGTCTTGATTACAAAGGTTGAAAGATTATGTGATATATTGAATTTCGTCAATAGGATTTATGGCGATCTTCCTATAATATATCATATACACTAGCATGTCCTTGTTGATTTTCAATGGGCGTGAATGCTGACTTCTTAGAATGAGTTTATTTCAAGGAAAACTCAAGATTTGAAAAACATGTTCCGAAAAATAATCACTTGTATCGATTACAAAAATAAATGAATGAAAAATATTTTTATTGATCACGAAAAAAGTTATGTATAAATTATTGTCGATGATGAAAACATTTTCTGTTGATTAATTTTTTTAAGCGATATGACCAATTATTTTTTGAAAAATAATTTCCAAATTTTAAATTTTTCATGAAACAAGCGCAACATTAATCTTTTGTGTCTACTCAAGATCACCTCCTCATTTCTTTGCTGAGCATACTAATGATGTCTAAATTGCAATGTTAACATTGCTAGGAAATGCGAAAAGCAACTAAATGTCCGTCCCTCTTATGCAATAACTCAAAAACGCTCCACGTCACGTAATTTTTCATATGACTAACACCCTCATGGAATCGCAATTCGCATTAATCACTCTGAAAAATCTAAACATTTTCAGTAAGCATCTGCTTAATTGCTCTCAAATTGTGAGTAATTGTGGAAAAGGGCGGTCTAATTGAAGGGTCTTGGTCCCAAGAGAGGCATATGAGTTGGACAAGCTCTTCAAGTTGGCCATTTCCGTCCTCCGGAAGCGCAGGCCTGAGCTTGCCTTCTGCTACTTCCACTGCAATCTGTTAGGATAACACAATGTGAAAAAGTCGATGAATGTTCAGAAGCAGCAAATTAATCATGGACAATAGCTGCATTTGAATTGAGGAAATTCTTATCAACCATCGAAAGACGAAACATAGTACCTGGGCAGGGCCGAAATCGGTCCCGATGTAAGGGTATTCGCCGGTGACGAGCTCATTGAGTATGACCCCAAAGCTGTACATGTCACATTTCTCGTTGTAAGGCTCGCACCATATCACTTCCGGCACCATGTACACATAAGTCCCTGAGACTCGAGAAGGCGGCGGATGTTATTTTAACTAAGTCGGACTTGCCAAAAGATGTCTGCTAATTACAAGAACAATGTTCTTGAATTACCTGTTTCACCGGTTAAGGCCAGCTCTTCTTCTGCCAAGAACCGGGTGTGCCCAAAATCAGCGACCCTCACATGCATGGCATCGTCCAAGAAAATGTTGCTGGGCTTCAAGTCTTTGTGGATCACCCTGGGCTTCTGCTCGTGCAAATACTGCATCGCTTGGGCTATCTCCAACGCCAGGCTCAGTCGCTCCCCGAACGGAGGCAACGGCTTTGCCCTCTCCCCCGCCCTCTGGTTCCTAGGCCCGTGGAGCCACTCCTACAGCGTCGGGCCCAGGAAATCGGTCACAATCCACACGCGCTAGGGCTGGTCGATGCATGCGCCCATCAGCTGTAGCATGAACCGATGCCGCTGTCGTGACAGGGTCTCAAGCTCCTGTGCGAAGAAGGCGGCGCCGCTCGTGTTCATGTGGAAGAAGTCGGGGAAGATGCACTTGACTGCCATGTTGAGGCCCCGCCACACAGCCCTGTATATTTCTGCGGTGGTCCCCCGGGCTATCTTCTCTTGCAGCTCGATCTGGGCCGAGATTACAACGACGGGTCAATACAACATCTGAATTCGGCTATACGATCCGGGGATCTCTCCCCGCAAATACACACTGATCGAGTCGATTCGAATCAAATCGATTAGCAAGTACACTAATTTGTCTGCCCCAATTGCTTGTCACCAAAACCATGTCCACCAAACTTTATGATTGACCATAATTCAGTGAGGAGAACTCACCTCATGTGGCTCAATGTACCAACCGTTGATCCTGGCCTGATCAACCACGATTGAAATATCAGGGTGAGATGCACCAATGTTCCAGTGGGAAACTGAGGATTGACTAATGTCAAAACGCAACAGAATTGGCTAAACAGAAGAATCGAAATAGAAAAGGAGAACAAATTGTTCTTTCTAATTCGATTATCAAAATCAATAGCAAAATATCAAAGTCTGCCGTCGCTAAGAATCATAACGCCTTTTTATACAGTGTTAACCCTAATTAACATAGGAAATGCAAAATTACGAAAAAGCCACTGGAAAAAAAAAACGACTAAAAACCCAACTAAATGACTCCGAGCGCGAATAAAAAAATGTCTATCACGACGTAGCTATGAGTATTGACCAGCGGCCCGTTTCGAAGCAATCGACCAAATTTTAACTCATTCCGAGTTCACCAATCCTAAGTGCATCACTGACATTGCCATTGTGGAGTTGAGGAGAGACAAAGGACCTCTTCTCGTTGGTTGCAATTATTAGTACTAACGTTGTTGTTGTCACTGGCATTATTGTTGTTGTCGTCGTCGTTGTTGTTGCTGTGTTCGTCGTCATCGTGCTTGTGGACAATTAACTGAAGAAAGCCATTGTCTTCGGCTATCTGAAGGCAGTATCGGAGGTAATCCTGGGCTCTGTCCATTCTCATCCTGTACATTGTCCGAAGCTCCTTCTCCTTTTGGACTGCCCTCTCCAATTCCTCCACCTTCCATTCACAAACCAAACTGAGCAAGTCATTCACCAGAAATACCATTAAAACATTCTTATAGTCTTGTTTAACAATAAAGACAAAAGTAAATGGGTTATTTCACTTTGCTCAGACCATACATATGTTATTTTTGAGGTCCCTCGAACTTTTTCATCATCTTTTAAAAGAAATTCGACAATGGTCTCACAAAAATCACAGCACGTTCGGTTTACCTGCCGCTACAATCTAGAAACAGATGTTTGCTGTTGCTGGTGATGGCCAGTGAAGACTGTAGAGCCCATGCTGATGCAGTCATTAAACCTGAAGCAAAACCAGCGCCCTGGCCAATGAGGAGCCGAGCCGCCTTGATTTGCCGGAGAACTCTGCACGCACGACAGCCGGGGCACGAATGGGCTGGCGGTCACCCGGCGATCGTCGCCTCCAACGTTCATCTTATGTGTATGATCACTCTCGATTGCCCGGTTATAGGATTGTTAGGGTAGGACCAAGAAGAGAGAAACGTTACGCTGTGCTTCGTGGGGCTTATAAACTGCATCGCTTAGCAATGTTTTTCTATATCTTCAATTTCCTTAAGCTTTGGGAACTCCGACACGAGGCGGACTTAATTATGTATTGACTGTCTCTCCTGTTAATACACTTACACTTGTCTTTTTGCCTTAGACTTCTTATTTTTCACGCACTTATTTAATCTTATCCATTTATTACGTCGTCTCCTATATCAGTAGCTCATGAAGTGATTATTGCCACGAGATTATAGAATTCAAAAGACATTGTTACTCACAGTTTCGATGGATTCAATGAGATGACAGACGACAAAATTCTAGATACCAACTTGCAAACTAGGTATCAGGAAGTACCATGCTTTTCAAGAATGGCGATAATACATATGATTGAGGAAAATGGCAAATAAGGCAGTGTTTTCATTAAAGCGTAACATGCAAAAAAAGGGAAAAAAAAAAAGCACTAGTAAATTTGTGGGAAAATTTTGTAGGACCAAAATAAATAAATGTTCATTCAAATCATTTGAAACATGAAGTAAGATGACAAGCAAATTTGTTTTCCAGTAGAAACTCCTGTAGTGGTGTTGACACAGACAAATAATCTGACTATTGGCGAGCACATGCCTAGCATGTGAGTAAAGACAAACACGTGAATAACACATGAATAACCACGTGTGAGGCACCCGAGTGTTATTATATATGTGCTAGCCCATTAACAGTCATTAAAATTAACATATGTCAATCAATGCCGGGAAACTTTGATACCACATAACATTTGTACCGTCAATTACATTTGCCCTATTGTAGGGCCCACGTGATCGGAAGTCAAGATTGATCTTGGAAAAATTATCAAAAAAGTCATAAACTAGTTACACTTTTGCCAATTCAGCCATAAAACTATTGCATTTGTACCAGTTCAATCCTTTTGGCTGGCCAGCGCTAACGTGGCGTTGCCGCCGTTAACGTGGACAATTTTTAATAATATTGTAATAATTTTTGAATTTTTATTTTATTTTATTTTTCTTGTTTTCTTTCCCCTTTGGTTGGCAAGGGTCGTCGGAGCTCGCCGGCTATTGAGTGAGGCCATTGCGGCCATGGGCAAGGGCAGCCTTGCCCACAGCTATGCCTCGCGAAGATCTGGGCGAGGCACTATTAAACCATGACCTTGGCACAAGGTCTTGGGGTCAGCATAGAGGGCGAGAAGCTTGGAAGATGTCGAGGGGTGGTCAAAAGCCTCGGTCTTGAGGGACAAGGTGTGGACTTGCTTCATTTCTTGAACAGTCCTGCAATTAAGGGGCAGAGAGAAATTGATGTTCTAAGGAAAGTCACGGCGCAGAGGAGGAGGAGGAGGCGACCGCCTTGCCAGCCACAGGCGAGGGCTTCAAGGCCTTGGCCCAGTGGCCGGTGAATTTGATGATCCTTGCCGACCACAGCTCGCCAACCCAAGGGGAAGAAAACTAGAAAAAAGAGAAGAAAAAGAAATAAAAAATTCAAAAATTCAAAAAATTATTAAAATATTATTAAAAATTATCCAGATCAGCGTCGATCGGCTAAAAGAACTAAGTTGGCACAAATGCAAAAGGCTTAGAACTGAATTGGCAAATTTAAAAAGTTTAGTAAGTTTATGACTCTTTTGACAATTTTTTTCGATTGATTTCAATCTATGATCTGCCCTTTCTACATATATACAATAGGAATCTTCTCCTCTTTCTGTTCCTCTCGAAATTAGGATCGCATTGTCGAATCTAATAAAGGGAAATTACGTACTAACGCTGCTCTTTCCATAGAGTAGGTCTACACGATCATGAACATCAACGAGAATTGAAACACCAACACAATTTGTGGTGGGGTTTCATCTTCACATCTTTTCTTTTCTCTATTTTTTTTCTTCTTTTTTTGGTTGCATTATGTTGCATGTTTTTAGGCAAAGCAAAACACCAGCTTCACAATGCTCGTCACATCAATTTCTACTTTATCATCCGAAGGAAAAGCCGGTGACGTATTCTTGCGGAAATGTATCTTGGGATCGCCGAATCGAATATATGCCTCGATCTGTCTTATACTCGCAAACGAAAAAGCAACTACTAAAAGGAAAAGAAGAAGAAAATAAAGAAAGGGATGAAGTGGACCACTGCTGTTTGGGAATGATGGGAGGAGGGTGGACATGGTTCTTTGTCGGCTTCTACACGGTCTTTCCAATTTAAATTGACCTGACCAAGGTCCGTGTAATCTTGCATTAGGGAATCTTTTAGAATTACTAAGAAATACATTCCTCGTCACACGCACCGCCAAACTGGCGTCTCGACAATTTTGATCGACATGGACATTGACATGGATGCTGGCGAGCGTTGGCCTCGCCGGGTTCAAGTCCCAGCCAAAATTAGCATGATGTTTTGTTCTTATAGTGCTGTATGCCTCAATGTAACTTTCTCATACCTCGTGCTACTCCTTAGTTCTCCTAGACTGTGCTACGAATTTTGGTGGAGATTTCTGCTTTACATAATTTGGCTGGAAGATGTTTTCAGTTGTTATCCAAATTAACGGAGAGTCACCTAGTAAGTAGCACTCGCCCCTGTTGATGATAAAACTTCAAAACCATGGAGGCTTGCAGTAGCAAATATTGGATTCCTAAAAGAGAAGGAAGATTGTTCAAAACCTAGGAACTTACAGAATGACGCCGAGAAAAAGAAACACGATTCTGCTCTGTACGTGCCTCTGTCATGAGCAGCCTCGTTGTCATTAAAGTTGAGGTTAGTACCATTCCGAATTTTAGAGTGTTGAAAAAATATTGAAGAAATGGAATCGCAATGTAGTCGAACTTTGAGGCGTGTAATCACTCTCTTTTAGAATCAATTTGCCCCACAAGGTTGCTATAGGTTTCTGGCAAATTCCCTTCAGGATACAACAAAGTCACGGTGAGATTATTGGATAGCAATTCCAGTAAATCTCCTAAAACTCTCTTGCGAAACAATGAAAGATTGGCTATTTAGAAGAAAATGGAAGTTATATCGTTCGTTCTGTTCTCTCTCTTTGAAATGAACCGAAATTGTTCTATATATAAAATATAGAACGCACCTCTTGATTTGTGAAATGTCACTACGGACACACCCATTCATGTTTGAAGAATTACAATTCGGACATAACCTTTCAAGTATGAAAACTGTCAATTTCAGACACACCCTTTAGATCTTAAATTGAACAGTTTTGTCTGAACAGTCACGAGCCAAAATTAATTTCGAAATTAAAAAATTAATTGTTGATTAAGGCTTATTTTGATCCGCTACGCGCAAGCGTGCTAAGTGCGCCTAATAATCGTGCACCCGCATGCGGGTATTGTGGAGTCTAGCCCACTCACCCATTTCTCTATTTACAATAGTAGATAACACTTTAACTAATAAAGAGACCAAAACTTTCCTTTCTTTCCTATGTGGGACAAGGAAATTGCCTTATGTGTTTGTTTTACAAACAAACACCAACATAGAGACCTCTCGAGCCGATCGCAACAGGTTGCGTATTACATAGAAGAGAGCTTGGAACTTCACAGATTTACGTGGACAGTAGTCATGCCATGCGCCCACTTCGGTCGAATTACCGTATCGGCACAATGCCTATGATCGTCGATAATGCAGCCTAACATCATAACCTCCAATTTCTATCAAACAAATGCACATGCTCTAATGCACGTGCACAGACGACACAGGGTCTTCAGCTAGAACCTAAACTTTTCCCAACACATGCATACGCAAAGGCACATCTGAGCGTGCGTTCATGGGCAAACATGTCTACTATATGCTTCCATTCCATAGCAGCTTACGGTAGATTACACATATTTGGCCGAGCAGTAACTCATGCTTGAGGTAAATAAAAGGTAGATTACATTCACTGACATCGTTCATACCTGCCTGCCTCAATGTTTCGAAAGCTAACGGCGACCAAGTCACCAAGCCAAAATATCAAAAACCTGTCGCAAAAGGTCCAAAGGATGAACAAGCTTTAGGTATGCTTTGCAATCCCTAGTTATCGTGTATCAGTTGGTCTCTTGATTGTCTTGACATGCCTCACATGCCTAAGGCAATGCGACCGTCTTCTGTAGGCCTCACTCCATTACTACGTGAACAGAAACAATTACGCAAGCCCCATCTATCAAAAACCTAGTCATCTCACTTAGCAGTGCGGAAGAAGATTTTGCCAGATTGCCAGAGATTTCAACAGCCAAATGCAATCACCGCCTACCCTTCACAGTTGTTTCTTATTCTCAATCTGGCACAGTTGGACCTCTTGAGGAAGGAGATTATATCTAATATTCAAGTCGTGAAAAATTCTTTTTAACTCGATGATTAGTTCAGTCCTTCGCCTGTTCTTCTCTGCAAACTCTTGGAAGTTCATTGTGTGATTGACATAGAGCCCTATCTTAATCTCGTTCACATTCTCGATCCCACTCACAAACACGTTGTGGTTCGGGTGCCAATGTTGCGGATTTTTCTCCAAGTACCTGACAAGAATAATTAGAAGAAATGGCTTTAGCAAATCTTTCATACGGTCCTGTAGTGGAAAAGTCTCTATCGGTCATTCCATTTGCAATAAGAAATGAAGGAAATTGTAGCAACTCCATCGACCTACTTTTTTATTCTGTCTTTCATTGCTCCGATTCTTTCCAATGGAGTCATAAAATCAATCGAGAACTCCACTTTGTCACCCATGTCTGGGCTTCTGTGGTAATTGCTTATAGGTTTCGTAGCCAAAACCGAATTTGGATAGTAGATTTTTTCATTATCGAGCTTCAAGAAGATGGTGTTCAAGATATTCATCTCCTCCACCATCAACTGTCATGAGAAATATGAATTGCTATAAGTTGGACATATCTCGACATAAAAGTGGAATGGGTTCTCTTGGGAGTTACCTGAACACCATCAATAACACAACGATCGCCAACATCAAATGGATGCATTATGAACACAAAGATGATAGCCTCAAATATTGTCCTGCATGTATTGCCAAAAATAAAAGCTGCCACAACAAGCTGTGATGAAAGCAGGACTAGTACTTTGGTTGTAGCAATTTCCATCAAAAGAAGCCATATGATGATAGTAATAACGATCAATATTCCTGTCACAAGCTTGTTCAATTGCCTTACTGCTGTTTTCGTGTCAGTTAAAGCATGTATCAGCACTTTACGACCTTGATAAACCTTCACCTGCAAAAGGATTGTATCTCACACTGAAATCTCCTTTCACTTCTCGGTAAATTCGCATATTGAAAGATGGATCACTGGAATGAAGAGGAAGAGTGCGGAGCCACAATGCATGTTAACTGCTCTTTACATGGAAAAGGGCAGCAAGACAAAGTTACAATGAATCAAACATAAATGCACTGACCACCCAGTTTGACAAAGATTTTATGTCGATTTGTCCAGTTTCTGATCCTTCGAGCAATGGGAAGACAAGATCCACCTCTTCCTTGATCATGAATCTTCGAAGATCGTCTTCGTCGAAGTACCTGCACAAAATACAATAAGGTTACCAAAAGACCAAACAATCAGTTAATCTGCTGAACCGTTTCATTTTCTCACTTGCAATTTGGCTCAGCGACGTTTCTGAAAATGTGATATGCAGCAGCCATCGCTTCCATCTCGTTCGTTATCTCCTTATCCGCTTGCTCGACTCCTCCATCATCGTCGCTTTCATCCAACGTATTCGATAGGGTAGATAGGCCCGAATTTGTCACTGCGTCGACCAACATCTTCATCGTCCAAGCTGAAACCTTTTCTTGCTTCAGCTTATGAATCTTCCCCATATCAACAATTACCTTCTTCTCCTTTCCCATTTTACCTTTCCTCATACTTCTGAAACTAAACTGGCCGGCACTAGGTTCTTTCCCAACCTTCTCAGCCTCCTCTATGAGAGGCGGTCCGGATAATGTTTGCAAAACGTAGTGATGGAAAATCGATTCTTGAATTCGATCAAAGAATGCAGCGACGTGGAAACTCGATGCTAATATCTTCAGCAGTAAAGTCTTTAAGAACCACAGGAATGAACCGATAAGAATTGAGACGAGAGTCCAGGTTATGCAATCCAAAACCTTAGTGGCAATCTTCGACCTCCTGACACCTCGATTGAATAACAGCACCCACGTGAGAAGAACGAAGGCCAACCAAGTGAAAACTTGAATGCTCTTCTTCAAACCATGCACGAAGTAGAGTACCTTTTTCCGAAGTAAAAATTTCCTCTCAATCAAGAAAACTATGAAATGCATCACCCAATTGGTAACCAACATGCCAGAGAATAGCACCATTACAAGTACAAACCACTTCCACATCTCTAAACCCCATAGCTTAGATGCTTCCAATCGATCAACCGTTAAACTAGCCACCAAGCACACGAGAATGAGAAAAAACACAGTCCATTCAACCAAAGCCTTGGTCTTTATCCTCTTATGCTTTGCTTTGCTCAATTCAAGAGTGACTTTTTTGTAGATCTCTTCGTCATCCTCCTCTTCACCTCCTCCTCCAGCAGGTCCTGGAGATGCCATGAGCGGTGTCTTCGGTGTGATGGGAGCATTCCTGGTCGAACACGTCGATCTGTTATTGGGCGATCCCCGATTAAATGAGCCTCTGAAAGGAGAGTGTCCACCGACTTGTTCTTGCAACGATGCATTGAGCTCTTTTTCAAACATACTGGGATCAATCGGATACGGTTGCTCCCCAAACCTCGACTTCGGTTTCGAGTACACCGACCTATTGAGAGTCTTCTTCCGAACAAGAGCTTCGTTAACATTGGGAACTTTAGGCGGCTTATTCCGGCTAGGGCTGAGACTGGCAATTTCGGGAGATGGGCAGCTCATTGGCGCTGATTTTGCGACAGCGGCGCTCGATTCACTCGATGCCTGGCAGGGAGAATCCACCCGGGTTTGTTTCGGAGCAGCAGTTTCCAACTCCTTGGAAGATGACCCTTTTAGGCCCTTGTCTTCAGTCACAGCTTTTGCATCCCCTTCAGTCGAGATGGTCACAATCACTTCATTTCCATTGACATTCCTTTTCTCTGACATGGTGATTTCCGCTTTTAGAGGTTCTCCTTTAGAATCCATTCATGATTCAGGACACGTTCCAAAAGTTCCAAACTTTACCGCTTATAAGGCTTCAGTTCAAGTTCAAACTCTGGACAGCACAAGAGTAAACCAAAAGCGAGATTTCAAGTGCAGATCTACTTATACTGAAATGCGTACACACAGACAGCAACAGGCCAACGCAATATGCACGATAGACTAAGCTCGTGGACTGACTCCAGCACTCGAGTCAGAGAAAAAGTTCAGCCCTTTCCAACAAATTTAACTTCTAATGGATCATCACCAACTCAGGACACATAAAGGAAGAGGCACAGATGATGCAGCAGAGGACTCTCGATCAAGAAATGAAACAGTCAAGTGATCTGGTGGGTGCTCAAAGTGGGTAAACTTGAACCGAAAATCGACAAAGAGATCAAGAAAACCGTGTACCTTAACAAAGATCAGCGCGGGTTTGTCAGCGTCCGGCTGAGCTCACTTCGCCAAGGACGGAGCAAGAAGCTAAAACCCAATAGACTGAGAGGAGCATCGATGGCTGCTGAGAGCTGATCCCACTCCAAGCAAAACAAAACCCTCCTACTTCAACAATTAAAGTTGTCTTGTTCAGACAGCGCTAGAACTCATGGAGAGCGCATTTAAAATGGTAATCCATACACGGCTTCCTATGAACAGCGTTGATGATAAAAAGAAAAGAAGAACAAAGAACCCCAAAATGTTCCGTGGTGGGAAAGGCGGGTGAGCTGACAAATCTTGACTTTTTACTCATTCATTTTCATATCTTCCTTTTTTTGTGGACATAGGTCTTCCTTTGTCTGCAGCAAATAAATTTACAGAAATTAGTCTCTCTAAATTTTATTAATTGATTTAGAAGTATCCACAACTTGCTTATCGACCTTTTTTTTGGTTGCAGATGAAGGGAAATAAGTCCACTACAGCAGTTTCCAGTGATCAGCACATTTGCCAAATTTTTCCTGTGTCAAAATTTAATAATTCTTATCATTAAAATTTGAAGCTAAACATAAGCACAAACACCCAATAAATACTCGTTTCGTAGAACTTGGATGGTGAGATGGCTAGTTCAACTTGCTAATTCTTCTTTTCCTTATTGTTCTCTTTTCGAGATTTCAAACACCGATTGTCCCATTAGGATATAAAAATATCGAAAAGGTTTCGGTTAGCGCATTATATTTGAATAATATAATTTTCAAAATATTGATTTTATGTAATATGACGATAAACAATGTATTAAAACATAAAAAAACAAATTAATTGATTTATTATCTAAAAAATCCATGGGACTTTCGTTTAACAAGATCTATACAAAAAGAGAAAAGAAAATCTAAGAAACCTTTCTTTACATTAGGTGCCTGTGCTGGGAATGTGATGCACGCAGGGGAAGAGTTCTTGTTTGTCTTTCCTTTCTTTGCTTCTTTGACCCATGAGAGCATCTTGCTCAGCCTGATCGCAGTACATGTCCGTACAAAAGTGTTTATGTTCGTCAAGTATGTCTACGGTCTGAAATATTTTACGCCATCTTTTTTCTTGCCATCGCAAAGAAGATTGTTGAATATTCGGAAAGGATGAACAAAGTTGAGTAATTCGATCGATATTTGAAAGTTCTTAATCAGGCTTAGTTCTACATTAACAAACTCGAATTCGATCGATGACTCATAAAAAAAGTATACCCGATTACTCACATTTCGTATATTGCCTTCATTTAACTTGTGAATAACCGTCTGATTCATCGGAACACGTATTCCATTTTGATTTGAAATTTTTTAGTAAACTTTATCAACTGTTGTAGTCCAATCTAATGCCAATGCAAATTATGTTGGGTCATAATCAGATGAACTGTCAACTAGTCCTATCCACATCTCATAAAGATGAATGTGATTATTAGAGAGTCCAACAAGGGGAAAAAAAATCTTTTGTAAACTTGTCTTTTTGCGATACGTTGATTGTGCTCAACAGGGAATAGTATTGTGCGAGAAAGTACTAGGCAAGATATCTAACCAAAAAAAAATTAGGCAAGAGCATCGAGGGGACATATCACACTCGATTGAAGTGGACGCTAGTCGTCTTATGCGGCTCACTCGACACTGACATAATAATTTTATTTAAAATTTAAAATTTTTCTTTTTTCTTTTTTAAGAGAAAATTCTAAATAATAACTTAAAGTGTCCTCATTTTCAGAATTAAGGACCTAAAATGGATTTTATTTCAAATAAGAATCTGAAGTGTCTTTATTTTCTCATATAAGGACTTGACTTAAGAGCATTTTCATCATTTTGCAGCGGCCAAAAGCCATCAAC
>BCNH02000003.1:3228526-3249851 GCA_001662345.2 Metrosideros polymorpha var. glaberrima | reverse complement strand
ATGTGATAAAATAAAAATTTCTGCACAGTGTCGCTTTATAGGGTCCACTTATATCTGTATGAATGATTTCTAATAAGTCAGAATTACGAACTGCAATTTTCTTCTTTATTTTGGTCATTTTACCTCTACAGCAGTCTACGCAAATATCTAGGTCACTTTTAAGAGTAGCAGGATGTCTTCCTTTATCAGCCTTTCCACTCTTTCCTTAGAGATGTGACCAAGACGTTTGTGCCACAATGCATAAGACTGTTCCTTAGGTAGAGGTCTTTTGGAAACAACTTTTTCAGCTGTATAAGCGACGTATATATCATTGGGAGTTAAACACAATCTGTACAATCCATTGGACATATTGCAGCAACCAATTTTATTTGAATTAAAAAACATAGAAATCATATTATTACTAATTTCAAAAGAGTAGCCACACATGTCTAAACTTGATACGGAAACTAAGTTCCGTCTAAAAGAAGGTACATAAAAAGTGTTTCTCAACATTAAATTAAAACCAGAATCTAGAATTAAAATAACATCTCCCACGAACTCGACGTCAGCTTTATTGTTGTTTCCTACCGTAAGCTTTGATTCATCCTTATTTGGCTTCCTCCTGTTTATGAATCTCTGTATGGTAAACGCAACATGGTTAGTTGCACCGCTATCTAGCCACTAAGAATTGGATGGGGCTTCTGATAGGTTGGATTCACAAACAAATGCCAAAGAATCATTACCTGCAGGCTTACGTTTAGATAACCAATTTTTATACTTGTCGCAGTTTTTCTTTATATGAACCTTCTTTCTACAGAAGTAGCAGAAGTATTCACCATCCTTTTTGAAGGAAGCATTCTTAGGACCCAAAATGTCAGAGGGACCAGCAGCTTGATGAGTTCCTTTATGAGCACGATTAATAGGCTTCTTACCTTTCTTAACACCGGAACTAAAAGCATATAAACCAACAGGCACTTTGTCTTTCTTCAATTTCTCTTCCTCTGCCGACACCCTTGCTATTAAGTCATTAATCGACCAAGTTTGATCTTGGGAATTAAAATTAGTTTTGATAATCCCGAAATCAGACGGAAGGGTGTTCAGGGCTTGATGCACAATGAGATCATCAGAAATAATAAGATCAAGTGCTTGCAATTTTGTCTGCAAGCCTACCATTCTCAGGATGTAATCCCTAACTCCAGCAGAACCATCATACTTCATGTTAAAAAGTATCTGGATATATGTACTCTTCTCAGCTTGAGACGAAACACGGTGCCTTGCATCCAAAGCAGTCATCATCTCTCTGGCAGTGCAGTTGTCTGGCAAACCACTTTTCAAGTGATCTGGAATGGATCGCTTCATAATTAACAAGCAAATTCGATTGCTCTTTGCCCAAGCCGCAAAATGCGCTTTCTGAACATCTGTACTTTCAGCAGTAAGGTCTGTTGGCCTGTCCTCATTAAGAGCAATATGGACATCCGCCAGCTCCATTCCAAACAAAAAATCATCTTTCCACTTCTTATAATTCGAACCAGTAAGAGCCTCAATCATAATGGAATTGCCGTTCACAGAAAAGGTGACTAGAACAAACAAACAATGTATACAATCAGCATAATGTGAGTATTCATTTTGAGAGTCACATACATCATCATATAATCACATTTGGGCAGAAAACATGACATGCAGTTGTATACTCCATTCATGACAGCGGCCATGAGAATATGTTCCAATCTTTGTGAATTCATCACCTTTGGATGTATGAATCACTAGGACCAGTCACTCCTCACGCATGCTGCGCATGAAACCCTCCATGAACCAAAACACAATCACCTCCTTTGGAAGTATGATCACGTAGTAGAACAGGAGACATCCTACCACAATATGAGACCGATATTTCTCAAACCCAATCGAGCGTGCCACTTTGGCAGTCACAACCCAATTGAATCCTTAAAACTCGTTCATACCAGGGATATAAATTTTATATCTCACATTTACCATATACATGCAATTTTAGACTTGAAAATAGGAGCTATTAATCACTAAAATCACATGCCATGCTAATTACATTGTTCAATGTATGGATACATGTTAAACCATATACATGCTATCAATAAATCACATTCTACATGGACTGTATATAATCATACACATGTGATTTTGTACCTGCACGTCCAAAACCATAGAAAAATATAGAAAAATACGCAAAAATACAGTAAAAATACACCGTATACAGCATCGTTTACGTATTTTATCATTCATAAAAATCTCACACATGAAAAATAAACATATCACCTTATAGATAATTCCATTACGAATCCAACGCCGCCAACCACACTCCAATCGGAGCTCCCACGCGCTCTCACGCGCCACTAGAAGACTCTGCGCGTGGGCCTCACGCGCTCACGTGCGTTGCACGCCCACAGGTCCAAAACCGGTCCGATTCTGGTCTGACCGGCCCGGTTCGACCGGATCTCCGGTCCGATCGTACACCCGGTTCGGCCGGTCCGACCGGATGGTCGGCGGGTCGATTCAACGGGTCGGGTCGGGTCAGCGGGTCGGATCGGGTCACGGTCAACGGGTCGGATCGGGTCAATGGGTCGCGGTCGGATCTATATCGCGCGTGCGGGGCACGCACCTGCCGCCCCTGCCCGTGGCCGCGCGTGATCATCGATGGCCGGGAGCTCCGGCCACGCGTGGTGGCGCGTGCGGCGTCCGATGAGGACGCGCCACCCACGGTTGTTCTCGTCTCGTCGAGACGAATTCAAATATATAGTAAAAATCAAAATTTTACGTATAAAAAATTTCGAAAAGCGGCCGAATCCGTAGGTTCGAATTCTTGTTCTATGGAGGCTCTGATACCACATGTTTACTGTCGAAAAACGACACCCAAGATCTCCATATCAAGAATCTAGAACACATACGTTATGAGATAAAAGATTTACCCACCTGATTTGGAATTCATCGTTCTTGATGCGGAATGTCGATGATCCCACCTAAGTCCTTCTCCTCTATTGCCCCCTTGATCACTGGCTCAATGAGACTGCCTCTCTCACAGTTTACTTGACGTGAGGAATTATGTGCGCGTTAGGGTTAGAGGAGAGACTTAAGCACTTTATAGAGTTTTAGAGTCAAACCCTCTCATTACCGGCCGGGCTCAACTCGGCCCACACTAGCCAGACCCATATTATACTAATTAAGAATATTTATATCTAACTTTATTAGACCAATTAAATTACAATATTAATTAATATAACCCACAATTAGAAAAACTCTTACATTGACAAGAAGAAAAGGGAAATGGAGGACAGATAATCAACGGGAAAGGTGCATCAGAAGTAGTAGTGCGATTTTAGCCTTTCAATGGCACAATTACTTTTTCTGACCTTATGAAAAAGAAGTCAATTGAGTCCTTATGGCGAATATTAAGCACCACATTGGAAAAATAGTCCAAATGGCACTCAGATAAGATGCCCCAGAAACGCAGGAAAACTTTGAAAGGAAGACCTTGATTGCACTTGTTTAAAGGACTTCATAACAATCAGTGAGTGAGTGCTGGACTCTATGAATGTGTTCCTTATATTAACATATCGGTGCCTGCATATCTAGCCTACTAGTTGGTACAATATGTTTTTCTTGCCACATACCTGACAATACTCTCTAGTTGTTTCATATCTAAATTATCTCGAGGCGCAGACGAAGGCCCGCATGTAGTATTTTAAGAATTTGCTAAGGTCCGACTACATTCTGTTTTCTTTGTGCAATTTAAGCCTTTCAAATGGCACGATTACTTTTTCTGACCTTTTGAAAAAGAAGTCAATTGAGTCCTTATGGCGAATATTAAGCACCCCGTTGGAAAATAGTCCAAATGGCACCCAAATAAGATGCCCTAGGAAAAATCAGGAAACTTTTGAAAGGAAGACCTAGATTGCGTTTGGTTAAAAAGGTTGAGGTCTTGATTACAAAGGTTGAAAGATTATGTGATATATTGAATTTCTTCAATAGGATTTATGGCGATCTTCCTATAATAGATCACATACACTAGCATGTTGTTGTTGATTTTCAATGGGCATGAATGCCAACTTCTTAGAATGAGTTTATTTCAAGGGAAACTCAAGATTTGAAAAACATGTTCGATTACAAATATTTTTCAAATAAGATGCCCTAGGAATAATCACTTGTATCGATTACAAAAATAAATGAATGAAAAATATTTTTATCGCCTACAAAAATAGTTATGTATAAATTATTGTCGATGATGAAAACATTTTTTGTTGATTAATGTTTTTAAGAGACATAAACAATTATTTTTTGAAAAATAATTTCCAAATTTTAAATTTTTCATGAAACAAGCGCAACATTAATCTTTTGTGTCTACTCAAGATCACCTCCTCATTTCTTTGCTGAGCATACTAATGATGTCTAAATTGCAATGTTAACATTGCTAGGAAATGCGAAAAGCAACTAAATGTCCGTCCCTCTTATGCAATAACTCAAAAACGCTCCACGTCACATAATTTTTCATATGACTAACACCATCATGGAATCGCAATTCGCGTTAATCCCTCCAAAAAATCTAAACAATTTCAGTAAGCATCTGCTTAATTGCTCTCAAATTGTGAGTAATTGTGGAAAAGGGCGGTCTAATTGAAGGGTCTTGGTCCCAAGAGAGGCACATGAGTTGGACAAGCTCTTCAAGTTGGCCATTTTCGTCCTCCGGAAGCGCAGGCCTGAGGTTGCCTTCTGCTACTTCCACTGCAATCTGTTGGCATAACACAACGTGAAAAAATCGATGAATGTTCAGTAGCAGCAATTTAATCATGGACAATAGCTGCATTTGAATTGGGGAAATTCTTATCGACCATCGAAAGACGAAACATAGTACCTGGGCAGGGCCGAAATTGGTCCCGATGTAAGGGTATTTGCCGGTGATGAGCTCGTTGAGTATGACCCCAAAGCTGTACACGTCGCATTTCTCGTCATAAGGCTCGCACCGTATCACTTCCGGCGCCATGTACACATAAGTCCCTGAGATGCGAGAAGGCGGCGGATGTTATTTTAACCAAGTTGGACTTGCCAAACGATGTCTGCTAATTACAAGAAAAATATTCTTGAATTACCTGTTTCACCGGTTAATGCCAGCTCTTCTTCTGCCAAGAACCGGGCGTGCCCAAAATCAGCGACCCTCACATGCATGGCATCGTCCAAGAAAATGTTGCTGGGCTTTAAGTCTCTGTGGATCACCCTGGGCTTCTGCTCGTGCAAGTACTGCATCGCTTGGGCTATCTCCAATGCCAGGCTCAGCCGCTCCCCGAACGGAGGCAACGGCTTCGCCCTCTCCCCTGCCCTCCGGTTCCCGGGCCCGTGGAGCCACTCCTTCAGCGTCGGGCCCAGGAACTCGGTCACAATCCACGCGCGCTCGGGCGGGTTGATGCACGCACCCATCAGCTGCAGCACAAACCGATGCCGCTGCCGCGACAGGGTCTCGAGCTCCTGCGCGAAAAAGGTGGCGCCGCTCGTGTTCGTGTGGAAGAAGTCGGGGAAGATGCACTTGACTGCCACGTCAAGGCCCCGCCATGTGGCCCTGTATATTTCTGCGGTGGTCCCCTGGGCTATCTTCTCTCGCAGCTCGATCTGGGCCGAGGTTACAACGACGGGTCAATATAACATTCGAATCCGGCTATACGATTAGGGGACCTCTCTCCCCGCAAACACACACCGATCTAGTCCATTCGAATCGATTAGCAAGTTCACTAATTGGTCTGCCTCAATTGCTTGTCACCAGAACCATGTCCACTATACTTTACGATTGACCATAATTCAATGAGAGAACTCACCTCATGTGGCTCAATGTACCAACCGTTGATCCTGGCCTGATCAACCACGATTGAAATATCAGGGTGAGATTGCACCAATGTTCCAGTGGGAAACTGAGGACTGACATTGCCATTGTGGAGTTGAGGAGAGACAAGGACCTCTTCTCGTTGGCCAGAATTATTATTACTAACGTTGTTGTTGTCGTCGTCGCCGGCATTATTGTTGTCGTTGTCGTTGTCATTGTCGATGTTGCTGCTGTGTTCGTTGTTGTCTTGCTTGTGGACAATCAGCTGAAGAAAGCCATTGTCTTTGGCTATCTGAAGGCAGTATCGGAGGTAATCCTGGGTTCTCTCCATTCTCATCCTGTACATTGTCCGGAGCTCCTTCTCCTTCTGGACTTCCTTCTCTAATTCCTCCACCTTCCATTGACAAACCAAACTGAGCTTTTCACCAAAAATATCATTAAAACATTCTTACAATCTTAAACTGCGAAAACAACAGATAAAAGTAAATGGGTTATTTTACTTTGCTGGGACCATAAGCATGATCATGTTTGAGCTCGCTCGAACTCTTTTCATCGATTTTTAAGAAAAAGTTGATGGTGGTCTTATAAAAATCAGACCACATCCAATTTACCTGCCGCTCCAATCTGGAAATAGATGGTTGCTGTTGCTGGTGATGGCCAGTGGAGACTGTAGAGCCCATGCGGATACAGTCATTAAACCCGCAGCAAAACCCGTGCCATGGTCGATGAGGAGCCGAGCTGCCTTGTTTCGCAGGAGAACTCTGCACTCGCGACGGTCGGGACGCGAACGGGCTAGCGGTCGTCCGGCGATCGTCGCCTCCAACGTGCATCTTATGTGTACGATCACTCTCGATTGCCTGGTTATAGGATTGTTAGGTAGGACCAAGAAGAGAGCAACGTTACGCTATGCTTCATGGGGCATATAAACTGCATTGCTTAGCAATCTTTTTATACATTTTCAATTTCTTTTGGCTTTGGGAACTACGACACGAGGCGGACTTAATTGTGCATTGCCTGCATTTCCTGTTGATACACTTACACTTGTCTTTTCACCTTGGACTTCTTATTTTCCACGCACTTATGTTATCTTTTATTACGTCATCTCCCATATCGATATCTGATGAAATGATTTTTGCCACGAGATTATGGAATCCAAAAGACATAGTTCCTTATTGTTTCGATGAATTCAATGAGATGACAGACGACAAAATTCTAGATACCAACGTGCAAACTAGGTATCATGAAGCACCACGCTTTTCAAGAATGGCGATATTACATATGATTGAGGAAAATGACGAGTAAGGCGGTGATTTCATTAAAGCATAAAATGCAAAAAAAGTATAAAAAAAATTTGGAAAAATTATCCAAAAATTCGTAAGCCTATTGCACTTTTTTGTCAATTTAGTCATAAATCTTTTAATTTTGTCAATTGAATTATAAATCTTTTCATGTTTTGTAAATTGAGTCCATCCGGCCAATTTTGGGCAAATTTTGCTGATGTAGACGCTAGCCATCTTACGTGGCACAACCAACGCTGACATGAATAATTTTTAATAATATTTTAATAATTTTTTGATTTTTTATTCTTTCCTTTTCTTTTCTTCCCTTCTTCCTCCAATCGATCGCCAGGCTTCAGAACAATTGCCTCGCCATGGATGGGGGAGGCTCGACCTCGCCCAAATCTACGAGGTCGAGCCTTGCCCAGCCATGGCAAGGTCAGGCCTCGCCAGCCCTCGCCTCTAGCTAGTCATCGGCTATTGTTGAGGCTCGACAACTAGCAGGAAAAAGAAGGGAAGAAAGAAAAGAAAAATAAAAGTAAGAAATCAAAAAATATTAAAATATTATTAAAAATTATCCACTTCAGCATCAGTCGGGCCACGCAGGACAACCAGCATCCACGTCAGTGAAATCTAGCCAAAGACTGAATTGGAAAAATTAAAAATTCAAGAGTGAATTGGCAAAGTACAATAGATTTAGATCTTTTTAGACAATTTTCTTGAAAAAAAATTGTATGACCAAAATAAATAAACGTTCATTTAAATCCTTTGAAACATGAAATAAGACGACAAGCTAATACGTTTTGTTGAACAAACTTTTGCCTTTGCTATTATACTTTCCGTTTCTAGTAACGTCCTAAACATTTATCTCAAATTAGAAAAAAATTGCTACTACTTGTTAATTTCTTTGCGGATACTAAGGACATGTTTGGTAACGTTTTTTATTCTCATTTTTTCTGTTCTTTTTGTTCCCTGAAATAGAAAAAGAACAGAATTCCATTTGTGTACATCAGTTAATTTTTCTATTCCCCGAAATAGATCAGTGGCTAGGGAATATATTTGGAACAGAAACATGAAGTAAAAAAAAGTAATATCTTTGTTCTCGAAAACAAAAGGAGAAACGATGTCATTTTAGAGAAACAAGCTAAGTGTAACTTAATGCTCATCTTTACACCCACGAGTCCACTGTCAATCATCGCTACTGCTGCTCACTGCTCGCCGACACCATTCACTATCAATCACCCCTCACTGCCACCGGTCGCTGGTCACCTTCGCCCGTCACCACTGTCTGTATATTTTTTAAAATTTAAAAAGTAGGATTTTAGGATTTCAACTCCACCTTCCTCTTTCAAAAACTTTACATAATCAACTATAATTGGGATGTGAATGTTGAAGTGCTTAAAAAATAGCAAAGTGTCTTCTTCAAAAAATTAATCAGTAAAGTCCTTATAAAAGTTCAATTTTATCCAAACATGAATTGTTAAGTTTCTACTTACATTTTTATAATTAAATGAAAAAAAATTGGGAATAAAAATTTGTAGAGTCATACCAAACACATTTATGTTCTTTTTCTATTCCGGGAATAGAAATCTTGTACAGTTATCAAACACGTTATACTGTTCAAGAACTTGTCTAGGGAATATAAATAGAAAAAACTAATTCTGAACAAAAATTATTTTCGGGAACAGAAATGTTGCCTTACACATCCTAATGTATAGGTGATGTTAATATCTAATCCAACGATTTGAAAATTCTCCAATTTCATCACAATAAATATTGGTCAGTGACTGGACATGGATATATACAAAGAAGCTAACATTCGGCTAATTGATTATAGGAAAAATTCCAAATAAATGCCTGAAGTGTTCTCATTTTTTCAAATAAGGACATGAAGTGGACCTCCTTTTAATTAAGGGCGTGAAGTGCCCTCATTTTGTCAAATAAGAGCATGAAGTTGACATTGTTTCAATTAAGGGCCTGAAGTAGCAAAAAAAAAAATCTCAAATAAGGGGTTTTTCGTCTTTTCACTTTATTGATTAAATAAAATAAAAATATTAAAAAAACGAAAAGAAAAAAAAGGAGGAGGAAGGTAAGGGGCGGCAGCCCCTTGCTGCTGCCAGCCCCATCACTGGCCCTTAGCAACTCTCACCAACCAGGCGAGGGCCCGGCAACCCCGTCAGCCTTGGCCGAGCCCCCACTGACCCTTTCCAGCCGGCGACGAGGGTGACAGCAATAAGGGGCTGTTGTCCTTTTCCTTTTTCCTCCTTTTTTTTCTTTTTATTTTTAATATTTTTATTTTATTTAGTCAATAAAGTGAAAAGATGAAAATGCCATCAGGTCAAGTCTTTATTTGAGACTATTTGGCCACTTCAGACCCTTAATTGAAACAAAGTTTACTTCAGACCTTTATTTGAAAAAATGAGGACATTTCAGGCCCTTATTTGGAATTTTCCCTCGATTATATAGAACAATATTGTCTCAACCGTTAATTATTTTGGCCCTATTGTAGGGCCCACGTGATTGAAAGTCCAGATTGGTCTGATCTATGGTCTATGGACCATATGATGCCCTCTTTACATATATATACACAATAGGAATCTTGTCCTCTTTCCATTCCTCTCGAAATTTGACAAATAAGACAAGGCAAAGAAAGAAGTGAATCTTCTTATATCTCTCACGATATCATATGTCTGAATCTTCTTGTTTAGCATTTGTTTGGGAACAAAACAATCGAAATTATACTCGGTCAATCATGATGTGCATATTCCATGGGATCTTCAAAGAAAATGAAATAACACAAAAGTAGTCGAACATGCCATGCCAATAAACAATGCACATACATAAATGCAAGAGGACTTATATCAAATAGGATCGCATGGTCGAATCTAATAAAAGAAAATTACGTACTAGCTTTGCTTTTTCCATAGAGTAGGTCTACACGATCGTGAACATCAACGAGAATCGTAAACACCAACACAATTTGTGGTAGGGTTCATCTCCACATCTTTTCTTTTCTCTGCTTTTTTTTTCATTATTTTGGTTGCATTGAATTGCATATTTTTAGGCCAAGCAAAACACCAGCTTCACAATGCTCATCACATCAATTTCTACTTTATCATCCAAAGGAAAAGCAGGTGACATATTCTTGCGGAAATGTATCTTGGGATCGCCGAATCGAATGTATGCCTTGATCTGTCTTATACTCGCAAAGGAAAAAGCAACTACTAAAAGGAAAAGCAGAAGAAAAATAAAGGAAGGCATGAAGTGGACCATTGCTATTCGGGGATGATAGGAGGAGGGTGGACATGGTTCTTTGCCGGCTTCTACCTGGTCTTTCCAATTTAAATTGACCGGACCAAAGTCTGTGTATTCTTGCGTTAGGGAATCATTTAGAATTACTAAGGAATAGATTCCTAGGGAAGGTAATTAGTTATATGAGAATAAATTGGTGGTATTTGCATGAGAATATTCACCGAGTTGTCATCTTATTCACCTTAGGTTGAAGATGAGATTTAGATAGAACGCCATTGCTTGATTCATGGATGTTTGGGCAGAAAATATAACATGGAGGAAGTTAATTACTTGGAAAATAAAAAAGAATTTACAATAACCTTGAGAGGTGATTGAACTTGTCATGCAATATCATTAGTATATTGGAATATGTCTTCGAAAGGAAATTAGAGATGTGGTTTGTTCATTATTAGTGGAGAGATGATGCTTTCACTAGCAAAAGTTGGATTTTTTATTTTATTTTATTTTATGAATCTACATACCGAATTCCCTGGATCAAGATCCCATTTTTGTTCATTTAGGTGGGAATTATACACGAATAATGTGTCAATTTTGAGTGATCGAGAAATACTTTCTAGTGAACGAGCAAAGTCCGCTTCTAGTAAACAAACTCCAAGTCTGTAGAATTTCCTACTAACATAATGAACCATGTAAGACAAGATGCAAGCCAACATCAAGATAGATGGATCGGTCAAGAAATTATATACAAATGATAACGTGGGAATCGGACCTGTATTGCACGATAAGTCTCCATGCTTGTTTGTTTCATAATCACTAAACTAAAGTATGGGGTATGTCAAGGGCTAAAAACTAATATTACAAATAGGAAAATCAGCCGACGCATTTGTTAACAAAAGTGTCCTGTGACCCTTGATAACAAGATACTCAAAAAAATAAAACAACAGCATCCCATTCACATTACAACTTATTGCATATAAAATGTAGCATTTCATAAACAATAAATAATTTTTTTTCAAGCATATTTAGCATTTTTATCAGGTGTTCCAAAAGTACTTTTCAACGAAATTCGACATCATATATTTTATTTTGGTCGAGGACATCATATTAATCTGACTGATTCCTTTACAATTTTCTGTAGTTATTTCTTGGAAATTAAGATTTCACAACCGGCAACCTAGGAAAGAGTTTTCTTTTTGTTGGACCCCTTGCAACTAGTGTTTCTAATCATGCCACATTTTGACTAAGGGAGTTTGTCATTTCTAGTGGGCCATCTTAATGTACTTCAGCATGTATGCTCATTGTGCATTGATTAATCCTATGATGATTATATCTACTTTAATAATTAGCCTATAGTCGCTAAGCCTAGGCTATATGAATTCTCCCCCCTTTGTAATCCTCGTTAAATTAATTTAAGAATTTTTTTTTTTGGGTGGGGGGCATAAGCGAGGAAACATACATGGATATTGTCGTGTCCTTGTCCATACTTTAATAACATCTTCAAACATAATTTTCTCATAATAAGACCTTCGAGTTCATATAAACATTATCTTCTAAAATCACCTCAATTTTTTCCATGATGTATTACCAAAAAATAAAAGTGATTCTACCATTCAATCGTACTCGAACATATGTACAAGTCCTATCACATCAAACAAGCTCATGAATAGTATTTTTTATTTTCTTCCCATACTCTTATAAATCTCTTGATAAGCATTTTTCTCATCGTAAGACCTTTAGAAGTTCTCATAAATATTAAAAATTCAAAATCACCTCAACTTTTCCCATAATTTATTACGAAATGAAGCAATCTATTCTCCCATCAATTGTACCCGAACATTCTCCCATCTAATTGTACTTGAGCATATGTACAAGTCCCATCACATCAAGCAAGCGCATGAATAGTTTCTTTTTTATATTTTCTCTTTTTCCTTACCCTTTTTTTTATTTTATATTTTCGAATTTTTGGAGGGATGAGGAAACCCTAAAAATAGTTTCTTTTCTTGGGCACCGAGAAAATGGGGATGCGATGCGAACTCAAAACGGCGAAGCAACGGGTCTAGAAAAGAAAAGCAAAAGCCCCCCCTCGCTTTCTCCATTCCCAATCTCTCTCTCTCTCTCTCTCTTTCTCCAATTTTTGCTTGTGATCGCAATCTGGAATCTCCCCATTTTATTTTATTTTATTTTATTTTATAAATTTTCTCCTTTCCCATCCTTTTTAATTCTTTCTCCTCTGCTTTTCTTGCCTTCGTTCAATCCAAACTGTCACCATCTCTGGCAAAAAAATCCCAGATCTTGATCAAAGAATTAACGCATCCCCAGATGCTCTTTCTCTGAAAAACAATCCGCAGCACCCTTCTCTCTTTTCTTTTTTCCACTTTTTTTTATCAAGAACGTTTAATGTTTAACGAGATTTAAATCCTCTGTCTTTTTTCGAACGCGATGTCTAGGAACCCGCGTTCATCTTTGCTTTAGAGGAACCGAAACAGAAGGGACAGATTCGCAGGAACAGAGAGAGAAGACGACCAAGCGTAATCAAGCACGGCTGAGGAAGGAAACACCGAAACTTGTGTCTAATTTGGATTTTACTTGATCCTGTTCCGGGACCACAAAAATCTTTGGCCATTAGCAGCTGCGTAATCATCGTCTGCGAAATACCATTGTCGCCTCTCGTCATTTTTGTGCACCCACCTTACTGTTTCTCGCCGAAGTTGAGAGTAATTTCTTTAGACAGACGAGACTCAATGATAAGAAATGGATGCGAAAATGATCTCATGGCGAAGTTTACTCTGTCGACATGGTTTTCACTTTTCGTGCAATCTCGTTTCGTTTTAGCCTTGGTAATGTGGTGATCTGTGAATGATGAAACCGCAATGCAAGCAGAGGAATCGCGAGAGCAATAATTGTATAAAGAGAAAGAACAAGCTGAGGACAAAACGAAATCCTCCAAATCCTCCATTCTGTGAGATCAAACTGAAGAAATTACACTCTGTACCCCTTACCACTGACCCGACACTTATCGACGTTAGTTGTCTCGTACACAGGAAGCTCTGCATTGTACTTATCGTTAATCGCTGCAAGATGATCGAGCTCGAACAGATCTGAGCTCGAACAACTCGCCCCACCATCGTCCTCATCATCTTCTTCGTCTTCTTCTTCTTCTAGTTTTTTTTCACAATGACCCTTCAACTCGAAACCCTTCTTCTGATTCTCACGATAATCTCTCGGCAACTCTCTCGCGTTCTCTTCGAATCGCCTGCTCTTCTCCATCAACAGATCTTTCAGATTTACACTCCAATCCTGGTCGATTTTTCTAGGCTGAGATTTCCCAATTCTCCAAGCTGTTGGCACCGAGAGAGAAACAGAGCTGCTCTGTTTTTCTCCTCCTCCTCCTCCTTCTTGATGGAGGCATTTGTGGCCGCATGGTCTACAGTCCTCATCGACGATGACGCTCACCGGGTAGAAACGGACCGTCCTCTTGGCCCCGCTGTGGAACCGTTCTCGCGTCGAGGGCGAGCGGTTGCTCAGGCACGGCCTCGAGGGCGAAGAGACAGTGGAAAACGCAGAAGCGGAAGAGGAAGCTTGCCCCGACTTTAACTTCCTCTCGCGGTTCACCTCGGCAGGATCCGACCTCCTCGCGCCCTTCGGCGTCGTGCTGAAGATGGAGTTGATTAAGCTCACCAGCTTCCCGCCGGGCGAGACCGGCTGCTGCTTCACCTTCTTCAGGTTGGCGTAGATCCGCGACGCCGCGGGCCTGAAGACTCCGCCCTGGTCTTCTTGGCTCTCTCTCTGTCCGCCAAACGGAGCGGGCTGTCTCTCGTCCCTTTTGGCGGCGACTCTCGTCCTCACGGGCTTGAGCCAGAACGGCGCGAAGCAAGAAGACGAAGTGGTCGTTTTCGCGCCCCGGACGGACTCGGTGTCCGAGAACGAGAACCCGCCCGAGCTCGAATCGGAAGAAATAGAAGTGGAGCTAAAATACAGCCCATCGCTGTCGTGGTCGGGCTCGTACTTTGGCTTCCTGAGCAACTCCTGCGAAAAATGACTCCCTTTCGCGTCCGCCATGGGATTGGTCTTGTCGCTTCTGTGCTTCTCGACGAAGAAGGTGGACTGTGGGGCTATTTGAGCACCGCCACCGCGAGTGCTCTGCTTCTTGGACGGCGTCTCTCTGTAGAGCCTTTGATCTGGTTCGCGCTTCGGCTCGCATTCGTCGATGGATCTGTAGATCTCGTCGAGGAGTGTGGACGAGAAAGATGGGCTATTGCTCTTCATCTCCCGGAGATACCTCTCTTCTTTCAGTGCCCTCTTGAATCTGTACATCGTCAGAGAGAGAGAGAGAGAGAGAGAGAGAGAGAGAGAGGAGGCTGATGAAGAGAAGTTAACGGGGGAAGAGGAGAGGAGAGAAGCTTTATAAAGCGTGCATGCATGGCCCAATCCTTATTTTCGGAGCTGTAATGGACAGTTTCTTCGGCAATTGCCGACGTGGCGCATCATTACCTTTTACGTTAGCCCCAATGCCAGCACCGTGCTTAGGAGCAATTTGCGCTGTTCATTCATGAAAAATGAATCATGCCTTACTGGTTTTGTGCCTCTATGTTCCTCGTACTCGTATAAGAGGAAACCCCAAATTATACTCACTTGACATATCTATTCTAAAAACATTTTTCGGTGACACAAAAAATCTCAAGCTTATAACTGTATGACATATTTATCCTCGGTCGAGATTTCGTCAACGAGCAACGTTAAAAAAAATTGCCTATACAAACGTCGAAAAGCAAACGATGTTGACATAGCCTCTACGTGACTTAAGTGAAATGAAAAACAACATTATTTTAGCCGAAAAATCATGTCACGGAACCTTGACGGAGGGTAAATATGTCAAATACGTACAAATTTAGGGTTTTTTTTTATGTCACAAGAAAAAAAAATTAGGGTAAATGTGTCGCAATGGATATAGTTTGAGGTTTTTTATGGCACGAAATTTTTTTTTATGATAAATGTGTCATAATGGACACAGTTTGGAGTTTTTTGTGTCCTTTTCTTTCGTATAGTATTACAATGTCATCAATTCATCTATAGCTACGATCATCAAGATATTCCACCACAAATCCGGTCTTGCCTGACGCATCTGATTAACTTGATATATGTAAGTAACACCACTCAATTAGACAAAAAATGAAGGGGAGTTTCGTAGATCCGATGGAACTAATTGGGTTATTTGGACCCGGACACTCGACTCCATCGACTTAGGGTTTGGAGTCACTGCATGCTTGTAAGCTGTGACAATAGCAAATAAGCAAATTTGCACATCTTTTCGGGTTGCACTTTGCACAACGTGAATGTCCCTCCTCAATTTATCTTTCCTAAGATTAAAAAAAATATATGTACACATTCTTTTGGAAAGAAACGAAAATAATAGTAATAATAAAGGTGGGAGCTTTGAAGGCGGTGAAGTATTTGGACCGGGCCAGATGAACTGATTTTAGTTGGAATAATTAAATTCCTAATGTTGGTTGGAACCATGCTTTTATTTTGTGGGAGGTCCATACATCTCATGCGAGAAATAAAGGTGCGACTGGCAAAATTGATGGCTCACCTAGAATCAAAACTGAACTTAATTACTGTAGAGATAGGTTCACTATTTTCGGATTTTGAGTATTACACATTATTTTTGAATAAATAAGTGCATCTACATCACAAACTTTTCTTAGGAGTTAGGGCCATCCAACTACATCACTATTCATAAGGGTCTATTGAAGCGATTCATGTCGACGGGTCTCCCAACCTCCTGACAGTGGTTGAGCAAAAGTACAAAAACATATAGATATCGAAAATGCCTAAAGTATTTCATATTGTCCAGAGATAAATTTACACGGCAATCGTATCTTTTTCGAAATAAATTTTCTTTTCGGTAAGTAAATCTTGGAACAAATTAGCGAAAATGTCTCAAGAAAATTTCTTGGAATAAATTCTCTCAATGAATTTGGGGGAGTTGGACCAAGTGATAAATAACATGCAGGCATTGGCTTTTGATCTCTACATTGAAACACACTGATTATTTTCTTTGCTTGGATCTGAGACTCTCGTTATGTAATGTGTACGTATAAACTCGCCAGAGCTGCTTTTAGGAGGAGAGCTCTAATTTTACGGCATTTAATGTATAAAGATTAGATGCATTGAATGGTCCAACTCTTATAAAATTTAAGTCGTAAAAGCCGAATAAAGTACATATTATCTGTATAGGGATAATTACAAAAAAAAAAAGTCCCGAACCTATTATACTCGTGTCAATGCAGTCCTAAACCTTTTAATTTGATCAATTTAGTTCTAAATATTTTGACGATTTGTCAATGTAGTAATTTCGGCCGATTCTAGCTAGAAATTGCTGAAGTGGATGCCAACCATCCTAAGGGGCATGTGCTGGCGTTGATGCAAACAATTTTTTTTATTATAAATTTTTAATAATTTTCTGAATTTTTTTCCTTTTTCTTTTTTCCCCTTTTCCTTTTTTTTTTATTTTTTATTTTTCTCTTATTTCTCTCCACCGGTCCGTGGCCTTGGCAGCGGCCTTGGACGCCCTTGTCGGATCTAGATGAGGGCCATGGGGCTTGCAACACCCTCACCTGGCCTAGATTTGGCGAGGGTATTGTGGCCTCGCCGGCCACATTGAGGGCTTGGGGCCCCTCACCTAGTGCAGACGAGGGTCGCCAGCCTCATATAAAAATAAAATGAAAGAAAAGAAAAGAAAAAATGAAAAAAAAAGTTCAGAAACAATATTAAGAAAATTGCAAAATTGTCCACATCAGCTCGGCCGTGCCACGTTGAATGACTGTTGTCCACGTCAGCTATTTTCAACCAAAATTGGTTAGATGGACTACATTGGCAAAATGTTAAAAGGTTTAAAACTAAATTGACCAAATTGAAAGGTTTAAGATTGAATTGGCACAAGTGCAATAGGTATATGATTTTTTCAGTAATTATCTGGATCTATGTACAAGAAATTGACATGAAAAGTCGAGCAAAATCGCCTTTTCACTGAATATTTCAATAATTTATAATAACGGGAACAAACTATTGGTATACATACACTATGCAAGGAAATCGCTAGAAAGAGAAAGATATTTTCAAAATTTATAATTCTCTTAAGGAAGGTTGTTGTACCTTCATAGGGAAGAATACAAATTTAATGCCGAAACACATGAAAGATAAAATAGCATTGCGAACTTACGCAGGCTCTTATACTAAAAAGCGAAATGAATTGGGATCCCGAAACACGGATCTCTCGGTTCAGAAAATAGAAACAAAAGTATCGAAACATTTCTTCCGACTCTTTTCCAAATTCGATTGTTCCAAGAGGCATGGACACAGTATTTGTTAAAGAGAAAAAGGTTGAGATCCTTTAAAGAAAGGAAAATGTCCTCTTCACTTTATATGACAATGTAATTGTCGTCTTTTTTGATAAATCTATTGCATCGTTATTGGTTTCACTCATTGTGCACAGTACTATAGGGTTGAATACGAGCGGGACACCACGCGATTATCTTCGATACTGCTTTTGGCTTTTATCAGATAGTGGAATTTCATGATTTTAATTTTTACTCGTGTTTTTTTTCTTTTACACCAACCGCCATTAAATGCTTATGCTTCTATTTTGTTGTATGAAACGTCCTGGGCATGTTTCTGCCTGCTACAGCATACGTTGTCCTTATCGAAGAATCGCATGATGTTTCCCATCATTCCATTCGTGTTAGGACACTGCTTGCTAGCTCATGAATCATCATCGTCTTCATCGTGCATGCATCACCCCCAACTCTCTTGACGGTGGGAGAAGCACAGTGTCCAGATTGAAAGCTCATTTATTTGGTCACTTTAAATGCTCACGAGGAGCCGTGGCCCAAAAACAAAAAACAAAAAAAAGAGAGAGAGAGAAGGGAAAGTCGCGAAGAGAATTATGGGTATTCCGGTGTATGTTATTCTAGATTAATGAAGCATTCAAGATGACCATTTTTTATAATTCAAATTGGGTTATCACTCACTTGCGATCATTCGTTTTTTAAGGTTAACTTTGATTTGATACGTGAAACATGTGAAATTCTTTAAGGGTGTTCTGGATCGGGATTTGAAAATACTTGAATATCACGCAAGATGACTTGTAACCGACGGTGCGCCTATATACGATAGGCAGTCCATCGACCGACTCTTATATCAACTAGAAGAAATTGAGGAGCTAGATCCACCATAAATCGGGGCAAATCATGGCCGTCGATGGTAACAAGTCTCCATGGTCGCGCTACGACATGAGGGTTGTGATTAGGTTCGGTTCGTAGACACGGATCCATGCGAGGATTTGCCCAAAAACCGCGAGCCTCTCTCATTCATCAGATCGATGCGACAATGTCTTTGGGGTGTTCCCTTCCTGGGTGGACCACCCTACAAACCAGTATGCAACCCATTTATTGTTGTAGCCCCACGACCCCACGACGGAAACCTCTGGCACGTGCGGTTAAGGAGGGGGGTGGGGGTTATCCCTAACGCAATGCCAACACACATGTATAAGCACACAACGTGGCATGGACCCGACCCGACCCGACCAGTGTACAGGAACCATTAAATGGGAAGAATGTGCATGACGTGGTCCTTCATTCACGTCACTTCACTTGCCATGCCACCTGCGATATGCTTTGCCAAGGGACAAAACAAAGAAGACATTAAGGTTCCTCGAGGGATCAAACTCCATCGACCCGCCATTGCAAGCACGATACACTTCGACGTAATAGTCTAGATTTGTTCATTTGCGATTCAGCGGCCAGTAATTCTTCAGGAAATGATTTCTCAAAAAATTACATAGTCTCGCGAGAAGAATTTATCGTTCTCATCGCAAGAAAACGTGTTGTACACATGAGAGTGGTGATTTCCTTTAAAAAATTAAGAATAAGAAAAAGATGGAATGGGAATATTTTGAAAGAGACATGGAGGGAGTGGCACTGGGATCCCAAAGCAAAAGGGTAGGCGAGGGGGTAATGTCTTGAAGTGAGAAAAGCATGGAGCTCTCTTCCCAAGAAAAGCAGCAACAGGAACAGCAGCAATTGAGTAGATGGAAGAAGAAACAGAGCATGATAAAGCACCATCTTCCTAGGGCTCATAGAATTATTGTCCCTTTTCCAAGGACTAGCAAGCGAGCGAGCAAGCAGTCCCTGACAAAGGGGCGGTCTCATGTTTCTGTGAGGCCACGTGCACATCCTGGACTAAGAATTTTGGCCCAAGTTGTGGCTTGCTTTCTTGGAGTTGGGGTCACCATTATCACTTGCACTGCATGCTCCCTCTTTTTCCTTGCTTCCCTCAATGCTCTTTCTCAATTAAATTCTCATATAACATCAATGCTAATCCCTCTAGCATTGAACTGTCAGCATTTCCAAAATCAGAATTTAACCGAAAGCTACTTGCCAAACATCTTGATATTTCCTCAAAGAGTTTTGAAGGCTGAAAACTCCTTGACAATAATAAACCAAATCCATCTTTAGCATCTTTTGGAGACATTCGATAAAAGTGGAACGATGCCAAGACATTGTATTCAGCCATGAAATGTACATAAGATGGCATTGCGGCTCGCTAACTCCATCCATCACATTGTATTCAGCCATGAAATGTACATAAGATGGCATTGCGGCTCACTAACTCCATCCATCGAACTGTAGTGTGTTAGAAAAGAAAATTCTCGGTTTAATACAAATGCGCTAGACATTGTAGAGGACTCAATAAGATATTTTACTACTTCTGCTAGCAAAATGACCAAATTCGAACATCTCCCAAACAAGAATTCCCCTAAGGAATTGCCGTTTGGTACAGTGTTTCCATTACCATTACAATACTGGACACGCCATTTTTCTATCATTTGCATTGGAGAAACTTGTTAGGAGTTCAATCTCTGGACATCGACCAACTGGTAAAGATCCCCTCGCCGTTGCTTCTCCAACGGGAGATTAGTCCTGTGCATTTCAATGAGCAAAATCAGTTGACAGTTCCTTTTTCCTACTAAATGGAAAATGTCGTGAACTAGCAATATGAGAATAAGGCCAGAAAGAAGATCACCTTCTCATCTCCATCTCGGAATAATCGATATCTGCAGTGATAATGGCCTCCTCATGCTCTGTTGTTGCTAAAACTTCTCCGAACTATCACAAGAAAACTTCCCAGTCAGCTTTTTGTGGCTTCTTTTGATGGTTCATCGCTAAATCCCCTTTCTCGAACCCTACTGAGAAGTATACACTTACCGGTCCAATCAAAGTGGAGTGCCCCCAAGCCACATAACCAGCTCCAGCATCCCGAGCAGGTGAACAAGTTGCAACATACAACTGTCATTCATTGATATAACTGGTTAACTTAAAAATATTCCTTGGACAACCCTAGATTCAACAGAGAAACATACCGACATTCAGAAATAGGAGTTCTGAGAAACATGCCACTCATTGAAATCAATGCACTAGTCAAACAAAAAGCAGATTACAAGTTGCCTAGATTCAACAGAGAAACATACCGACATTCAGAAATAGGAGTTCTGAGAAACATGCTACTCATTGAAATCAGTGCAATAGTCAAACAAGAAGCAGATTACAAGTTGCCAGAGACACGAAAAAGACGTTACTTTGAGAAGTCACAACCTTGATGAAATCTCCTGAATAAAGGACTAAGCATTTTTAGTTGAGACAAAAGTAAGATTGGGTCAAAATTCAGAAAGAGACGAGTAACATCAAATATTCTATTTTAAAAGATCCCAAAATTTATCCTTGGCAAAAGGAAGGGACAGACATGACACACACAAAAGCAAGACATAACTAAAACAATGCATACCACTATACTGAGAATTTTACAGACCACACCTATCAACTCTGCCAATTGACTCCAGGACAAGTATACCAAAATTTATCCTTGGCAAAAGGAAGGGACAGACATGACACACACAAAAGCAAGACATAACTAAAACAATGCA
>BCNH02000003.1:3207196-3228507 GCA_001662345.2 Metrosideros polymorpha var. glaberrima | reverse complement strand
CAAGCAAATCTTTCAGAGAACAACAAAAAGAAATCAGGTTAAAAGACCTCCTCCACTCTGGCAATAGATAATGTTGCCAAGGTCCAGGAAAATGCGATGACCTTGATTTGAAATATAAAAATAGCAAACAACTATATTGTATCGCTTCTCATTAGCAAGGGCAGATCATTCCAATCCAGGAATCACTCCCACTAAGGTGGTAATTGATCCGATGCACCAACAGGGGGCAAGTTGTCACTTATGAGCAATAGAGCTTTTATAGCAGGAACTAGTACTATATGCAACCATGCCATCAAGCTCATAGCCAAGAAACCTAAGATCAAGTCCCATTACTATACCTGATTATCTACAGCCCTGCACATGATGAAAAAAGAAGAAAATCAGTAGAATGATCACTATAGTCATAGTAAAGCTACATATGACATGGATGACATTGTCAAATGTGAAATCATATGTAATAAGATAATCTTAAATATTACAACAGTGAAAGCATTTAATAATGTATTAGAAGTCTTGTCAGTGTGCCACCTTTTCTATCATTGAAACTAAGTATCATCTAAAGATGATGGCCAATGAATAGATCATAGCTGATAAAGGATGCAACACTAAAAATTGGCATCATCTCAAAACAGATGTAAAACCAAATGTTGTTTGAGCATGTGATGTTTCTTCAATCTCCCACACCAATTTTCCTGCTATTCAGGGTAACAAACCATAAAAACCATAAAAAAAAATCACAAAAATCACAAAAATGGCACAATAACAACAACTTCAAATAGCGGAATACAGTGAAAAAGACATGCAAGAGTGAAAGGTATAACTACCTAGCTCTCTGGAGTAGTTCCCAATGCAATGGTCCAGTGGTCATATTAAAGGCCCCAGGATAGCAAAGCAAATGAGCACCTGATGCAAACAAATAACAGCAGAATTCAAGTGTATGGAAAGTTCAAATCACTTCTAAACCTCATCTACATGATATTATAAGGAAGGAAAATTCCAGAATGTGCTACAAACTAAAATACCCACACTATGGGGATATTATATAACAACCTAGATCCATTTATGCAGAACAAAACTCCAGGATTTCAGCAGCAAATAACTTAATTATCAATGTATGAGTGCAAATATATTTAGTTGAATGATATTGTCGATAAAAGGCCAAAGAGCAACACCAATAGCAAGCCATTAATCTCGGAAAGGAACTTAAAACAATTTAATAGTGGAGGAGGGAAAAACTAGCTAGGTAGGACTCTATATTGCAAAGAGATATCTTTCATACAAAAAACGATAGAGGATATATCATGATGTCATAAAAGCATCCATATAGCTAAGCCCCCTTTGTGCGTAAGGCTTAGTTTGCTGCTGTTCATCTTAAAAGGAAATGGAAGGGATAAGAATGAAGAAGTCAGAAAGGAAACAATCCAAAGGTCACCACTTAAGACATTTCTGTTCACTGCCAGAAATCATCTCGCTTTCAAACTGCACAGACCGGGCCAGTGGCAGTCCCAGCACCAGTATGCAGTCAACATCGTAGGAAATGCAAGATAGACAAAGAGAAAACAAAACCTACCTCTTGCAGCATAAATCATTGCTAATTCCTGAAACCGAATATCATAACAGATGCCTATACCAATACGTCCAACATCTGCATATAGCCAAATAAAGAAATAAATAAATAAAAAGAAAACAACTCAAACAACAGATAGAGCTATCAAAAACCATAAAACATAAATCTGTGTGAACATTTGGGCATACTTAAGAAAGAAAAACAAGAAAGAGTTCATTTCCATATTCAGGCAAGCAAATTAAGCAAAGATAATCCACTTTATTAATACACTCTCAGCAACATTACTGATCTTCAGAGTCAAGTTCCAAAATTCAGCATTTACATTACATATTAGTGTAGATGAAGGCACAGTAACATTATGCTAGTCATTTATAATGATAAATCTCATGTAAGGTCTAGTATTATTAAATCAGTCAATCATGCACAATGATTCACCTAGTATTTTGGGGAAAATATAACCCTTCAAAATCACAAGAGAGTTCATGAAATGCAGCACTTTGAAAATACTCATAATGCGAACATAGATTTATATATACAGAACAACTTACGTAACAAAATGACATTGCATCTGAAAAACTTAAAGTTTAAAAGTTATTCTCATATGCTGATTTACATGATCAAACTTTGAAGAAGAACTTCACAATTTCAGTAATATAAGTGACTATACACTAACCATAATGAGTACAAACACGATATCTAGGATTTCATGACAAAACTCATAGGCAAAGGAACGTTTTATCATATCAAATTTCAAGACATGCTTTACCTGTGTCCACTATTGTTGGAGTTTCTCCTGCCGTGAGAGTCTTTGACTCCATAAATGTGATCTTCCCAGGTATATCAATATCAAAAAGATGTATCTGCATCCATAAGCATGTCCACAATTTTGATTCAAGAACTAGTGGCAAGCTGTGGTAAAGCGAAAAGGAAAAGAAAAAGAGAAAAGGAACTGGCAGCAGCGAGATCGTTTTCCACCACATATACAAGATTCGGCCGAATTTGATCGTAGGACGTCAAAGCATCACAGTCCGGTCAACTCCAAAAATGACAAAAAACTACTTCGTAATTCGATTATTTGTGTAACCCTTCAATTATTCTACCTAAATGGCTTCGATTTTGCATGATCTATTTATGCTAACAAGGGTCCACAGTCCCTATCCAATATACTGTATATTCACACAAGTGAATGTTATCTATTTCTATACAATACAGCCATACCAATACTTTAGGACCAATTAAGCTGGTGACTACCTTTTGGATGGATCATATCCAACTTCCTCCTAGACCAGAAGACTCAGGCAACTAAATGTTCCATACATAGTCACTTAAGGAAAGAAAAGTTACCTTGCGGTGCTTGGCTTTCAGCACTCCATCGGAACCAAAAACACAACAAGTGTTATACAATCGATCACCACATCTTTCTGGGATCGAACCACCGACTATGGTAACCTTCAGGGCCTTAGCAGCTTCAGATAACATAGCAGTTGAAGGAGATGAACCTCCATCAATGTCCTCAGCATAAACAGGGAAGCTATCATTTGAATAGGGACTGTTCCATATTTCCTGGTACAGAGTGCACAAAATCATGAGGCAAGCTACGTGATGTTTCCCTCCTTCTTTAGAAGGTCGTGGACTGCAAATTATGGCTGATTTTTACTGGAAGGCAAAGCTTGCAATATAAAAACGTAGCAATTACATAAGCATCAAAAACGAACTTAGCCACAGAAAGTCACCCAAAACTGATGAAACAAACACGTGCACGCTCAAGTTGCTCTTATCCATTCTTTCTTCTAAGCGCGCCTTCACAAACGGCACTTGATAAGGTATCTAAAGTCCTTGTAAGCCATTACCATTTTGCAATCAAGAGGCACATCCAAACTTTCCACAGCTACACGAAGATGCTCAATGACCTTTTCATCCAACACAAGCCACACATTTACCTAAACACCTAACAAGTCTAACCTAATGCAGAGAGACTCACGGGCAGGAGAACAAGCTGAGCGCCCTTGTCCACGGCCTCGTGGATCGCCTTGCGAGCATGGGCAATGTTCCTCTCCTTATCCGCCGTCACCGAGAGTTGGCACAGCCCAATCTTAAACTGAAACCGCCACCAAAAAAGACATTAAATTTCGAGGTCACGCCAATGATCAGAGTCGAGGGTTCAAGCTCATATTGCCTTGGTGAGAGGAGGAGTGGGTGGAGGGAGCGCAGGCGGAGCCCTAGCTTGCTCGGGCTTGGAGGAAGAGGCCATCGCGGCGGCGGAGAAGCCGGATGTCCCGATTCGGAGCCCGAGATGGCGGTTCGCGGCTCGATTCGGGCTGCTGACTCCGGTGCCGACGAGGAAGCTGGAGCGGGAGAGAGGCCTTGGGAGGAAAGTGGAGCGAGAGAGAGGGGTTTTGGAGCAGAGGAGTGATGAGAGCGACGCCGCCAATTTCATTTCTCTCTGCTCCTCCCCTTTGTACTCTCGCTTTCAGGGTCCATTGATTGCTGAAGGAAGAAGACGACCTTCGGTACGGCGTCGTTCATGAGATGAAACGGGATGTCGTTTCTTCCCCTCTATTGCTTCCAGTTCCAACGGAGCTTTTCATCCTAGAAAATAAAATTCATGTATTTTAATTTTTCGTTTACTATATATTACCAGAATTAAATAATCTTATACACGGAATAGAATGAAAGACTATGAAGAAGCTATTTATGAGATATGCCATATTTTTCAATTTAATTGCAAAATTTACATCAAGCAGCTTACATTAGTTATTGATTAGTCATAGCTAAAATAAAGAACATAGTTTTAATATAAACATTTATTTTTCTTTTTGTTGTTGTTGTTGTTCAAATCGACTGACTTCATTCATTAAGTTCGAAATTCACCTAATGAGATAAGTTACATTAAATTAAAAACAATATCTAGTAACAGGATATAGTTGTTTGTTTGATGTTACCATTTTACTTTAATGAAAAAAGATATATCTCTTCAATTTTCACTATGATCAATTCTATGACAATATCTAAATGAAGTGAATTTCTTTATGGCACCACACTTCAAATTAAAACAAATCTGTTTGTATTAGTTACGTAATTATGACATATATCTCGCTTGTTGCTTTTTTCTTGATGTTCTATTATGATAAATAGTCGAAATAGCGTATACATTATTCTCATGATGAGGCATGCTTTCATTTTTACTTTCAAGTATCATAAGTTCTTTTCAAAGAAACCTAAATAACTCGAAAATGAATTTCAATGGCCATGACGGAACAACAACTAAGATGATTTAATTTCAATAGCAATAGTAACCAATCAATTTCAATTTCACACGAACAATTTCCATTATGAACTGGCAAATCCGAACACGAAATGAATTAGTACGAATTTAATAAGTATTAAGTTTATAATATAATTTAAAATTTTGTTTTCAATCACACGATTTGACACGATTACGAAATTCAATTATGACAAGTGAATACAAATTGCCAACCGAACAATGTGATTAGTTTGGACAAAGAAGAATCGTATGTTTTTAAGGGAAAATTTCAAATAAGAGCCTAAAGTGTCATTATTTTTTCAAATAAAAGCTCGAAGTGGACTTTGTTTCAAATAATGGCCTAAAGTGCATTCATTTTTTCAAATAAAGGCCTAAAGTGAACGTTGTTTCAAATAAGGGTCTAATTTGAACGGCATTTTTGTCATTTTACAATTTAAAATTTTTTTTCTATTTTTTCCTTTCTGTTTTCTCAAAAAATAAGGAAAATTAAAAAAAGAAAAAAAAAAGATGAAGATGATGTGTAGGTGCTCGCCGCTGCCCCACCATCCCCGGAAAGGGCTGGCGACGGGGGGAATGGTCCCCGGGCCCCGGCCAAGGGCCGGCGACCCTTGCCGACTGACGACGAGGGTCGCGACCCTCCGCGCGGAGCTGGGCGAGGGTCGCTGGCCCTCGCCCAACGACGACGGCCCTCGGCGAGGCTTGCCAGGCCCCGCTCAAGCTTCGGTGAGGGCCAGCGACCCTCGGCGACCATTCCCCCCCCCTCGGTCGCCGGCTCTTTCCGGCAACGGTGGGCGACGGCAGCAGCGGCCAGCGCCTGCTTCATCTTCTTCTTCATTTTTTTTTTTTTTTTTAATTTTCCTTAATTTTTACAAAACAAAAAAGGAAAAATATTTTTAAAATGAAAAAATATAAAAAGTGAAAGGACGAAAATACCCTTAATATCAAGTCCTTATTTGAGACAAAAAGGCACTTCAAGCCCTTATTTGAAACAAGAATGGCACTTCATGCCCTTATTTGAAACGACGTTCACTTCGAGCCCTTAATTGAAAAAACTAAGGGCATTTCAGGCCTTTATTTGAAATTTTCCCTATTTTTAATTGCACTTCATGATAATTAATTAATAATGTGAAAAAAAAAAGCAAATTCTCAGAAATATCCAAAGGCTCGCTGCTGTGGGACTCAAACCACCTGATCGAAACTCAAACTTTCGGACCGAAATAAAAAAATAACTGCTTGTGTCTCAACGGTCGTTAACCGCCTCTTTCCCGCCCTTTTTTCCCATTCCACTCGCACCTCTTGGGAAGAAAAAGAAAACTCCCTAGTTACTCACCAATCTTCAATCACTCTATTTTGATTATAAACACAGAACAAAACGTCTCTCTTCGCAGTGATCCTCTCAAGCACCGTCCGCCATACGGTGCTTGAGAAAGACTCGCCATTCACACAATACAAGCAACTCCGAACGATCAGTCATGCATGGCGGATCCAAAGGCGGCAGTGCCGGGCAGTGAGTCTGATGATGACCCGTACGGTGACGACTATCTCAAGTATCTCCTCCTGAACCCCAACCCCAGTCCTGAGGATGATCTGCCTTCGTTCGATCTGCAACTCGCCGTGAAGTCCGATGAGAAGACCCCTCTACCTGATGATGGGATTGGGGACCCAGACCCATTTGACGATCCTGCTGTTTGGCACATGTTTAGTGGACAACATGGTAACGGGAACAATGGGGCCGGTTCATCCCATGCAGGTCCCTCCGGGACGAGCAGTGGTGGCACGGAGGGTTGCTACTATCCACGACCGGAGGATTGGAACTATTTGGTGCCAAGGCTGCTCCCGAATTGGCCAGCGCCACTGCTTCCATACAATTGCAGTTGTTGTCATGTGCTTAGAGAGATCATTTATACTCATGGTGCGTTCGATTATTCTTCCAATAGAGTAGAAACTTTTCTTGATGATTAGTCTGTGTGAGGAGTTCAGGTATGGTCGACCACTGTTGACAAGTTCTGTGATTGATCATGCGCCGATGGTGTTTGCTATTTGCTATTACTTTTTGTAACGACACTTCCGGTGCGTGTTGTTCAAATGATGTTTTATTTGCTAATTACTATCGTAGCGACACTTTCTAACGTAAGTTCTTTGAAATTTTGTTAGTGGAAACCAATCATACCACAAAACTCGAACTACATGGAAGAGTTGGTATAGTCAGTCACGCGATTCTGGACACTCAGCACAACCCTGGTGCGATACCATCCAACGGCGACCATCGGTATCAAATGTTCGAGTAAGAACTTCAATTACTCTCTTCCTTTAAAAAATTAGATGACGTTTTTTTTTTCCTTGGAAATTGGAGTTCTGAATATGTATCGTGCAGCAATATAGTCCTGTGTTTCTTGCTTCCATTTCAGTTTTTGCAAGAAAAGCATACAGAATGTGAAGGATTTTCTGCAGCATTACTGTGAGGGAAGGAGGCTGGCTGGCTACATCATGTACCAGGATCCGCTCGCCATGTTCTACGAAGCTGTGTGCGTAGGAATAGATTTCAACGGCAATGTAAATGCCGATTATTTTTTCCAACAATCTCCGACTCCGACTGTTTCAGGTGATGCATATCTATTCACACTACTTCAATCTTTTGAATGGCTGGAAGTTGTGGAACACGTCTTGTTTATTGTTATGTATTTTTCATTGTTTGAAGCAGAGGATCCCGGGCAAACGGACAAGCCAAAAGCTAAGAAACGACAGGCGAAGCCTTCTAAAACTGGGCTTGCAGCACAGGTTATTGCCTTTCTAAGAATCCCGTACGGCCTTTTATGCTATGAAAGACAATCATATTTTCCAATGAATCTATCTTATGACCGCTGTGTATAAATTGAACCGATATCCGGAGTTCTATTTTTCGCCAAATTATCATCGCCAACAGTTCTTGCATGGATTCTGTTGAAATTTAAATTACCCTATCAATCTTTTACACTCTAGGACTTGGCATTTAGAATATCGAACTTGTTCAACGGATCTCGCTTGCATTGAACTCATTTTTTTTCTTCCATTATTCTGAAACGGCTGTATTTATGTGCTGAGATTAGTGCAGAGGGAGAGAGCGGGAAAGATGACGCTGGGAGATGTTGGAGGTTACTTTCATCTTCCAATCGAAAAGGCTTCTAAAAGATTGCATTTGTGTCCTACTGTTGTCAAGAAAATTTGCCGAAAAGGTGGAGTGGGACGGTGGCCTTATAGAAAGGTTGCTCCCTTTCGTTTCTCTCAGTTCTCGAATTGAAATTTGCCCTTCCAAAATTTTCCATTTCAGCCAAATCTCGGTTTTCTGCAGGTTCAATGTATTGAGAGAAAGATCTTGGAATTAAGGGAGCAGCTAAAGGGAGAAGATGAACCGAAAAGGAGTCGCACCCAAGCAGAAATCGAGGAATGGCAACGAAAATTGGACAAAATCCGCTACGGAGTTGCCAGAACGGAGTAGTGCGATGTTTGATAAGTCGGATATTCATACATTGCTTACTTCGAGACCTTGACGAGTCCTTTATTTGCGTCTTTCAGCACATTTTTGTTTGTCTAGAGTGGCGCTGTGAGCGACTCGAGGACGAGACAGATATTCTTTCTTGCTTTTTACTCGATCTGTGCTCAGAATTTCTTGTTAAGCCTTGAAATAGTATAGAACATTCTTTGTGTGAAATTCTGTACGGGCTCTATTTGGCTGTTAGTGCAGCACAAGTTGGTCAGTCTATTATTATAGTTTGATACCTAACTTAGCTGGCTCGATTGTCATTTACTCTGATTAATCAAGTACACAACTCTGTTACCATATGGCATAGGAAGTGTCTACAAGCTGTTGAGAGAATATGATCTGGACGTGAAGTCCTAAACACAGACCTTGGAGTGTTCGTACATCGTCACAAACTGCTTTAGGACAGACAGCGAAACCTCTCCTAGGATATAACCCGCATGAATAGTGTTTCCATGGAGAGGTACTGGTGCGTTTTCCGAAGGAGAGACAACATGGGCAGTGTTCAGACGACGGTGTTGTGCGTGAAACATGTGAAGCAGGAGGTGCCGGAGGACTGGGATGAAAGCATGCCGCTTCCTGGGGACATCATTGAAGGGTTTGCTGAGGATGATGTGGATGAGTTCGTGTCGATCAAGGCCCGGTCTGAATTCAACTCGCAGCTCGGCAAGATCAGCCAGCAGGCTGAGATTTTGTGGGTGAAGCTGAGGAGGGGCGACCGCGTGATTAAGCTCCGGGCGCGCATCGTGCCTCTTAAGGGCTCAATACTCCACAGGAAGTTTACAATCCAAGCTGCTACGGACGATAGACATGTGGTGGTTTTAGGGGATTTAAAGCTGGAACAATGTACTGAATTGCAAGGTAAATTCGCCTTTTTTCCTAAATCTACCTTCACTACATGTTAGGGGTTTTTAGACATTAAGAAAGATGTGGTGAGTGCTAAACAATTGAGATTTGGCACATCATTTACTGAACATGTTTTGGACTGAAGTCTTAGTATCTCTAGTTAAACTCGATTGATTTTATTTGTTCAAAGTTTCCCTCGAGAGACGATAAAACATAAGCCCTCTGACTAGGACTTCATGATAGTTTATCACAGAATGCTTTCACTGGGCAAGAGGTCCTGGAGACAAAATCAGGAAGATGAAAGTCCATCAATTATGGTAGTTTGAGATCCATCTCAATGTGCTGCAAACATTCATCCACACAATTGTCCTGCTAGGATCACGGCTGTTAGATATATATACTACCTCATAGACCATTCATCTGAACAAGCGTGGGTGTATATCGTGCGATTGGATAAGATGAGGACTTTCCATCTGACGATGCAGAAATGAGCAGGCGGGTGGTGAACATGGACACGGGAGGATTCAAGAAGAAAGGAATGAGATATGACTGGAAGGCGAAAGTCGGGACCTACTTGCCTGATCAACGGGCTTCGGTCATTAGCTCCATTCTGTTTATGCCTCTGGCAGGTGAACACACCGTTGAGGCCACTACAACCCGGTCCATGGCCTGGTTCTCTGCATCAGTTTTCTCAGGAATTCCTCTCGTCTTTGTCAACATCCAAACCGAACAGATCGTCACATCGGTAAATTCTCTCTACCATTAAGATTCTTCACCAAACTCTTGAGATCTGTTCATAATTTTAGCTACTTCATGTCAATATAGCTTCTAATTCTTGGCAGTGAGTAATTAATTCCCGTATTTTTTTCACTAGGGCAAGAATATCCCCACAGGAAAAGAAATTAGCTTGGGGAAGCAACATAACCAGACTGTCCAAATGGTTCATGGGATAAGATTATGGTTTTTACCGGGAATTGCAGAGGTTTCAGTAGAACTACTCCTCGAACTCGGAGAAACACGGTTCGGAATGGACATCAAACGAACTGAAGAGGTAATCATCACAATCATAGAACAAACATTTCATTAGCTAATATTCTTGCAGAAATTGATCTGACTTGTTCCCCTGCGCAGGGCTTCATCTGCATCTTCTCCGTGACCAAAGGATTGGCAGCGGATCGCGGTGGGCTTGGACGCATCCACGAAGAGGCCAATGCAGCTGGACACCTGCTTGTGGTCTCGAGATTAGATGGCAAAAGCCTAATGCCTTCAAATGCGTGCTCTGAAGGGCTTATACACTGCTGTGAGCACAGCGACATAAGAGAAGTCCTCACTGCAGCCATTGACACGATGGACAGGATCAAAATCCACATCATGGGGTGGCCCAACCAAACGCGCCCTAATACATCCCCAGTAATGGGCGCGGCGGCTCTCCGTCCTCCTAATGTACATTGTTCACCTCCTCCGCTGTTAAAAAAATGAAAGTCAATTTAAAGATTACATGCCAAACATGTCATGCGAGGAAGAATCAAAACATTCTAAAAAATTCTTTGCCAATTTTCTGAATGCAGTGGAGCAAGTGATCCTAGTATTTAACATGCTTAATTTTGTCAGATGACTTGGTTTCTTGCTCTTTCTTTCTGGGAACAAAGGTCAAATCGATGCGGACAACTTTGGCTTTCCCTTCTCCAATTTATGATCATTTCTTTTAGCTGATCATACCTTCAAATGTAAATTAATCTTTGCGTAGACACACGACAATCATAAAGGCACATTGGTTTCCGAACAAAGATGGGTAATCGAATCTATAGCAAGGCTGCTGCTTGCTCATTGTGCTTGAATCATTTGCTAGCTCGAAATCATTTACGACTATTTTGGTAGGAAGACTAATCTCAAATGCACTTATGACACTATTGCTCAGTTCAAGCATCTTCCTAACACAATCCAAGAAGTTGAATAATCTTCCTGAAGAATTAGGTGATGTGCAGGCTCAAATAAGACTATAACAGAAGTTCTTGAAGTCGACATGCTGTGTTTAGGGAATTGGGGTTTACACCTGTGGACCATTTGGTGGTGGCATCGTTTGCATTTGGTCTATGTTGGACAAGGTCACGCGTTCATACATGTCCATATTTGAAAGAAAAGGAAAGGAATGATGGTGATATATCTCTGATTGCTTGGCGAAAGTGGCGTAGAAAATTATGGCCATTGATCTTGCCAATCATTGTCTAACATTGTGTGAAGGCCTCGGGGACAATGACACTATGTCTATCTATTAAGAGTCTAATATCAGTACATAATTATTCAAAAATCTTCAATTCTGATATAGGAGATTCATATGCTCAACATTCTTGCCGCTCAAATTGGCCACTCTAAAGTTATAACACGTGTGTGCAAATGCACAGAAAGACATATACACGGGGCAAAAGCCATATCTGTGACTGAATCCACCGAACATATGAAGGAACAACCTTTGTTTATATATAGATTGTATCCTCACGCAAGTCGAAGAATCGTTCCCTTACCTGACATTCCTAGGACCTTTGGATGAACCGGGCCACATTTTGTGGGACCACTGCCAACTGTTCTAAAAGCTTTAAGCTGTTAGATGAAGGCGTGGTTTAATATTTAATTATTCTAATACTTCCCCTCACGCGTAGGCTGGACTTTGGCCTAAGTCTAAAGACTGGAAATATGAAATGGGGAGGCAAATAGGGGCCTGGTAAGATTTGAACTCAGGACCTCTTGCTTTGATACCATATTAGATTTTGTGGGACCACTGCCAACTGTTCTAAAAGCTTAAGCTGTTAGATGAAGACGTGATTTAATATTTAATTATTCTAACAAAGGGTGATGCAAAATGCAGATGATTGGTTCTTTGTAATATCACGTCACTGTAACGAGTAACTCAGAATATGATGTTCCATGGTCGCCCACCTCATGCAAAAAACATTTCTAAGGGAGAAAGTTGATTTTCTCTAACATCTAAAACTTTAAAACTTTAAGAAACTTTTTTAAAGAGAAAGTTGCTTTTCTCAGATTTCCATCATGTCTAAACCTTTTTCTTTTTCTAAGACAGAGTTGCCTTTCTCAGATTTATATGGGAGATCAGCAAAAATGAGCATTTAATTGGTTGGAGAACAAGTGATGTCATGTGATCTTTTTTTCATAGCTCTCCACAAGTTCTGAGTTCCATCTTCCTTGCAGAACAAGGTAGCAGTGACAGGGCTCACAGAGCAATCTCCCCACTTCCCATGTCACACGAGGTCGAGATTAAGTGGTGGCTGCTGATGCAATTTCTCAGTTCGACGAGAAAGATTTAAAAAAAAAAAAAAGAGAGAAGAATTTGCAAAAAAATATAAATATAAATATAATTAAAGCGGGAGCTTTCTCCAATGTGTTGGGGGGATCTCACTTGGGAGTCATGCTTGGCGTAGAGCATTTGTCATTTGGTATCTTTTTCAGGGTTTGCTTTTTTGTAAATGATTTTCTCATTCGAGGCATGATCAGGAAACAGACAGAATCCTCATCTGGCGGAGGAAAGGAAGGTTGGAGAAAGGTTTGCGCTGTTTGGGGCCCACGTCCATGCCTTATCTGGAACCCCATTGGTTGCTCTCTCTCAAGAAACAGTTGTAAGTAGATTCCAAATGTCTATGACCGATTTGTGTTGCCAAGTTTGACTAGGCCTATAGAGCCGCGAACTACATCTGTCCAAGCGGTTGTGTACAGAATCATCCTAGCCTTCTTCATTCAAAGAAGAAAACCACTTATGTGGTGGCAGGGGGTGTACGTTCTATGTGATTCATTTCCCTGTCTAGTACCATTTACTAAATGGCATTTAGGCCTTTCGTGACTTGATCAAATCAATCAGAAACTTATGGTCCTTCAATCTTTGAAATTTTAATGGAAGAAAATGAAGATCAACTCTCTTTGGCAGTAGTGCTAATGATACTATTGCTCATTTGTAAACTATCTTCCTAACACACCCATATGGCAGAATAAATTCTCTGAAAGTGCCTAGGTTACGGCTCATTCCGATTGAGCAATTGAGCCAGCGTTAGTGCAAAAATTATCTCACATACCGATGAAATTCATGTCCTTCCAAAGTAATATGCGTGTTTGTGCGACAACGATTTGCATGAATAGACTGTGGCTGCTTAACATGATCAAAGGATGTTATGGCTCAATCGGGACATGTTACATGTGTGGACTTGACCTATATAGGACCAAATGGAGACGAGAATCAGCCAGGAAATGGCCGACAGGCGAATCCCCACAATAAAGCTCCAAGATTCATCACCTTATCCGACATCCGAGGACATTTGCACTAACCGAGCCTCACACTTGCTGATGAGAAAGATCTACCAATCATTTTTTGGTCTTCGTCAAGCCAACTGGTGAAGGTTGACTTGGTTGTGACAATGTAAATTCAAGTCTCCAAACGGAGAAGTGAGTGTTTTGAAACTCTCTTTTAAGAGAGCCAAACATGGAGTCCGAGTTCTATGTAGCTGCCGCAAAGGGAAAAATTTAGCAAAAAAATCATAAATTTATTGTAATTATGTCAATTCGGTTATAATCTTTTCTTTTTTGCTAATCTAGTCCTAAATTTTTTGTATTTGTGACAATTTAATCCATTCGGTCAATTTTTGCTAGAAATTATAGACACGGACACTAGCCGTCCTATGTGGCGCGGCCGGCTCCAACGTGAACAAAATTTTAACAATTTTTGAATTTTTGTAATTTTTTTCTTTTTTCTTTTCCTTCTCTTACTTTTTTTAGGCCAACCAGGGTCGCTGGCACTAGGCAAGAGCCCTTGTAGTGAATGACAAGGGCCTGGACGAGGGTTGCAACGCCCTAATCAAGCGAGGGCATTGCGGCCCTCGCCTAGACCCGACGAGGATCAGCCGGCAACCCTCAGCCCCCCCTCCCAAAAAAAGAAGAGTAAAGAAAAAGAAAAGAAAATAGAAAAAACAAAAAATTATAAAAAAGAAAATTATTATTAAAAAATATCTACGTCAGTGTAACCATGCCAAGTAGGACGACTGGCGTCCATGTTAGCAATTTCCTATTAAAATTGGCCAAATGGACTGAATTGATACAATTGCAATAGGTTTATTACTCAATTGGCAAAAAAAATTATGATTAAATTGGTACAATTACAATAAGTTTAAGACTTTTTTTAGTAATTTTCCCATCATAAATTACGACACTATTGCTCATTTCAAGCATCTTCCTAACACAATCCACAAAGTCGAATGATCATAGCTAAAGAATAAGGTAATGTGCAGGCTCAAATAAGACAATAACAGGAGCTTTTAAATTCGACATGCCGTGTTTAGGAAATTGGGGGATGCACCTGGGACCATTTGGAGGTGACCCCGTTTGCATTTGGTCTATGTAAGTCAAGTTCACTCGTTCATACATGTCCATATTCGTAAGAAAAGGAAAGTACTGATGTTGATATATCCCTAATTGTTCAACGAAATTCCCGTAAAGAATTATGGTCTTTGATCTTAGCCAATCATGTCTAACATTGTTTGTAGAATCTCTGGTAGTGGTTTGAGGGAAGAACATCGTCGCAATGAAGCATTGCGAGAGAAGCGACGATCAAAGGATGTCAAGGCTCCAAGGGGACATGTTGAGAAGCATAGCCTCTATCTCTTCCATTTTCTAGACTTCTCTCTCGCTCTCTACCTTCTTCCATATTTTTCCTTCTCTCTAGATTATTCCCTTTCTAGCCGGCTCTTCCGATAAGCCAAAGCAAGTTGCAGTGTGAGAGTGTATAGTGAATAAAGCAACGTGGAGAGAGAAGAGAGGAGTCTTTTATTGAGTGTTTATTTCAATTGAGCATCCACTTTGATTCTTAACACATGTTACATGTGGGGACTTGTCCTTTATAGGGACCAAATGGAGACGAGACTCGCCAGAAGATGGGCGCCAGGTGTATCCCACCCATCATACCCCCAGTAAGAAATATCTACCAATCATTTTTCGGTCTTCGTCAAGCCAACCGTGAAGGCTGACTTGGTTGTGACAATGTATACTCAAGTCTCCAAAAGGAGGAGTGAGTATTCCGAAACTCCCGTCTTAGAGAGCCAAACATGGAGTCTGAGCTCTACAAAGCTGCCGTGAAAGGAAATGTGCCTTCTTTGCTTGAGTTGCTTGCAAAAAATGAGCTACTTCTTGATAGAATCATGACTGGGAATCACACCGAAACTCCTTTGCACATCGCAGCCATGCTCGGACACCTGGGATTCGTGGAAGAGGTCCTAGCTCGAAAGGCCGAGTTGGCAAGAGAGCAAGATTCTCAAGGTTCAACGCCTCTTCATCTTGCGGCAGCAAAAGGGTACCTTCACATAGTGGAAAGCTTGTTAAGAGTCGGCCTTGAAATATGTTTCATCCAAGACAAATACGAAAGAAACCCTCTTCATGTTGCGGCCATGAAAGGGCATGTGGGGGTGTTGGAACTCTTGGTTCGAGCGAGACCTGATGCAGCCCATAGTGTCATCGAACATGGCCAGACAATCCTGCATTTATGCATGAAGCACAACAGACTGGAAGCTTTGAAGCTTTTGATAGAAATCTTGGGCGATGATAAGTTTATCAACTCAAGGGACAAAGATGGCAACACGATTTTGCATTTGGCTGCTGCAGATAGACAAACTAAGGTATGTCCATATAACCAAGCCTCCATACTAGTCACATTTAGTGTGCTTATCAACCAAAAAGATGGTTCTAGGAAGTGTGGATGCTATAGAAGTATTCGGAAGCTAAAAGATATTTAAAAATCATCACAGGTTAGGGTGTTTGGAAAAGAAGTCATTTGTCTAGATAATTAATGACAACTTACACTACACGCTATTTGCATAGTAATTTTATCTAGATTAGAAGGAGCATAAAACCAAAGATGGCAAAAGAGATTCCACTACAGGACTGCAAAACATTGGAAGCCAAGTTAATCCTAAAAAAGTATATAACATGGGCTTGTCTAGTTCAAACTTGACCCCAATTGATACATTGTGGTGTATTCTCCTCTGCAGACTATACTCTTCTTGACTAATAAAGGAGTTAACCCGAACATTATGAACTCTAGAGGTTTCACAGCACTTGCCCTATTAACACAAAGCGAAAGCGTGGAAAGAGCCTCAGAGATTGCGGATTCTATTCCTCAAACTATAGAGAATCATAGCCCATCCAAACGTTTAGAAGAAAACAAAAGGGAAAGAAAGCGAAAGTGGCAAAACAGTATGCATAAGACGCTAATGGTGGTGGCGATATTGTTAGCTACCATGGCATTCCAAGTAGGTATCACCCCACCTGGCGGCATTTGGCAAGATGATTTTGAGGGCAATACAAATTATACAGCACATTATGCGGGCGACTCCATAATGGCTAATAGGTACCCGGATGCGTACGAGTTTTTCATAGCATGTAACACGATAAGCTTCATCGCATCGCTGAGCATCATTATGCTTCTCATAAGTGGTCTTCCCTTAAAGCGGCGTCGAATCTTCACGGGGATTGCAATGCTGACTATGTGGGTTGCGATAACCTTCACTGCGGCGACTTATGCCATCTCCATAGTAGTATTCGCCCCGGACAACGGAAAGATTACTGCAAATGAAACAGTTTGGTTTGCACTGCTGGTATGGGTTGTATTGATGGCACTTATTTTCCTGTGCCATCTTTTACGCTTAATCCTGAAATTGTTACGCAAAGTCCTGAAATTTGTCCTCAAACCCTTCAGAAAGCGGAATCCGCAGGATCGCATACCTTAGTGCCTGCATTTCGCTACAAGTGTGTTTGTCCCAGAAGAAGGGCACTGAGCCATAAAGCCATGCAAGAGTAGATGCTATACAGTATGTGTAATTCTGTGTGCCGATTAGACAGAGTATCTTCGATACATTGGAGGAAGCATGTATGTGTGTATGTGCCTGTGGAAACAATAAATGTCTTAAAGCGTGTTGAATCTATGTAAAAGATGGGGTTTACATGTATGATGGATGGATGTTTTACTTGATTGATTTGTGGCGGTTACCACTAAGGGAAATTCCATGGCAGTAGGATGTGCTGAACTGATCCGGATAGAATTTGACATTGGACGTAAAGTAAAAAATTCTTAGCCATGGAATCAATTTTGTGTAACTGAGCCTGTTAAAGTAGTAATTTATTGACGTTAAGGAAGTCAATTCCAGTAGAATTGTAAGTTTTATCATTAATTGAGGGAAATTATGACAATCAATGACTATTACTTATGGATAGGCTTCGTTGATTACAAACTTGAAAGAAGCGTTGTGATCGTTGAGTAAAGTTACTAAGAATAGGTAAAGAAAAAGGTACAACAATTATAGGTTGCTTACTATTTCTCAAAGGAAGTTGCGATCATTAAGACGTTCAAGCTTACGATAACTTGAGGTAATTTACTGTCTCCAAAAGTGAGAAAATTGTCCAACCCTACCATGCAAATGCCAATTCAAATTTAAAATTTTCAATTGTGCCAATTCAGTACTAAACTTTTTGAAATATTGTCAATTCAATCTCAAACCTTCAATTGTGTCAATTTAGTCTTGAACTTTTGAAGAATTTGTCAATTTAGTCCTAAACATTTCGACGAATTACCAATGTAGTTTTATCAGCTAATTTTGGCCGAAAATCCATGACATGACAGTCCACTCAACGCCTTGATCCAAAATTGCATATTGTTATCTTATTCTCAAGACCATGGATGTTTATCTGACCCAATGGAGACATTAGCAAAACCCTCACTAATGTTGGAGGCATTACATTCAAGCCTTAGCTAATCACAGACAAGATCTTCAAGCCCCTTCCTTGCAGGATTGCAGCTTATCCTCGAGAGTATCGAGAACTCTAGAGGATCCTATGCCAAAGTAACAAAGTAATTCCTCTAGAGGCAAGGCCCACATAGGCTGATAATGTCCCTTGGGACCATTCTATTGACTGGACAGCACAAAGCCTAGTTGTGGCGCGGTTGGCGCTAACGTGGACAATTTTTTTTAATTTTTTTAATTTTTTTTGCTTCAATAGGCTAGCAACCCCCGCCAGCCCCAGGACGAGGGTTGTGAAGCCCACTGGGGCTTGTAAGGGTGTCGCGGCCCTCTCTTGCCCTCCTTGTGGTTGGCTTGGGTGAGGGTTGTGGCGCCCTCGCCTATGGCCAGTGAGGGACTGTGCCCTCTTCAACCATAGCACGCCGTGCTATGGTCGACGAGGGCACAGTCCCTCACTAGCCACCATCGGCCCTAGCAAGGGCTTCGCAGACCTCACCATATGTTGGGGCATGGTTCATACTCTCCATCGACAGGAAAGTACTAGGGTCCCGGCGAGGGTCGCGGGGGTAGTGCTTCCGAGCTGTCAAAGGGCTTTTATGATTTAAGCCCATATTTTATCAATAGTCTGGGCTTGGGCCTATGAATAGTCATTGCTTATATATACTCTCTTTCTCTTGTAATTGAGTGATGTAATTGAGAAGTGCGATGTGCTAAATTATAGTGAAATTCTCTGCTGGACGTAGCCCTAGTTTAAGAATAAACCAAGATAAAACTTTGCGTCTCAATTTTTCTCTTTCTCGACTTTTACTCTTTTTCGTGTAAGTGTGCGCTGATACCTAACACCTTAGGGCTAACGGGGTTCGCTTGCCCTTGCCTAGTGGCCGGTGGAGATTGCCGGCCCTCGGCCAATGGTTGGCAGCCCCACTGACTTAATTTAGAAAAAAGAATAAAAAACAGAAACTAGAAAAAAAAATTAATTTTTTTAAAAATCGTTGATGTCAGCGTGGGTCGCGTCACGTAGGATAGCCGACACTAACTGGATCACCACGTTAGTGATTTCTAGCCAAAATTAGCTGGAAGAACTACATTGATAATTCATTAAAAGGTTTAGAACTAAATTGACAAATCTTCAAAGGTTTAAGACTAAATTGGCACAATTGAAAGGTTTAGAATTGAATTGGCATATTGTCAAAAGATTCACGATTGAATTGGCACAATTAAAAATTTAGGATTAAATTGGCCCGCCGTACAATAAGTTTAGGACCTCTTAGACAATTTTCCCCTCCAAAGGTAGATTACTATCACTCAAGCTAAGTGACAGGAATTTCTTGTTACAAACTATATAGCTAAGTTACCACACGAAAAAGGAAAGTACTCGCTATAGGTGCAACTGAGATAACAACGATTTAAGGCAAATTACAATTGTTGGGGGTGAATTTACTAAGGCCAGGAACTAGAAGTTATGACCTGTTGAGAAAAATTACACTATGGTAGGACAATTACTTAGTAATATCATAATCGAGTTGTGAAGTATTAAGGGAAAGTTACTATTAACAATTGAAATAAATTAACCATAATTAACTGCCAATTATGACTAATTGAAGAAAATTATATTATCAATATATAATTACTAGTGGGAACTGTAAGCGATAAACGTAAAACTTTTATGCGGAAAAACATCATCAGGGAGTCGTTGATCTTCATGATTTTCACGACAAGAGAAAATGAAGACATACCTTTGTCCATTGCGAATCCTTGAAGCGTTAAACGTTGTAACAGTACGCGAAACTTGAATAACTCTGATTTCTCTCTCATAACTAGTTTTCTCTTACGTATCCTTCAGATGGAGAGAGAGATACAAAACTGACGTTATGGTAGTAGTTATTGGTAGAGAGAGGACCAGGGTCTTTTACGCTTTATAGGGGCAGTTATTTTAAAATGTGCCTTCCATCAAAGCACATTATTTGCACCCTTTCATAACCAATAGATTTTAGCAATTAAATAATTATTAAACCATTAATTTTATAATATCAAGTGGGTTTAATAATACCATGTGGGTCATATTAATTTTACAAGAACATCCCCAACTTACAAAGTGTAAAGGAATGCCATTATTTTAATAAAACTCTACGAACAATAAGTGCAACCATTACCAAGAATTAGAGGTGTACAAAAGAACCGGAAACCGCTTGCCTGCTAAAAAACTAGACCGAACTACCCAAGAACCCGTGGTTTCTAAGGGAACTGGTCTGGTTCTCGGTTCCAATGTTTTGGAACCGGTGGGTAGCGGTTAGGTTCCCGATTCTAGATGCGGAAACGCCCACCTACCCACCCGGACTGGATTAGACCGGACCGGCTTACATATATGTATTTTTTAAAAAAAAAATCCAGCTCACTTTCAGTGAAAGTGAGTCTTTTTCGCTTGCTTTTTGCCATTTACTCTTCAGTCCTACTCGCATCTCGTGGTCCTCAAAATAGAACACACATTCGACATGCCGTCATTTACCCTATAGTCTTTCTCTCCCCCCTCACGGGTGTCTTCGTCGAGATTAACGTCTCCTACTTGGATGCTGCTTTTCTCGATGGGAGTCTCTCTCTATTTCTCTCCCCTACCACTTACTCACAAATGCATCTCTTAGAACATCCAGTCATAGCTACTGAGCATTGATGCATATATTCTATTTTGGTTGACTCCCTCTGATATATGAAGTAAGAACATGTACAGCACTTGAGACCGTGAAGATAAATTTAAGCTAAAACAAATGGTTCTTCAAAGTCTATTTGGCTTTTTGTCAAATGATAAGCAAGAGACAGAACCAAATGTCCAAATGGGAGCATTCATCCTAAAATCACAGTATCATTTCGTGTTTGATAAGCAAGACCCTAATGCAGATTTCTTTATTATTTTTACCTTTTCCCTTGCAAAGAAGTACCCACATAGAAACTAGGTTCACCATGATATTAATTGATGAATGCAATTTTGTAGGGATGGGAGACCAATTACATGGACCCACTGATTCCCAGTTCCAATTTTTCAAAACCGGTCCTTAGTGGGCGGTTCCTGGTCCCAGGGTAAGAACCGCACACCCGGGCCATGCTCCCCCCTACCAAGTATTATATCACCTACAATGGTTTGAGGTAATTTACAGGGAAAGTATATAAAAAAAAAAGTCATAAACATATTGCATTTATGCCAACTAAGTCCATCTAAAAAAATTTGGCTAGAAATCACTAATGTGAACGCCGACGATTCGACGTGGCGCGATCAATGTTGACGTGGACAGTTTTAATTAATTTTTTTAAATATTTTTTTGTATTTTTGCATATATATTT
>BCNH02000003.1:3145678-3207179 GCA_001662345.2 Metrosideros polymorpha var. glaberrima | reverse complement strand
AATATTTTTTTTGTATTTTTGCATATATATTTTTTCTTTTCTTTTCTTTTCTTTTCTTTTTGTTTGGACTGAGGCCGGCAAGGGTATCGCGGCCCTCCCTCAAATCTAGCGAGGGTCACGACGCCCTCGTTAGCCAAATCGAGGGTCGGCGAGCCCTTGCTGGCCTCAGTCCAAACAAAAAGAAAAGAGTAAAGAAAAGAAAAGAAAAAAATAAAAAAAAAATTAAAAATTTCAAAAACAATATGTTGATGTCAAGGCCGGCCATACCATGTAAAACCGCCAACATCCACATTAGCGATTTTTGGCCAAAATTGGTCGGATAGACTCAATTGACACAAATGCAAAAGGTTTAGGACTAAATTAGTCTAATTCAAATGTTTATGATTGAATTAGCATCAATGCAAAAAGGTTTAAGATTTTTTGGTACTTTTTCCGATAATTTACTGTGTAAAAAGGAAATAACTAAGTTTAAGCATTCTCATGTGACAAAATGAGTAATTTACCTTCAAAGTATTAACATCTCTTAAGACAATTATACGACTTATAGGAAGTAATTGAGAGTAGCAATTTACCCCATAAGATGTAATGCACCTCTAAAGTAGTAATTTCCCTTGTAATTAGTAAATTGAGAAAGTGCTAATTCTTGACGATCTTAATTGTACTCATTCTTAGTAAATCGCTAACAAAGTCTAATCGTAGTAACATACCTCATTGTATCATAAATGCAAAACGATGTTCGTAAGTCATATTCTTGTGTTCGTAAAACTAATTTTGATGCCGTTAAATTATTTTACGTTCGTAAGTATTTGTAAATGCCAAAGTTATTTGACAGTTCATAAAGTACCTTTTGGATGCGTATATTGCCTACAACCAAAGTAAACTTCAAATAACTGGCTATAGCCAGTCAATTTTGCACACGGAGTGAAGTCTCCTTTTCTATCATATGGGACCCTAGAGTGTGATTAATGATGCGACCCCGTCGACTTCAATTTTTTTTACAAACATTAGACCACAACTCATCCGGGAAGAGTCATCCCTATCCTACAAAGGACCATCATATTGGCAAAATTAATATCATGATCAACAAAAGCATGGTTAACACACATGCTCAATGGTCGTTTTCAGTAGAACTGGTCCCCAAACCCCCAGAAACCTGGTTCGGAATGGACATCAAATCAACCGAAGAGGTAATTGTCACAGTCATAGAACAACATTCTATTAGTTGATATTGTTGCAAAAATTGATCTTGTTAGGATGCACGTGTAAGTGAGTTATGTTAAAAAAATCCCATATCGGAGGATTGGTGTAGTGTTGAACGGTTAATATATCATAGTTAGCACATAACTCATAAGGTTAAGTTTTTTAGTAAATGTGGGTCCAACTGGATATATTGATAGGATTGGACTTGAGTTCCCTCTTTGCAATCTCCCCAGGTGAAGGTATCGGACTTTTATTGCGTGCTCCTATCAATTGGTATTAAAGTCGATGGTTGGTGACCCATGCGGTTTTTGGGCGGTGGGCGTTGTGGTATAGCAATGCAGCCCAATGACAGACTTCATAGTTATGAAGTTGGGCGTTAATGAAGATTCAAGATAAGATATCTTGATGCAGAAAGATACTTGGACTAAGGGGGAGTGAATCTAACACTAAGCTCACACGTGATGAGGAGATTGTTAAGATGCACGTATGAGTGAGTTGTATTAAAGAAATTTCATATCAGACGATTGGTGTAGTGTTGAGGAGTTAATATCATTGTTAACCCATAACTCATAAGCTTAAGCTTTTAAATAAAGGTGGGCCCAACTGGATATATTGACGGGCTTGAACTTGGGTTCTCTCTTGGCGATTTCTCCATGTGAAGGTATTGGACTTCTGCTGCGCACTCCTAACAGATCTAACTTGCTCCCCTGTGTAGGGCTTCATCTGCATCTTCTCTGTGACCAAAGATCGATAGCCGATTGCGCTGGGCTTGGACGCATCCACGAAGACGCAGCAAAAGGACACTAGGAGTGCCATAAATTTTGTACGAAAATCACTTGAGTATCATAACTTTTTAAAAACGCTCACTTGAGTGCCATCGGTGTCGAAAATCCGATGTAGACGCCGGAAATCATACATGGACATCAAAAGGACTATTTTATTATTTTTAATCATTTTTATTTTTTATTTTACCTTTTCTTTCATTTCTTTTTTCCTTTTCTTTTCCTTGTCGGGAGGGTCGCTAGTGACCCTCGCTGGCCTTGCTTGCTCGTGGCCATTGCCAGATCTGGGCAAGGGCACCGCCCACTATTAATGAGGCCACGATGGCCTCACTTGGGGTCTCCGCGGCCTCGCCGACCGAGTGCGAGGGTAGGCGGGGTAGCGAAGGCCCTTATCAGAGCTAGGTGAGGTTGCCTCACCCAGGGTCTTCGGGGCCTTGTCGACCGCGAGAGAGGGCAAGCAAGGCAACACAGGTCCTTGTCGGAGCTAGGCAAGGTCGCCTCGCCCGTGGCCAATGAGGCCGCGAAAGGCTAGCCCAAGGCCTTCGCGGCCTCACTGACCACTGGTGAGGTGGCCCTCACCCAGTTTGGGCGAAGCCTTTGCGGCTGGCGAGGGTTGTTGATGACCCTCGCTGGCACTAAAAAGAAAAGGCCAAAAAAGAAAAGAAAAGAAAAGAAAAAGTAAAATTTAAAAAAAATAATATAAAAATAATATAGTCCTTTCAGCGTTCACGTATGATTTCCGTTATCCATGTCGGATTTCCGGCGCCGATGGCACTCAAATGAGCATTTAAAAAAAGTTATGGTATTCGAGTAAGCCAAAAAAAAGTTATAACACTCAAGTGATCTCCGTACAAAACTTATGGCACTCCTAGTATCCTTTTGCCACGAAGAGGCCAATGCAGCTGGGCGCCTGCTTGTGGTCTCGAGATTAGAATGGAAAAGCCTAATGCCTTCAAATGTGTGCTCTGAAGGGCTACTACACTGCTGTGAGCACGGTGACGTCAGGGAAGTCCTCACCGCAGCCATCGACATGATGGACAGGATGAAAATCCACATCATGGGGTGGCCCAACCGAACGTGCCGTACTACGTCCCTAGCGATGGGCGCGGCGGCTCTCCGTCCTCCTATTGTACATTGCTCGCCACCTCTGTTGTTAAAAGAATGAATGTCAAAATGAAAGATAACGTGCCAACGAATTTTTTACATCGGTCATGAGAGGAAGAATCGGAACTTTCTCAAGAATTCTTTGCAATGTTTTCTGAACGCAGAGGAGCAAGTGATCCGGGTATGTAACATGCTTAATTTTGTCACGTGACTTGGTTTTCTAAGTAAATGAATTGTTGCATAGACCCACGAGATGCATAAAAACACATTGGTGTTTGAACAAAAATGGGCAATCAAATGTAAGGCAAGACTGCTGCTGGCTCATGGGGCTTAAATTATTTGCTAGCTCGAAATCATTTGCGACTATTTTGGTGGAAAGACTACTCGTAAATGCACTTATGACACTACGGCTCATTTTAAGCATCGTCCTAACACGACTGTTAATATGCGGAGGCGTGGTTTTGATACCACTGATAGTTTGTGATTTGAAATTGCAGGTGTATGTGTGGGTGTGTGACATATTTGGCAGAGGAGGACAAGGGGACAAAGAGATTGTTGTGTGTTCAATGCTATGGGTGGAAGAAATATAATTTCATTAGTTTATAGAAATGCTTTTACAAAAGATGGTGGTGGAGGAGTAGATTAAGAGATATAAGCCTAACAAGCTCTATTCCCCACTCACCTCCACGATCAATCCAAGCTCTATTTATAGAGCACATCCAGTGCTTTAAAAGATTTTTGCCACCATTCCTAAGTGCTTCAAACTAAGCTAGAACCACCAAACTTTACCTACCTCCCAAGATTAGAGTTTTCGTAGGATACATCTAGAGTTCTCTAGTATTCACAGATATTTCTGCATGCTGGACTATTCTGGAAATGGGATCACAAGCTCCAACGACAATCCAGAAAGTTGAATAATCTTGCTGAAGAATTAGGTAACGTGCAGGCTCAAGTAAGACTATAACAGGAGGTCTGATTGTTCAGGCGAAAAGGAAAGGAATGGTGTCGACATGTCTCTGATTGTTCGGTGAAAGTACCGTCGAGAATTATGGGCTTGTATCTTAGCCAATCACGTCTAAGGATTGTGTGAAAAATGTCTGGTCGTGGGTTGAGGGAAGAACATCGTCGCAATGAAGCATTGTGAGAGAAGTGACGACCAATGAGAATGGTAGCTTCCTTCAGTGCAATTTACGGGAAGGACTTCCAATAATTAGAATTCGTCTTCGTTCAATACAAAATCAAAGAAGAGATTGCGGGTTTCGACTTGATTACCCAAGAACCAGTCGCAAGTAGATTGCAAATGTCTATCACCCAATCTGCGCTGCCAAGTTTGACTAGGTCTATAGAGCTGCTAGCGACGTCTGTCAAGAGTTTGTGTTCCGAAACATCCGATGTGGTTCATCTAAATGAGAAAACCGTTTTGTGGTGGCTGGGGAATATTTTTTACGGTTTGAGAAAATATTTGGTGTTTCATAGTATCACGTCAGCAGTTAATGTAGTAAGCACAGTACATCGTCAGCCAGTGATGTGAGCTATTGTCCGTGTTCAGAAGGAGCAGACCACAAGTAGAAGCACATCGTGGGAATGGTAGCTTAGACCATTTCCAAGCTGGAAATCACTTGGGATTACCGTGTTGAGAAGACCAATTCCTGATGTGTTAATGATACTGTTCGTATTTGTAACCATCTTCCTAACACAACCATATGGGAGAATAATCTCTCAGAAATTGCCTAGGTTGCGACTCATTCCGATTGAACGTAAGGATCATTTTTGTCGCTTCATGTCCTTTCAAAGTAAATACACGCTTGTGCGAATGAAATGATTTCACAATAAATTTTGCATGACTAGATCGTGGCTGACATGTTCAAAGGATGTCAAGGCTCAATTCGCGTATAAGAGATATCTACCAATCATATTTAGGTCTTCGTCAAGCCAACCGGGAAGGATGACTTGGTGACAGTATATATTCAAGTCCCCAAATGGAGGAGTGAGTATTCCGAAACTCCCATTTTAGAGAGCCAACCATGGAGTCCGAGCTCTATGAAGCCGCCGTGAAAGGAAACATGCATTCTTTGCTTGAGTTGCTCGGAAAAGATAAGCTGCTTCTTGACCGAATCATGATCGGGAATCACAACGAGACTCCTCTGCACATCGCAGCCATGCTCGGACACTGGGTTTCGTGGAAGAGGTCCTAGCTCGGAAGGCTGAGCTGGCAAATGAGCAGGATTCTCAAAGATCAACACCTCTTCATCTCGCTGCAGCAAAAGGGTACCTTAACATAGTCGCAAGCTTGTTAAGAGTCAACCCTGAAATATGTCTCGTTCGTGACAAATACGAAAGAAACCCTCTTCATGTTGCGGCCATGAAAGGCCATGTGGATGTGTTGGAACACTTGGTTCGAGCGAGACCTGATGCAGCCCGTCATGTCGTCGAACATGGCCAGACGATCTTGCATTTATGCGTGAAGCACAACAAATTGGAAGCTTTGAAGCTTTTGATAGATATCTTGGGCAATGATCAGTTCATCAACTCGAGTGATGAATATGGCGACACTATTTTGCATTTGGCTGCTGTAGATAGACAAACTAAGGTATGTTCATACAACCAAGCTTTTGTAGTAGTCAAATTTAGTAAGCTTATCAACAAAAGAGGTGGTTTTAGGATGGGAAAATGAAACAAATAGTTCTTAAACTTTGACCCAATATGCAATGTCATCTTTGGACTTTTCCTTGAACAATTCATAAATGTTCAATCTAGTTAATTTGTTTGATATAGTCTCCCAACTTTCCATAACAATGTCTAATAAGTCATTCGATACTATTTACAAGTTTTCGCAATTGCACCATTGCCCAAATTTTAGAATATCTTTTCATTTCAATCAATTTCCTAAATCACCAAAAAATATTGTCTATCTATTATCTTTTTACCTTTTTGGTTTTTACAAATATTACTATAGTTCCATTTAAGTGTATTTTAACTTTTAATCTCTATAATAGTAAAAAAGGTTAGAGTTATATCGGATACATAATCCTTTCAACTCTAAAGTAAGAATTTTCATAAGAACAGTTAACAACAACAATCATATATCTATAGGTTTCTCGTACTTATGTTAATCTAAATCGTGTTCCTAATTTTGTAGATAGATAAAAAAAAATTCAAGTTTTTGTGTTTTGTGTTTTGTCCATAAATTTAGTTAAATCTTTAAATTAGGAAATTAAAATAGCAGGAATACCGACCCGGTACAACTTTAATTGAGGTTCTATTTTTTGCAACTATAGAGATCATAAGTTCAAATATGCTTAATTTGAACTATAGTAATATTTATAAATGTCAAAAAGGTGAAAAAGTAATAAAAAGATAGTCATATTTCTTGTTGATTTAGGAAATGGATTGAAATAAAAAAAAATTATAAAATTCAAGCAATAGTGTAATTATGAAAACTTTTGATTTTTTTATGGATAATTGAGAGGTTAGATTCAATAATTTAAAAGTTTAGGGACTAAATTGAACAAATAGGAATAATGCGGGGACAAAATTAAATAGATTAAAAGTTCAAGAATGACATTGCACATTATGCCAAAATTAAGTGACTATTTATGTTATTTTCCCTTCTAGGATATCTGAGTGTCCTATAAATTTTCAAAAGCTAAAAGGTATCAATTTATAAATCATAGAAGGTTATGATATTTGGAAAAGAGGCAACTAATCTAGATAATTAACTACAATTTTACACTTTGCGATATGTTTATGCTAATTTTATCTAGAATAGAAAGAACATAAAACTAGAGATAGCAGAAGAGGCTCAACATGATGGGGATGAGAAAGCAGAAGAGATTCAACAAGGCATGGGCTTCCCTTGTGAAAGTGTCAAATAATAGTCACGAATACTATAGGACTAAAAAAACACTAGTACCAAAGCTAATCCTAAAGTGTATGTAACTGTTGTTACCCCTCTGCAGACTATAGTCTTCTTGATTAATAAAGGAGTAAACCCGAACATTACAAACTCCAGAGGTTTCACAGCACTCCGCCTATTAGCAGAAGGCGAAAGCACGGGAAGAGCCTCAAAGGTTAAGGATTACGTTCCTCAAACTTCAGAGAATTACGACCCATCCAGACGAATAGTCTGTGCCAATAACACAGTTACCGCCTTCCATCCACCTATAGAAGAAGAGAAGGAAAGGGAAAGAAGAAGAAAAAGAGAGTGGCGAAACAGGATGCATCAAACGCTATTGGTGGTAGCGACATTGCTAGCTACCATGTCATTCCAAGCCTGCATTACCCCACCAGGTGGCCTTTGGCAAGAATATAAAGTAGAGGGAGGCGACCCCGATGACTCACACAACGCAGGCGAGTCCATAATGGCTAGTAATTACCCGGAGATATACAAGCCGTTCATAACATGTAACACGACAAGCTTCATCGCATCGCTTAGCGTCATTATGCTTCTCATAAGTGGTCTTCCTCTAAACCGGCTTCGTATCACCACGTGGATTGCGATGCTGACTATGCGGGTTGCTATAACCTTCACGGCGGCGACATATGCCATCTCCGTATATTTCATCGTGACTTCTGTGGATAGCATGAAACCGGTTCTAAATGCAGTGTGGGCATGGGTTGCATTGATGGCTCTTCTTTTCCTGTGCCACGTTGTTCGCTTAGTCGTGAAATTGGTACGCAAAGTCCGGAAATTCGTCCACAAAGCCTCGACAGAACGCAGGCCGGAGGACCTTGTGGCTTAGTGGCTGTATATCGCTGCAAATGTGTTTGTTCCAGAAGAAGTGCCCTGAGCCCTAAGGCCATGCAAGAGGAGATGCTATACAGTTTGTGTTGTTCAGTGTGCCGATTAGACAACTTAGCTTCGATGCATTTGAGTATGCATGCATGTGTGTATGTGCTTGTGAAATCAATAAATGTTTTAAGCGTGTTGAATCTATGTAATAGATGGAGTTTAGATGTATAATGGATGGTTGTTTGATTTGATTTGATTTGATTTGTGGTGGTTAGGATATGACTTATTGGATTTAAAGTCCGAAAATCTCGGCCACGGGATCAATTATAATAAGTGTAACCTGGAACAATTAAGGAAGTCTTGTTCCGGTGAAATTGTAAGTTTTACGATAAATTAAGGAAAATCACGACAATCAAAAGGATTTTACTTGGGGATAGGATCCATTGCTAACGAACGTGAAAGAAATGTTGCGATCATTTAAGTAACTTTACTAAGAATAGGGTAAGCGAAAGTTACAATGATTTTAGATTGCTTAATATTTCTTGAGAGAAATTACGATCATTAAGACTTTTGAGCTTCTGACAACTTGCGCTAATTTTTATTTCTCCAAAGGTAGATTACAATCACTCGAGCCAACTAATAAGAATTTCTTAGTACGAACTATATAGCTAAGTTACTGCGTGAAAAGGGAAAGTATTAACAATTGGTGCAATTGAGATCACGACGGTTTGAGGCAAAACACAATTGTTAGAGGTATAATTACTAAGGCCAAGAACTACAAGGTATGACCTATTGAGGGAAATTACACTATGGTAGGACAATTGCTTAGTAATTCCATCGTTGAGTTACGAAATTTAAAGGGATGGAAAAATACTGACCATAATGAACTACCACTTACGACTAAATAAAGAATTTTACATTATCACTGGATAATTACCATTGACAACGTCCCCAACTTACGGAGTGGAAAGGAATGTCACTTTAGGTAACTTGATTATTTCTTAGTCCAATTTGTACAATCAGATTATGAGGAGTGTAGCCAATTTACCATAGCCTTAGGTCAATTACCAACTCACGATGGTTTGACGTAATTCGCTTTGTTATAAGGAAATTACTAAGTGTAAGCATTCTCATGTTACGATATGAGTAACTTACATTAGTAACATCTCTAATGCACCTCTAAAGTAGTAATTTCCCTTCTAATTAGTAAATTTAGTGAGTGCTAATCCTTGATGATCTTACTTACATTTATTCTTTGTAAATTGCTAACAAAGTCTAATCGTGGTAACATACTTTATTGTATGATAAATGTAAAATGATTTTCGTAAGCTAAATTTTTTGTTCATAAAATTAGTTTCAGCGTCTTTAAATTACCTCTGCTTTTGTAAGTATTTATATATGCAAAGTTCATCTAATAGTTCATAAATTACAATTTAGATAAATAAATTCCCTAATGCCAAAGTAGACTACAAATAAGTGGCTATTGCCAATTAATTTGCACACGGAATGGGGTCCCCTTTTTTTCTCGTATGTGATTAATGATATGATTCCATCACTCTTTCTTTGCGAAAAAATTGTCAAAAAAGTCCTAAACCTATTACACTTTTATCAATTCAGTCATAAACTTTTTTCCATTTATACCAATTCAATTCTAAACCTTTTAAGTTTGCCAATTTAGTCATAAACTTATTGGATTTGTGCCAATTCAGTCCTCTTTTGCCGGCTGACGCTGACGTGACACGCTGGCTAGTCAAAATAATAATTTTTTAAATAATTTTTTTTTTCTTCCTTCTTCCTCCTTGCTATTGCTGGTTTTGCTTACCGGAGCTCACTAGCTACTGGGCGAGGGCTGCGAAGATCCAGTCAAGAAGAACCAGTTGAATCCCTTGCCTCTCAAAGATCCTCAGCAGCAGCATTGGAGCCCATTGAAGAGCATGGGACCGTCTCAAATCCCACTTCTCTCACCTCCTCTCGGTATCAATCTCTCTCTCTCTCTCTCATTTCCAAGCATGCGCGAGTGCGTATGTGTCTAGGAACAATAAATTTTGATTAGGAACCTTCAGAACATTCGATTTGCGGTTCAAATCCGTGTCCACTTGTTTGCGAAATGAATCATGAAGGTTTTGGTTTTGGGGGGCAGCTTCGCTTCTCAGTGCGTGCTGGAAGTAGGGGAGCAATGCGGATTTGATGACCGATGCGATGCAAACGTGGTGAGAGTTGCTCTTGCTTCAACCTGGTTTTTCTGTCTGTTTTACTATTTCCTGGTTTTTTTTTTTTAATTTTTTAAGTTGTGTTTTAGAGGTTGGGTTTCTTTGTTTTCAGTCGAAGAGAATTGAGCGACGATGAGCTTCCGAAAGTAAATTGGTCGCAGCATGCGAATGCACACGAGAACTTTTCCAACCAATCTAACTTTCTGAGCTCAAATTTCCTCTACTCGTTACCAAACCAGAAGCCTCCCCTTGAAGAATCAATGGGCTTGAGGTACTTTTTTTTCACAGCTCGGTTTACTGTGGCATTGTAATGATGAGTCAACTGAAACATCTGCATAGTTATCATTCAGGAAATTCTTCCGATGCTGACATGTCCTCAAGAAGGAGGAAGCCAAAGAGGAAGAAGGAAGCAAAAAAAAAAAAATTAATTAAAAATATTTGAAAAATATTAAAATATTATTATTTTGATCGGCCGGCTAAAAGGGACTAAATTGGCATAAACACAAAAGGTTTAGGACAAAATTGACAAATTTAAAAGGTTTAGAACTAAATTGGAATAAATGCAATAAATTTATGACTTTTTTGACAATTTTTCCCTTCCTTTGCTTAGAAGCTTGTATTATACATTTGCCCCACATATAGAAGCTCGTATTATTTTTAGATATATGAGGCATACGAAGCAAATTATAAGTTAACTTTCAAGTTCAAATTTTTATGGAAATATTACGTCACAACTCATACCTATCCAAAGAAGGACCACCATTTAGGTAAGTTAATATCACGCTCAACAAAATCATAGTTTAGAAATGATGAGTAAAATTCATACCTAAATAAGTAGCAATTGAATTGAGGTACTATATAAATGATAACTTCTTACTTCCAAAAAAAAACTTTGCAACTATCTTGTAAAACTCCCTATCATTTTAAACCTATATTTCAAATACTTCTTTACATTTTTTTATCAAGGAAAGAAAGAACCTCACCTATTGAAGGATTTACTAAAATGATGGCAAATCTTGAATTTTATTAGAGGTTCGACTTTGCTCTATGATTGGGAAAATGAGATTTGATGAATATATAAGAATTAATTGGACCACGGACCATTTAAAAAGTGAATGTCACTATTTTAGTAATCTTTATAGTAAATTGCAGAAGATTACCGAAGCATCTCAAAACCCATCATGAACAGTCCACTTTACTCTTCTCCAGAACTCTCTCAAGACCTCTCTCATGGCGATCCCCCCTTAAATCTACTCTATAAAACCCCAGTTAACTATAACACCAGCCTCTTCATCCCACAATCACACACGCTCCCTCTTCTTTTCCAGACGAGGAAAAGCGAACCTCGTATGGATCTGCGAAATCTCGGTTTCGACTCGCGCCTCTTCGGGATCCTCAAAGACATGCTCGACTTCCCCGAGGAGCCCGGGAGATCGAGGAACAACCCCTCGCACGCCTATGTCCACGACGTGAAGGCCATGGCTGGGACTCCCGCCGTCGTCGTGGAGTATCCGAGCTCCTACCTCTTCGTCGTGGACATGCCCGGGATAACAGCGAGCGAGTCCAGATAGAGAACGACAAAGTGCTCGTCATGAACGGGGAGAGGAAGAGAGAGAAAGAAGAAGGGGCCAAGTACCTAAGCATGGAGAGGAGGACCGGGAAGTTCATGAGGAAGTTCGCGCTGCTGGAGAACGCCAATGTGGAGATGGTGACGGCAGCGTGCCAGGACGGGGTGCCCAGGGTCGACGTCGAGAAGGTGCGACCGCTGGAGCCGAAGGCCAAGACCATTGAAGTCAAGGCTGGTTGATGATGGCCTGGTTTTAGTTCTGTCTATGAAAGTTTTGGGGGATTGTAGTTCCTTGGAAAAAATGTCTGTGCAAGTGCCACAATTTAACACAGGTGGATATTTTAGTAGCACAATTTTGAAAAAGTACATTTAAGTATCAAAATCAGAGAAGAAATAAACACTTAAGTGCCAATTGTAAGATATTTTGGCCAAAACGCTAACATGGCTCACCAATACAATTTTTTTTTTTTTATAGTTTTTGAATATTTGTATAATAATATTTTAATTTTCTTAATTTTATTTTCAATTTTTCCTTTTATTTTTCCATCTTCTCCTTCCTCTGACTCGCCGACCAGTAGGAGGGCTAGCAAGGTCGGCCTCACACAACCATGGCGAGGCTCGACCTCACCTAGATCTGGCGAGGGCTAGGCCAACCTCGCCATGGCTGCGTGACTGCGCGAGGCTGACCTCACCCTTGCCGTCGCTAGGTGAGGCTCTACCTCACCCAAATCTGGCAAGGCTCGAGCCTCGCCATGGTTGCACGAGGCATCCATGGTTACCGATCTCACCTTGCCTTGCTGGATTACTTGCAACTTGGTGACTTGTGGGGTTACTCTCGACAATTTGTCGAACACATGGCGTGTGTTGCGTACTGGAAGGGCTTGCAATTAGAAGTGCTTGGCTTGCAACTAGAAGGGCCGGTGACGACAAGGTCGGGCGAGGCCGACCTCGCCCAAATCTGGTGAGGTCGAGCCTCGCTACGGCTCGACAGGTGTCACGACCTAAATTTCGCCGAAACCTAGGTTAATGGATTACTAGATTAATTAAATTAACTAACCCAGCTCGAACCCTCCCAAGTTCTACCAAATCGCAACTTAAGGTTCGATATTAACATGCAAAAATTTAAAATAGAGTCGCCACTAATCGTTTATGGTAGGCCAATTAGAAACCCGAACAAAGAATAGAGAGATATACTTTATTTCTACGAACTAGAGATTAAATGAGTTCGGGAACTTGATTACACTAATATTTCTATTAACGTCCTTTCAGTACCCATTTTTCATGAAAATTCTTTGATTGGCAATGTAAATTAATGTTTTTAGAGTTTTCTTTTATTGAATGCAATGCTAATGCAACCATATTCTAGAATGAAATGCATTAAATGATCAAATGACGTAAAATTAAATGACATGCATTTATGACCCTAAACTTACATTTTCTAAATGACGGGCAAAAAATGTCATGTGACTATACTATATGACAGGCAATTTAATTAATTAATCCTAATGACTAAGGTTAAATAATAAATGAATCTAGACATTTAATTCTATATGAATGCACCTAAAAAAAAATATTAAATGAACCTAAACATGCCATTAATGAATCTAGACTAATAACATAGCAAAGATGACATGCACATGATGAGTTTTTTTTTGGTATTTTTTTATTGATTATATTAAACAAGAACAAATAATTTGAATAGGAATAATCAATTTTGCCCGTAATATACCTTTAATTATGATTTTCGATTTCACAACATTCCCCTGAATTGGGGTTAGAAAGTGAATTAATTATAGAATAACCATCGTCCCCAAATACATAGAGCAGATTTTGAAATTCTATTTTGGAATTATCAACCCAATCCTCCAAATCGGGGATGTGATATATAATTTCCATGTGCGGGCATGATCGTACTTCTGAATTGAAGTCAAATATTACCCTATTGCACATTTTCCTCGGGACAAGGCACAAATTGGAGCATATATTATGAGCAAGATTGGTTATTAACATGCAAATTATCTTATAACTATAAAAGGGAAGTAATCACGAAAAAATAAAAAATAAAAATCGAATTTCCTAAGATAATGTGCCTAATTATTTATAAGGCAATATGCAATATTGTTATACTTCAGTTTAGGCAATGTTATCTATAGAATATTAAAAAAAAAAAAAAGATTGAATATTTACCTAATTAGAATAGGAAATATCCACTTTCCTTTTCGAATTTGCGATCCACAAGCTAGGGCCGGCTGTGAGGGATGTCGCCGAGATGCTGAGGGTTGCCGGAGGGTCACCGGAGTGGCAGCGGCAACTGGCGAACAGGGGACAACCCCTTTTTTTGGATTGCAAAACTGGATTTGCGACTAGCCTCCTTTGACGGCTCGGATCTTCGCGCTGGGTGGTCACCTTGATGAATTGTTTAGACGGATACGAAGAGCTTCGCATAGGCTTTGTTTTGACTACTTGTGGCCTCGGGGGGACGATCGGAATTGATCGAAAATCGCATTGGAAGTTGGCCTAGCAAACTGGAATTTCTAGGTTTGGGTGTGCGAACCAGCGACTGGGGCGTCTTCTTGAGCTCGGTTCTTCGCGATCGGTGATCTTCTGGACGTGCTGCTTAGATGGATGTGAAATACTCCACACGAGCTTCGTATTGATAGGTGGCTCGCGACCGGAGGAGCAGCGATGAGGGCAGGGCGGCGGCGACAAAGTGGCACATCGGTTGAGGTGGAGCCCGACCTCTCTCTCTCTTCCTCTCTCACTAGAATTTTCTGCCTCTTTTCTGAGAATAATAGCACCCCCAATTCTAAAGTATAAAGGGGTATTTATAGGAGTTTTTTTTTAGGGTTTTCACAAATTTTGGAAATTTATAAATTAGTCCATAAACTCTTGAATATTTGCAAATTGACCCCAATCGGCGAAATTCTTTTTAATTTGCCCCCTAATTGACTCAGCCACTTACCAGAGGGCTTGGTCGAAATTTGACATCCCCATGGGCTTATTATCTCTTTCGGGCTTAATTTTGACATTTTTCCCGATTAATTATGGATTTTTTTTTATAAATGGCTTTTTTTCCAAATTAAAAAATTAAAGTATGTCGATTTAAGCTCAAATTAGGCCTCAAAAACCCCAAGGATTTCGATTACCTATCCCATATGCTTGGCTGAATTTTGTAATTAATTTAGCCTAGTTCACGCACCCAATTTCTGTCCGATTTTTTTTTGCGCCACCCGATCCGATTTTAATGCAAAAATGTATGATTATGCATTCTAAAATAATTATAAACCTAAATGCAATTAATTTAAATATTTTTTGCTAGGGGCCGGGTCAACTCCTAATTTTTATGCAAATTAATTACTGAAATAAATTTTTAAATTAATTCTAAAATTGGGTCAAAATTTAGGTGTCAACAACAGGGCAAATCTCACCCAAATCCGACAAGGTCGAGCCTCGCCATGGCGGGGCGAGGCCGACCTAACCCATGGCCGGCGAGGCTGGCCTCACCGGCCATCGCTAGCCCTTCCTCTGGCTCGCCAGCCAGAGGAAGAAGATGATGGAAAAAAAAATTTAAAAAGAAAAAATTAAGAAAATTAAAATATTATTTTAAAATTATTAAAATATTATTTTAAAAAGTGCCACGTCAACACCAGTGAGCCACATAAGCTAAAAATATTAATAAAATAGCGTCACGTCGAATTTCTGACTAGGCTCGCCGAATTTGACACTTAAATGTCATACTTTCAAAAAAAAAATAGCACTTAAGTGTACCTTTTAGAAATTGTGACACTAAAGTGTTTTAGTGCCAAATTGTTGCAATTGCGCAAACCTTTTCCCCAGTTCCTTGTGTTGTTTTGCATGGGGTTCTGATGTGTGTAATGAGACATGTCTCTGGGTAATGAATCTAATAAAGGTTTTCAATATGTATTTTATCAATCATAAAGAGTAACATATACTATATCCTAACAACTCGATAAAATTTAACGTCATAGAATGTTAGAAACTATTTTCGAATATAGCAACCCAATTGAAAAAAAAAAAATCTTCACGACATAATTCGAGAAAAAATTTCTTCAAACAAAGGCCTCCAAGCTCGAAGAGCAATTAGATGGAGTGAAGCTCACATGCACCGTCTTGCGAGTCTTGTATGAAGACCATATGATCAAAGATAAATAAAAAAAAATTGTCAAAAAAGTCATAAATCTATTGTACTTTTACCAATTCAATCTTAAATCTTAAAAGTTTGCCAATTCAGTTCCAAACATTTTGCATTTGTGTCAGTTTAGCCTTTTTGGTCGGCACTGATGTAAATAATTTTTAATAATATTTTATTATTTTCAATTTTTATTTACTTTTTTCCTTTTTTTTGTTTTCCTTCTTTTCTTTTCTTTTCCTTCCTCCATCCTCGCTTGACGCTACTAGGGCAACTTTCGCCAACAAGCGAGGGCGACCCTCACCCACTCAAGTAAGGGAGACCCTCACCCGATGCAAGCGAGAGCAGCCCTCTTTCAAATTCCACCACAAAGCAACACATTATGAGTTCTTTAATTACTAGAATACCTGGGTTGGCCTCACCAGATTTGGTGAGGTTGGCGACGCATGTTGGCCTTGCTTGGGTGAGGCTGGTCTCCACAAATTTGGCCAGTGTTCGCCCTCACTAGCCATGGCCATGTAGACCACCAAAGGATAGAGGACTTCGGAGGAGGAGGAAAAAAAAAAAAAGGGAACATAAAATTAAAATTTGAAAATTATTAAAATATTATAAAAAAATATTCACGTCAGCGTCGACCATATCACGTAGACGAGCACAGCGTCCACATTAGCAATATCCGACAAAATTAGCCGGGAGAATTGAATTAGCTATAGGTCAAAAGGTTTAGGACTAAATTGGCATCATTAAAAGGTTTAAAACTAACTTAGCATCAATGTGTCGCGACCTAAAAATTCCAAATTTATGGTATTGCCCAAAAGACACGAGCTCTCCTAAGCCCATACCTCGCGTGACGTTGAGAAAATAAATTTTTAAGGTTCAAATACTCCTAAAAAAATCTGCATGTGAAAAGGAATCGCCACTAACCTATAGATATCGGCTAGAAATCAATCAAGATGTGGGAGTGTCATCTCGATTTATTACACAACCAAAGATCTAAGGTCAAGAACTTGATTACACTAATTGTCTAATTGGCGTCCTTTCGAAACCTAAATTTGATCATTTATCATTAGAGTGTCCAAACAATCTTTTTTATTTTCTTTTCCTAAGCAAGCTAAAAAGGAAACAAAGTACGAAATCAAGTAAAATCAAAATGAAATACACGATCAACAACCTACCATCGTCTCTAAAAGAAAAGGCATTCAAAAATCCTATAGTAAAGCCCTAATGGTTCATCAAATTTTGATTTAAAGGTTTTCAAAGGATTTTCACATTTTTCATGCTAGCCTCTAGACTAGTCCTAAACTGGCAAGACTGTTGGAACGAAGCAAAATTTAATTTCCGATTTTTAAAATTTTTCGGAATTTTTCAATACATATTTTTTAGTTTCCAAATTCTGGAAAAAAAAAGGACGCGTCTGGATATGGCCTGCACACAATGGTCTCACGGGTCTGGGCCACCAGCATAAATGGGCTTGATAATTGTGACTCTTTCAACTAAAAGCTCCGAAGCCCGAATTCGAATTTACATACACCCAAGCCCAATAAAATCCAATTTTAGCCCAAGCTCACTTACAAACTGTTCAAGCCCAAGATTCTTTGAACCTAATCAAACTCCTCTTGAAGGACGACTGCACAAGGCCATGGATTAAGCCTTGAACCCATTTTCTATTTTTATTTTGTTTTTCTGTTTTCTATTTCTTTTTTTATTTCTTTTTCTACTTTTCTTTTCTGGTTTGTCTTTCTTCCCCCGAGCGTTTCCTCGCCCAACCCAACTCCTCGCCAGAGCTCCTGACTGGCCACGATGCTCGCCGCCGACATTGGCGACCCCCAACTCACTCCTACATTGATCAAACACAGCCGGCTATCACAGCATAACTACCCGCATTGATCTACGACCGCCGCCGACGATCATGAAAATCACCGCCGGTGACAAGGTTTTAACATTAAAATTTGTTCTACGGCCAAAATTCCACAGCCAAATGTAACACCCCGAATCTGTACAGATTTTTGCACATAAGATAGAGATAGAAAACTGACGTGAATGGACCTTAGCCGTTGGCGGTCGTCGGAAAATAAAGAGACGCTCTGGTTTAAAACGCTCGTCCACGATCGGCGCCGGGATCGAAGAATATGCCATAAAAATTGGGGAAGATCACAGAATCAGTCGCAGTTCAACAATCAACGTAACAATCACGAACTGAACTTGACTTCACACATTGATTACACAAATCTGGGTTACTCATTTCATTCAGGCAAATCGTCGAACAGGTGATGCGCAGCTTAGGGTGAAGGCTATGGGTTCGATTTTTGTGTGATTTCCAGATTAGACATAACATACAACACCCAAATCAGAAATATAAACCATAAATTAATCTCGGCTTCACAAAAACTCGCTCGAAACTTCATCGACCGAATCGGTTCATCACACGCTGCAGAACCAGGCGCACTGAGAGGATCAACTGGTTCGACGACGAGGTAAAGCTAAGGATCGGCAACGGCGGTGGCCAACGGGACGCCAAGGACACGTCGTTATAAGGGGCAGATCACTGGAGTGTCCTCAAGTCGTCACTGGGAGGCAAGATCGTCGCTGCAGGGCCTGGCAACAATGGGTCCGTCGGCGTCGGGGTGCTAGGCAATAACAGCGTCATGGCGTCGTGCTGGTCGTCGATGAAGGGAGCCGCCTCGTGGCTGTGTAGGCGCAAGGATTGCACAGCGAAGGGACTTCGAGGAAGAGGAAGCACTTTTCTTTTTTCTTCTGATCATGGGCCAAGACCGGAGAGAGAGACGCTCCCCATCGTCCCCCACCTCACTCCTCCTCTTTCTTTTTTCTTTAGCCGCCGCCACCTCTTTCTGATTATCCCAAGGTAACTGGGATGGTTTTTCCTTTTAGGGCTCAGGGTGTCGCGCCCAAGTGACGAGATCGTGAGAAAATTGTAAATCTAATTATGCGGTGTCAAATATGATATTTTAAATAATCGATCGGCTCTATAGATATAAATTTCTTTATTCGAATTTGAGATTTCTAAAATTCATCGTTCCCAACTCAAATATTTTAAAATAAGATTAGAAACTAATCAAATAATAATAATTCATTTTTCTTTTCTTTTCTTTTTTTATTTTATTTTCGAAAATTCAAAATCTAAGGACCTAATTCCACACACCTATGCTAAATCGATACTTAGAAGTAATTAAGGTACTAAGGGCACGAATCCAATTTTTTGTCAAGAAAATCAAGAATCTCAAATTTCAAATCTCGGATTTTCAAATTTTGACAGTTGAAAAAATTCAACTGTCAACACAATACAATAGTTTTAAAACTTTTCTGACACTTTTCTCATCTTTTGAGAACTAATATAATCCTTTTCTTTTTTTGGCATTTTGAAGGGAAATCGGAAAGTATTGTGAAAATGCTTTTAGTCCAACCAATTCTGTTCCTCTCTCTCTCTCATTTTCTTTTTCCATCCATTAGTTACATGAACAAAAATCGAATTACCATAGGTATCGGGAGAACCTATTTTAGCTTAACTAAGGCTTGAGATCGATGTCATGTTTTTATAGTATAGTTGGGTTTTAAATTAAGGAAGAAAGAAATGGAAAAACAAAAAATAAGAATGATGCCACGCAAGCTCTGTGATGTGTCAGTGACCTGTGTGCTCAATCACCACCTGTCATCTTAGCCTGACAGACTCTTAGGAAATCTCCTTGGCATGAGAATTCCACAGAGCCTTATCGAAGCATCTACAAGGTTACCTTTCCACCACCGACTTCGTCACCTCCATATAAAATCCCACAGACACCCACGACTTCGCTTGGCCATCTGCACCAAGAACCGCAAAGAGACGATTCATTCCACGCATTCCATCAAAGCTTGCGGCCGGAAAGCATGGATCTCAGAGACATGGGCTTCGACCCCACTGTCCTGGACACCCTCCACGAGCTCCTCGACCTCTCCGACGAGGCCAACGCCAAGTCCCACCACGCCCCGTCCCGTGCCTTCCTGCGCGACAAGAAGGCGATGGCGGCGACGCCGACCGACGTGAAGGAGTACCCGAACTCGTACGTGTTCGTGCTCGACATGCCGGGGCTGAAGCCGGACCAGATCAGGGTCCAGGTAGAGGACGGGAACATGCTGGTGGTGAGCAGCGAGAGGAAGAGAGAGAAGGAGAAGGACGGGCCGGGAGGGGGGCTGCTGAGGTACATAAAGATGGAGAGGAGGCTGGGGAAGTTCCTGAAGAAGTTCGTGCTGCCGGAGAACGCGGACACGGAGAAGATAACGGCGGGGTACCAGGACGGGGTGCTGACGGTGACGGTGGAGAAGAGGCCGCCGCCGGAGCCCAAGAAGCCCAAGACCATCGAGGTCCAGATCGCCTAAAACCGCCCGCGACGGCGGGTGTCCATGTCTAGGTGCCTAGTATGGAGAAAGATTGAGAGGGTCGGAGAAACAGGAAAAGGGTTTTTTTCTTCTTCTTTATTATCTTATTTTGTGTGCGACGAGTTTGTGTAGGGTCTTCTGGAACGAGTTTGTTGCATTGTGTGTTGTGTACTGCGATGAAAATGTAACAAGAGGTTGTATCGATGAATTTGAAGAAAAACCAAGTAGTATCACTATTTGCAGACAAAATAAAATAAAATAAAATAAGTTGAAAAGTCCAATCACATCATTAAGTCCAAGTTTCTTTCTCAAGCCTATAAAAGAAGGTAACGGTCGAGGCAAGAAAAAAATATCTCAATTAGGGAGATTTTGGTACGCTGGTATCTGCACCTTAAAATAAAGAACGCATTTGTAGAGTTTGCCTTATTGTAGAACTGGTCATGAAGATCTCAAGTGATAATTTTTACTATTTTTTCTGTGATGAATTGCTTTCGTAACAAACAACTAAGGATCCACATGAGAGACTAAAGAGGCTGTCGTGAGAGACTAAAGAGGCTGCCGCCAGAGCCCAAGCCCAAGATCATCCAGGTCCCGATCCCTCTCAAGGTGTTCGTCTGTCTATGAACGGCCCATATGAAGAAAGCCGAAGCATGGGAAACTCTCTTCGAGGCGTTCTAAATCTCTCATGCGATGCGATTAATACACTTTGGTTCTTTTCTTTCTCTAGCTTTTGCCATCTTCTTAATATCTTCATCATTAGAGTTCTACACTTCAGAAAAGTGAACGAACCCAGTTGTCTGAATTGGAGCAGGTCTAGCCTGAAGATCTACGGTATTGGAATCTGGAATTTGATGCGAATGAACTCTCAGTTGCACGCTAAAACTTAGTTATGCAAATAGAGCAGCCACACAAATTCAATGAAAACTGATGTTCTAGTTGGTGAATGAGTCCTCAAAAGTGAGTGTCACCAAAATTCACTTCAGCACTGTGGTGCCGATTCAGGTATTCTGACAGTTCAATTTTATCTGTCGAGGACTTCTCTTTTGACGGATTGACGATGCTCGATCGGTTTTATAAGATCCCTCTAGGACTCGTGGTGGAAACCGATCAAATGACTCGCAATAACTTCAGCCGCAGTGTGATTTGATGATCTAAAAGGATACCAAGAATGGCAAACATCATAATGATTCTCAAGTAGTTTTAGTCTGCAATCCTAGCGAGGAAAAAAGCAACCTGGACAATTTAGTGCCTGTTACAAATCTCTTCCTCGTCGAACCGGAGACTCTCCTCTTGGTTTTATGAGTAGAGACTGCAGATGGAATTCCTCTGTGCCTGTCGACATGTTCTTTGACAAACAGAGCAATGAAAAAACCCTCTTTGTCCTCTATGGGATCGGTCCGCAGTAACTTTTCAGCTGCATGACAAGGAATGTTGATTTAGCAGGAAAACGGGCGAAACTGGATTTTAAAGAGCATTACAAAGAAAGAGTCCTCCTCGAGGTTAAAATCAAATGACACAGCACTTACCGCCTTCAAAAACTGGGAGACCTCGGCGAATCCACTGGGGGAAGGGAGCTTCCAGGCGAAAGCCATGAGTTGCAGCAAGAGGGAGGATAGACTGTACTACGTCTTCATTTTCAATCTGGTGGACTGAGCATGTACTATAAACGACCCTTTCAACAGCTGGAACTGTACAGAGAAAAATACATAAGATCCTTCCAATGCATTCCTGATGGTCTTAGACTTGATCAACAATCTTACAAGATAATGCATGTGTCAGGGCCTTCTTCTGAAAAGCTGCGAGTTTGTTGAGCCTTGCTATTTCTGTACCATCAGATGCATGACCTGGATAACCGAGATTGCAAGGGGGTTTGGACATTATAAATATAATGAAATGCAAAAGATGCAGATATATATATAATACAAGACATTGATGGTAGTCCATAACTCCTGAAAACAGAAAGCCATCGGATACTATTTAAAGTAACTCTTGCGAGGTTAGTTAAGGCATAAGTAATAGATAATTACCGGTTGTGTAAGAAGGAAGGAGATGATCCAATCTCTCAGCAGATGTCCCAGATCCTGAGCAGGACGGATCTAAAAGAATTGCTCGGACCTGCAAATGCGAACTTTCTCGTGACTATGTGTAGAAACACGCAGGGAAGATAGACAACCCACCCCACATCCCCCGAAGCAAATGGCAAGAATAATTTTCTGGTGGTGAGGTGCCAAAAATGACTGTTGCAAAGCACCACGACAAGAACACAACAGAATGCATGTCATGATTCTTTACCTTGTTGTATGGCTGAACACTTGGGGTCAAATTTAGAAAATCTCCATGGACTACATGGATGTCTAGCAGCTATCAAGGCTCACAATTAGCAGACAACAATTATATGACAGAGAAGAACCCAAGAATACAAAAGTGAATCACCACTGTTCTTAAGCAGGTTAAACCAATGTTCCCAAATGTTAAGACCATGCACCCAGTTGTAAACATAACACGAACAGATGCATACAATCTAGGTGTCAGTGCAGCCGAAATACTGGAAAACAGGGCAAAAGGATACTGGAAGCGCCAGATAGCCTGATAGTATCTTCTAGACGTTTAACTCTCTGCTTATTGAGTTCACAAGCTATGATCTTTCCTTTATCCCTCATGAGAGCAGCTAAATGGACAGTTTTGTTTCCAGGTGCAGAACAAGCATCAAGAACCTTCAGAAAAGAATGATCAAGGCTATGTGAACCACTTATGGAAAAATGGCAAGGTATCTTACTGAGATTAAAGTAGATCTCAGAGAGAGAACATTAGAAACAGTAGCAAAAAGCAACTCACCGCCCAACCTGGCTCAGGACAAAGGGCTGCTGCAACCATACAGCTTGCTTTGCCCTGCAAAAGTAGATATTCAAAATATAAAAAAATCTCTCTCCACCAAACTAAACATTAGAAAACACATGGAACATTCATCAAACTAAAACTAAATAGAATGCGCTAGAACCACATCATGACAGCAGCTTAACTGTAATTGTTCCCGACACCTTACTTGCATAAAGACACTTCCGTTCAAGACAAGAGGATGATCATGTAAGTCAGTACCAGCCGGCAGAATCAGCAGGTCAGCAAGCAGGCCATCCTTTTGAACCTATGTAACACAAGAATAAATCACGTTAGCTTTCCGTACATAGCCAATGAAAACTAAAAATTCAAATGAACAGCTTGCAAACTGCATTCACAGAACACACCATAATGTCATTGAGATCTTGTCCATCACTTTATTGGGAAGTACTAATGCATCAAAAAGCATCAGAGGGTGGACATACTGTAAATTCAAGGTTACAAACATTCAAAATCATTTGGCAAACAGGTTGTTAACTAACAGAATAGTCAATGAGAGGCGACACGGTACTTAAAATGGAGCGATGAAGAAGACCAACGCCCATTTATCTCTGCTCTTCTACGCTGCATATTATCCAGTTAAAATCTTCTTCTCGTCCGCTTTATAGTTATTTCAGGCACATGTGATGTACACAGGCATGCAAGGGATCAAATAAGAATTCATACTAGCAAAATACCTTTGTTAGTTTGCCCAATTCAAGCATTGCAGATCCAATATCCATTTTCAGAGTATTTACTCGAACGTATCGTGGCCTAGGAGCATCTGCATAAGAAATCAGAAGCTGCATTAGATGAACATCACAGTCTAGTAGAAGTGAAATGAAATTGGAGACTAGTTCAGCTTTGTAAAAGGATAAATTATATATAGGCAGGAAGGCAGTACATTTCCTTGTCAGAAACATCACCGCAATATGACCATCCAACTATAAGCAAGAGTTGATATCTGCGTTCAAGTACAAGTTCCTTTCAATAGTTCTCTAACTGATAGTCCCTAATACTCATTACTCGCAAAAGTACGTGGAAATAATAGGTCCTCAAATCACTGATTTAAAATAATGATCAAATCCATTCCATAGTACTATGTCGTTTGTCTGTGGCACATTGAACTGGTATTGAGTCCTCAAAATGGAACTAAAGAAAACAATTGCCAGCGTGCGCTGGGGGTTGTAGGATTTACAATGACAGCGCAAAATAGTTTAAATAGACAAATTGTGAGAATTTTGCAACACAAGCATGATTAGCTCTGCCTCAAGATGAAAGAATTGAATCAATAAAGTTAAAAGATGAACGAATATGAACCTCCTGTTTGATAAAGGGCTGTCAGTTCATCTATGCCATTGGCTTTCTTTCTCAATAACAATTGTTCTAAAGCTGACTGCAACTTAATTTTATGGTGGATGAGAAACTTCTCTGCATCACCAATTGACTGCTTTGCCTGCAGCACAGAGTACTCTTGCAATCAGCGGCAGTAAATAGTAAATCATTACCAAATGGACCAAAATCAATGACCAAATATTTATGCCAATCCCCAAAGCAACAAAGCCCCTCCCCACCACAAGCTGCATGCAAGAAGAGCCCATAGAAAAGGTTTGATGCGCCAGCCCTAACCTATACACCTTGAGTACTTGGTGAAAAAACATCCAAATAGTCTTATCTAAATATGGGACGAGACATATTTTTCAAAATGATGTGCTTCATGCTTTTAACGTTCACAACTCCTTAAATTACTGCTATGTGGTCGCACTGGAAAAGCCCTATCATTTCATTCACCATATGGACAAAAGAGAAAAAAACTTGAACTGTTGTCCAGGAAACCATAAACACAAGCTAGCCCAATGCAGTGAGACTACTGGAGCACAATGCAATCTTGAGTCTAAGGAAAGTCAATGACCTACCTGACCAAAGAGAACGTCGTACGTCACTATGAAAAGCAAGTCTTCTTTTCTCTGCAAGAGCAAAAGTAAAGAACATAGTGCGAGGCAAATTATAAGGGATAGCTGGATAAGCTCGAAATTTGGTAGGTACTCTCAAAACCAGAAACTTCCCACATCTAAAGAACCATTGCAAGAGATACTTGTCTGATAAATTCTATAGTTTCTAGAGAAAATTCTTCTGACGAGTAATGCTAAATATAAGACTCATTTACTAAACAAGTTTACTAAGTGATGTGGCTAACTTAAGTATTTATTTAAGTTATTGGGCCCATTTAAGCACCCGACAGAAATCTACCATGTCATTTAGTAAATCAGTCTTAGTATCTCTAGCATTATTCTCTTCTAAGAGTATAGTATAGTGAAAAGTGGAACTCGCAAACTATTCAATCATAATTGAATATTTCGAAACAATAATAATTAAGTACGTTAGCAAAAATAACTAATGGACTGAGTCAAGGAAAATTTTAAATTATCTCATGATCATTTCATTAGAAGGAATTCATTTCGGTACATGAGTTGGCAGGTGAATAGATGATTTTACCTTCCATTTGCTATTGACTATGTCAGCATCCTCCAAGATCTTCTTTATAATAGGAAGATCTGAGACAACATCAGATAAAAGATCATTCTATTGAAAAAGCAAGGGTACCAATTGTTTGACAAAGCACTCTAATCTAATTGGTTAGTTGCATGCATCACATAAAAATCAAGTTACAAAGCATATTGGAAAAACCCAGTGGATATATACTCCATTAGTATTAATTTTGTAACTCAAAAGCAATAAATACACAAAAGTTGCACCACACAGAGGAAATGGAATGAGCCACACGCAGCCGCCAAAAGGGAGCAAAAAACAAAAAGAGTTGAACGAAAACGAGAAGTGAAGAAAAACCGGAACTAAAGCAGTCGACACAGCCTATTAACTCAATGACGTCTTAAATCAGAGCCAGCGGCCAGTTGCACAATGTCAAGATCTCACAAATAAGAAAAGTAAGCAAGAAATGGATTTTCAATTAGAAGTATCTTCTCTAAAACAAGCCATTCACTACACCATTAATAAAGATGCATTTATTATCAGATCCAGAAGGTTTCCCTTTTGCAGCTATTGAAGTGCAATTCGCTTATTTATTTGAAAGGTGCCTCTTCTTTTACAGATAGCTACTTCAGCAAAAGAAGCTCAGTGGTGAAGGATGTTTTTGGCTCAAATGAAAGTGCTTATCTCGTTTTTGACATTCTAAAGTCAAACTACATCTGCACTGGATCAATCTAGAATGATAGCAGATTCATTTTCACCCTCTCACAATGCCACATGTGGGACATGCCATTTATAACTGCCACTTCACTAACTGCCAAGCAGAAAATGGAATGGCAATAGGCTGATCCAAGGACAAGGGGTCTCCATAAGTAGAACCGGTGGGGTTCTCTTCTATTTCAGCTATCATCATCACTCTCCCACTCCGTCATTCAACACCCTACAAATAGAGACATCCCCTACGGCTTCCATTTCAAATGAGACTTTGAAGCTTCAGAAGCCCAATATCCACAGTTTAATTTTCGTCCAAGAGTCCCAAGGGCAAGTGAGAGTCGAGATGCTATAACATAGCAAAACATGTCTTAATAGGAAGAAACGATGTCATGGTAAAACAGATTTACTCCAATGCTTTGGAGACTTTGGAAGTACTCGGTTACAGGAACAGGAAAAAATGGAGTTTCCTTCTCAACAGTTCTTCTTGATCAAAATGCAAGTGGAGGCGAGCCTTCCTCATTATTGAACGTGTTTTGGAACTGAGACCTTAAATCTATTTTGGACCCTGAATTGGAACAGCTCCCTCAAATTATTTATTCAACATTATCGTGTTGCAATTCCATTGTGATTGAACAAAATTCATCATCATACATTGAAAATTCTCGGTTTTGGCCTTTGCTCTAAATCAAGCATTGCCAAACCATGTGACCTCATCACTTTCGCCAATTTCTAATGCAGCTAACACCATATGATACACACCAACTATTAAAGAGAAGCAGCTGCCACTTGCCAGTAACTCATGGAAATAACACCAAATCATAAATTTCAGCACCAGTAGAGAACGTAAGACCATCATATAACATCAATCTCAATCACTCGAAACAAACCCTACCACTGGAACAAAACTAAGCCAACTCTAGCAGGCACAGCTTTCGAAACGCAGCCTCCATGCGAGAGAAGCCAACGGAATCAAAAGCTCACAAATGCACCGCGCATAACTTTAAATATCTTACGCTTGAGCGTTTGGCACACCAAAGCGAAAGTGGCTCTCTTGTTCCTGACGGAGGGGCTGTAGACGAGCGACTTGACGGAGCCGACGGCCCGGCGCCGAGCGTCGCCCTGCAGGACGCACCGCAACACCTTCGCCGCCTCCCTGCGTGCGAAGTAGGCCGAGCGCTCGGCGTTGCTCAGCCGCCGGATCTCCGCCTTATTGGCGGCCGCTGACGGCGCAGACGAGCGCATCGTTCGCTGTCGGAGCAGCTCGGACAGAGAAGAGTCGAGTGAAGTCTCTCAACCGAAACGCAGAAGAAGAAGAGCACCGTCGTTTTGGGTCCATTCCGCTCTGGAACGACATCCTATGGCTTAGTTTTGCTAGTTAGTGGGCCGAGCCGGCCCGCGATGAAAGGTTGGGCCCACTTCCTTTTTTTGCCTAATAATGCTGCCCAAATTGGTGAAAACATAAATAAATATATATATGTGGTGAAAACATAATTTAATCGATCCCGCTCGAGATCATGCTCGAGGCCGGCCATTCCAAATCTTGTCTAGGTTACCGCCATGTCGCAGATGTCAACCCAAATTGCGACCGATACCAACGTGATGAATCAAAGAGAGAGAAATGAATAATAAAAGGACAGTCTATTGATACAAGATATGTCTTCACAATATTATTTTTCATTTTTACAGCATTTATTTTTGTTTCGACTATACTTAAACCGAGATGTGTTCAATTTGGCATCAGGGTTGCACCATCGTGATGGTCTTCCTGTGAGATGTAGTGTCGGGATACGAAATGTGTACATGATCGCTTTCTATGTTAAACTTAGGAATTGGTTCCGCACTCAAGTTTAATATAAAAAAGGGTTTCGAAGCTTCTAAATGGCCCTATCTACTGAAGTTGCCGAGAATGGAACTGAAGAAGAGGATCATCATGGTCCACTTTCTAAAGTGGACGAATGAGAGAACACATGCCATGGAGTCCGGTCCACCGAACCTTTTCAAGCGGCCTCAGTTGTGCAAACTTTAATATTAGTAATCTATGATATGAACAAAAGAGTTACTTCGCAATTTCAAATTCAAGCATGAATCCTTCAATACGGTCCAAGAGAGAAAACCCATCTGCGTCGATTGCCGTCCAGATCTTAAGCAAGAAAGACGGAACGTGCTCGCCATTTGAGCAACTCTCTTCTTCTCGCCTCGCCTAGACAACGAATCGCAAGCGTGTTTCGGGTTCATATACCCGATACGATCACCACCATCCAGTCGTGTGGACACCATTTGAGACACGTACTTTCTAAACTGGGGTCGATTCTAGTGACGACGAAATTGGGTCTGAAACGAAGAATTACGAACCCCGTCTGGCGAGACTGCATGCGACCGGGGTTCCAGGAACAAGCTCTGAAGATCATCACTCGTTGTTGTGGAGGGGAGTCATCCCTCTTGATTTTGACAGATGCCTAAAATATCCACCACTAGCATCATAATCAAGCCAATTGTGACAGTACGATGCTCCTAAGTATCCCACGTTCGCAATTAGTAACAGGTTGGAATTGACATCGACCTGACGAAATAGTGTATACCAAGAAAAAAAAAATTGGGAACAGGGACTACAAAAAAAATTCTAAATCTATTATAATTATGTTAATTCAGTCTTAAACTCTTTATTTTTACCAATTCAATTCTCAATCTTTTTGCATTTATATTAATTCAGTTCATTTAATCAATCGACACTAATGATGAAAATTTTTACTAATATTTTGTTGCTGGCCACAGCTCACCGGTCAGTAGGAAGGAATAAAAAAGAAAATAAAAGGAAAAAAAATAATAATAATATATTATTAAAAATTGTCAACGTTAGGGTCGACCGGCCAAATAATCTAAATTGTCACAAATATAAAAGGTTTATGACTAAATTGATAAAAAAAATTATAATTAAATTGACATAATTATAATAAATCTATGACCTTTTTAGTAATTCTGCCCCGACTTTTCCCTTTATCTCTATCGCTTTCAAATGGAGAGCCAATACAAAGATCCAACGGACTAGCAGGGCAAATAGAAGCTTCCTCACAACTTCTCAGTCAACCATTGGACAGTCCTTCTCGCAGCTGACTTAAGAAAATGAAGTCACGAAGACGCATGCTCTGTTTTAGTCTCTTGGAGCTTTTCCATTCAACCATGGCCGGTATCGATTCAGGACTTGAGTCGACTCGATCCGTCTTCCGAGATCTCGTGGCCTCGAATGGCAATTCGAATCCGTCGATCTCGAGAGGAAGAGCGACCATTTTTGCCGGCACGCGACTCTTCTGTTTCTCGCGTAGCGATCTCACTCGATTGACCTATAGGGTCGAGTAAATTATTCGAATTTTATCGAACCAACTACTTTTTGATCACCATCTCGGGTAAGGAAAAGGCATATGCGATATAGCTATTGGCCCGTGAGCTGTTAAATAAAGGCGAGAGCATCTTAGTACATATGATGTCGAAAGAAAATGATGACTCAAGCAAATATGATCACTGAATTCCGGTTCTTGTGCACTGAATCTCCAACCATGTATTTTCAATTTTTTTGTTAAGTTGACTTGACCACACAATTGACCTCTTTATGACTGACCAATGAGGTAATCCGTATACTTATCTTGATCAAGAAACCCTAATCCAATATGGGAAAGCTTGGGCTATATAATTTCCTTCTTTTTCTCAGGTATGAACAAGCAGATAAAAGAGCTTGCTGACCATAATGACTAAAGCCAAGTCTTTATCTTTTCGCCAAAAAAAAAATAGATGTTTCTTAGAGCCCTCGTCGTCTTATGAATGCCTCGACACCCGTCAGTCAAAAGCAATCAACAGAAGCAGCGTGTGAAACACGTCAGGACTCTTTTTTCATTTACATTGCCGCGCTCACTTCTCGAGATACGATACGATTTGATTCGATTCGACAGAACGTTCGCGAGTGAAAATCACGCGCGTCAGTATCCCGCAGCACCATCCGATCGGGTCGTATTGGAGATCAAAGACGGGTTCGCGCACCGGTTTCTCCGAGAACAAGTACTAGAGTAGAAATGTCGTAGTCAGAGTTGACTCCTATTCTTCCCCGTTGAGAAGGGGTTGGTCTTGGCATGTGACCCTCGAACTAAATTCACACCAAGTAGAAGAACTTGTGCGCTAAGTCTAAAACCTCAAGTCATCTTTGGTAAGCCCCACAAATTTGTTGTCCTCTCGATTTTGTCCTGATGAGCGCAAAACCCTTTTCCTCCTTTATTCTCTTTTGGTGGGACCGGCAGTATCACATTTTGTGCCTGTTTCAACTGAGAATTAACGTTGAAGTTTCCTACATCATCGAAGGAAGCTCGTGAGAAACAGCCGTCTAGATAAGAACTCGAAGGCTCGGTTATAAAGCGTTGCGCCGGTGACGCTTCCACTCCTCAGACACTCGGAGTTTGTGAGGAGTGTGTTCTCTCTTCCTGTCGTGGTGCCGCCGCCGCCGCCACTGCCAGAATGTCCGATAGTACTAACTTCCGGTCGCCGGGCTCGCCGGACATGGACTTCAACGAGCAGTCCGATTTCGAGCTCTCGGAGCTCCTAAAGATGGATGAGTGGTTAGGCAACGATCCAGCATCCATGGTCCACGGGGCGCCGGCGAATAATTATTTTTACCAGTCCAATGAAGTTGACGATTCCATCGGATCTAGCAGCTACGCCGAAGGCCCCAGCGGACGTAAATATCCATTCCGACGTCGCATCTCGTTCTCTCTTTCGGTTATCGATTTGATGCTAGTCTTCCAGGGTTCCTACGCATGTATAAAAAATCACTCAGTTTGTCTGCGCTGCATACATTCATTGCTTTAGCTAACTCCCACCTGAGAGAGTTTGTATATGTCGCTGGCAGACGCCGAAGGCGGAAAGGAGAAGAAGGAAGTTAAAGAAAGGTTCGCCTTCAAGACGAAATCCGAGGTCGAGATACTAGACGATGGATTCAAGTGGAGGAAGTACGGGAAGAAGATGGTGAAGAACAGTCCGAATCCGAGGTAGTGTTCTTGCTTTGAGTTGGATTGCGGTATTGCCTATAGTTTTACTATTGAAAATGACAAGAACATTGTAATAAATTGACTCCCCATGCTCTAGTGTTTGTTTTGCTTATTTCCCTCGCTCAAATACTGTCAGCTGAAACATTTTCTTACTACGAAACGGAGACTTGACCTAGAAAGCAAAGCACAGATGCACAGGTTCAGTTTGCTTTTCGCCGGAATAATTTCGCTCTTCAACGATCTGCAGGAACTACTATAGGTGTTCGGTGGAAGGCTGTCTTGTAAAGAAGAGAGTCGAACGGGACCGAGACGACCCGAGGTATGTAATAACGACCTACGAGGGCATCCATAATCACCAAGGGCCCTTCTAGTCGCCGACAATTGCCGAGGCCGTGCTCACATTTGCGAAGTTTTGTTGAAGCGTATGTGTTGATGTAGAATCGAAGAGCTGCTTCCGATAGGAGAACACGAGTCACCGATAGTCTTGTACTTTATGCAACTCTTGTTGTTGCAGTGTAACAAAGAATTCTTGCAGCGGTCATTGTAGGGTACCTTTCCAATATCTATAAATTTAGCAGATTGCGTCGGGCGGTGCTTTCGAGCTCGAGGAAAAAAGAAGCTAAATGAGATATGATCTACGAAAATAGTTTCTCTGCCAGGACCGAAAGATCTGTCAATGTACACCATGCGTGTTCATGTTAACCAGCTTTTCGGTTTCAGAGACCAACTCGCTCTGGAGATATATACAAAATAACATGATCAACTTCTTCACAAAGGATGGACACACCATTGCATGCATCAAGTGGAAACTTAAATTAGATTAGAATTGCTCAATTACAAGATGCCGAACGCGAGCTTTCATTTAGAAAGATGATGTCGGGATTTCGCACGTGTGCAGTTAATCGTCCAGACTTCTTAGAACTGCTTTCAATGCCATGAGGACAAGGAGAGATGCTCCACAAGATATCTACACGCAGCACCTTCGTCTTCACTCCTAGCGATGATTTCACCACAGCTTTTGATTTCGCAATTGGTTGTTTAGTAGCCTTACCCGAACTACTAGCAAATAACCACCGGGTGCCCAATTGTCGCTGTCTTGTAGTTCCCCGTGAATGCTTCTTGCCCGGTTCAGCATCTACGCCTGCCAGATGGAGTTCAATGATTCTAAACAAAGAAATGGCTATTCCATCTCTTGTGGGCATCCCGTCGTCTTCTTCCTTGTTTCTCCTCTCTGAAACAACTTGGTGAACATATCTTCTCTCGACATGAACCAGAGCAAGCATTGGATCACCAACAGCTTCAAAGTTTCTAAGAGGGTCCCTCAGCTGCACCCTGAAGGCTATGGTAAGGTTGTTCCATAAAAGGCCGCTACTCATACCATATGCTTCACCGGGATGTATATCTTCAATCAGCTTCTCTCTGGAGTCATCCTCACACTTTGCATGATGGGCCACTAGGATCTTTCTAGTGCTCTCACCAGTTTCATCCTGGTTTCCATTACTAACTCCAGCATCAAGCCTCAACCAGTCATCCAAAGTTAAAGAGAAATCCATCAATCCACAAGCATCACTGTCACTATCTTGAACGTCGTAAAGGTGAAATTCATCATCTTCCAAGCTCATAAGCTCATGAAAATTTGCATACTTTCTCTGAGAAACAGGCATTTCAAAGTGTGGAATAATACTTGAAGGTGCCTCCTCATCTGTCATCCCACATTGAGTTCTCAAACCTTCAATGGTTAGGGCTTCAATCTTATCCATGGCGAAGAGCACGATATCTTCTAGAGAGACCGAGTCCGAGACAGGGTTATTACAACTCAAATTACACTCTTGTTCCTTGAAATTTTGGCTCGATGCTGTTTTGCGCTGCAAAAGAGCCTGCCTGCCACAGCAACCAGTTTACACTTAAAATAAGAGATGAACTTTTATATCTATTATTAACTGACGATAGTAAACTATATATCATCGGACCATGGACTTATAGAGCCAATGACCCAATAGTGATGCATATTGAGCTGGTATCTGTAATTAGCAAAAAAAAAAAAGATTCTGAAGATAGTAAGTTCGCGATATATCATACCAAATGGTTTTGGGAGCAGCTTCACAGGCTACTTGTTGCAAAGTCCTACCAGTAATGTCCTTCAAAGGCATGGCTTTATCGATCTGCTTAGAAAGCTTTTCGATTTCAATTGATGCAAGGTGCTGGAGTACCTTCATGTTACTAGAACCCATTCTCACAGGTAGCACAACTGGTCTAGAAACTTGCAGTATTAAGTTCATGCCATTTTTAGCATTCCTGAAGAGCAAGGGAATCATAGTCCTCAAGAAACCTCCTCCTCCAGTCTGAATGGACGGACCAAAACCTTCTCCAAGCGAAGGTGACTCAACTGGCTCCTGTGGATGTAGTTCAATTGGACTGCCAAAGCCACCAGAGGGACATCGAGGAGAATTCTGAAAGGCTCTCTCATCCAACCCCCATTCACACATTAAAACTTCGGTCTCTAGATCTTCAAGCATTTTGACCTTTCTTCTGTGCCTCAATGACTGACTTGACCGCTCATATTCCTCTTCAGCATCTTGAAGAACTAAAGCGAGAATAGAATCTTCACAGTTATCTTCAGAAGAAGAGCCAACTGAAGCCCCCCGCTCCTCTGTTGCATTAAAACCTATAATAAAATTACCAGAAAGGAAAGCGTCTCTTTCAAATTCTCTTAGGAGTTGTTCTCTGGGAGACTCAGGTTCGACATTAAAATTTGAGCCTGAGAGACTGTGCTCACTTTCCAGCATGTGCAAGAAATCACTGGTCACAAATTCGCTAATATCATCAAAACTTAGCGATTTGGTTCCTTTTTTGTTTGCTTTATAACTATATTTAAGCTCCATATAGTTTTCCTTACACTTAATGTGACCTGAAGCAGGCAAAGAACCCAAGTCAGCTGAGTCCAGAGTCAACGCATTAAGAAAAGTTGACTCCACTTCCAGAGCTGACTGGTTGGCATGTACACTTTGCTCTCTGATTTTATTATCACCAATTACAAGCCCTGCCGTTGTACTACCAGTTAAGTGGTCCACTAAATCACACTTCATCTCATCCAAACAGAGTGAATCATTGCCTATGAGGGTGTCATCCTCATTTGCTGTATCAGTTGCAGAATATAGAGTATGAATGCTAACTTGAACGGGATTCAATTGTTTACTTTGAGGTACTTCAATTCCCTGGTCTATCACAACAAATTCCATGTCATCTCCTTGATCATCTATAGGTTCTCTAACAGGCTCAGGACAAAGATCAGAGTTTGCTTTCGATGACTTCAAAATCTCAGATGATAAATTCAACCCTGATTTATCAATTATAATATCTTGATCAAGTTTCTCATAGAGATAATGAATCGATTTGGAGAATTCTATAGCAGGATCAACAAAGGCTTCATGTCCCATCTTAACATCAAGAGGCTGTGCAAATTGGAGAGAAGGTTGGTTTAAACTGCTTGGAACGCTCCCACTCCACGGAAGCTTTTCAGTTGAACAATTCTGAGGAAATCCTTCATCATGTTGCTTTGTGTCTGGCCTAATGTATGCCAAGTTTATGAGCTCAGAAGCAGTCATCTTACCATTAGACTCAAGATTAGCTCCACTTAACAGTGAAAAACCAAAACTGACATTCAGATTTGCACCTTTAGCCTTGCCAGCAAGTTTGAAACTTGTTGTCCACTTCCCTGAACTTTTGTCTCCATCCAACTCTTCCAAAGTCAGAGGCAGCAGCCTGGTGAGATCAACCCAGTGCTCACCAACATCAACTCCCGGAGCACCAACTACAGAAGTATGAACTGACAACAGCTTAGGTTCATACTTGCACGAGTTAAGAGGCCCACTTTTATGGCAATACACAGTACATCTATGCATCAAAGTATCATCAAAATCAGCAGTTCCTTTTAGAACCCTTGATGGTCGGGACTTTAACACCTCATCCTTCCTTTTAAATTCCACGCACAATCCGACACCATCGAAATTTACAGGTAAACCCTCAATAGAGTGCACGTGAAGGAAGAAAAGGCATCCGAATTTTCGGCCCCGAAGATGGGACAGAGCTTTTAGGGGTTTCTTCCAATTCCACATGGACGATGATTTGCTGAACTTGTTCAATCCCTTTTCATCCCGATTTCCTGATTTTGGAACCAATCTACATTCGACGTGCCCAACTGTTCCAGAACATTGAGTTGATGGGGAGATCAAATACTTTTGAGCGGCTTCATGCACATACAAAGCTTGGCTTATCGCCTCGATATCATGCAAGAGCTGACAATTGCTGGCACTGGCAGAGCTCGCACCATTTCCAGGCTCCTGTCCGGACACCAACATCTCTACACCATGCGATAACACAATCTGGAATTTTTTAGAGAAAAAAGCACATCACGTTCATGTGTCGAATCTCTACGTACACTTTGTCCATGAAAACTGATAAAGCTTCAGTAACTCACTCAGATCATGACAATTGAGTAGACGAACAACAGGAGCGAATCAAAATCAACAATGTTTCAGTACGAATGGAAAATGTACAGAAATTAGGACAACTCTCTTCACTCAAACGCAGAGAAGTCAAACAACAAGGCAGTTACGCCCATAGTTACTTCAAAACAACAAGATCATCTACTCGTGCCTGGACACCATCATCTCTGTACCTCACGACAACACAATCTGGGAAAATCTACAGAAACAAAAAACGCATCCACTCTCCAAATACAGTTCGTGCATTTAAGAAACACCTCGACGGCGCGGCTTAGACCACGACCACTGAGAGCGAAGAACAGTACAACAACTGAATCACATCCGCAACGATTGCCGCAATACACGTAAATCGAGAATCTGAAGCATCCGAGCAAGGAAAAAAAGAAAAAAAAAACAGAGGCGAGACGAAGTCAAACGCCGGAGATTCACACCGAAACGCACTTCAATCTAGCGCGATGGTCGACTTACGCGGCCGGAGAAATCGCTCAGGGACGGGAGCTACGCTTACCTGGACCGAGAATATTCTTTGCTTGCGGCGAGTGGAAACGTCCGAGGCAAGCGAGCTCCGGCTCTTAACCCGGCGTCAACGACGGAAGAGGAGGAAGAAGAAGGAGGAGAGGAATGGATGAAGACGGAGCGAGAGAATGGGAGAAGCAGTTAAACTTAGCGCGTATTTTCTCTCGGAAAGTGTCGATTTTCTCTCCCTTTCTCCCGCTGACCTTTCCCGAGAAAATTGTTTCCCCGGGCGGGGTGTGAGGGGAAATGAATGCTCCCGTCTTTTGTCTTTTTGTGCGCGCTGGCGTTGGAAGACGTGATATCCGACGACTGGGGAAAATTCTAAGTTCCGGTAGACACTTTTACCGGATCAGCGCCGTGTACGATATGACCGTTCGATTCCAAATTTAAAAAAACCTCGTCCGTCAGATGTGTTCTGTTGAATTGGTAAATTACTGACACTTAAGGTCAGTTTACTAATCTATGATTGGTGACTTTTGCAATTGATTAAGGAAAACTATCACAATCAAGGATAGTTACCTTAAAAATAGGCTCTATTCCTTAAGAATGTTTAGATCGTTTAGGTAAATTTACGGACGGTAGGTACAGAATTTGCCACTGATGAACAGTAAGGGAATCGAGGCTTCTTCAAATTGGGTAAAATAAAAATAAAAATAAAAATTAGGTGAAATTTGCCTCTAGTATCGCTGTCGAAATAAGCACGTGAATCGCGCGTGTAAGCCAGCCGATGAACTCAAAGATTTATTTGAGACTAAAGTTGGGTTTGTTTCAGCATTTCCAAAAAGTTTTCAGCATTCAAAACTCCATAAGAAAATATTAAAGTGTTTGGCAAGAAGCTTTCGACTAAATTCTGGCCTTGAAAATACTGAAAACCCCCTGCTAGAGGAATTAGTATTGAGCTTTCAGTATTTACAAAACTGAACCAAACCCACCCTAAATCAATTACTTTATGCCTTTATTTAAGACAACTTTTACTGTTCATGCCTTTATTTAAAACTTTTTCCTAAACACTTTTACATTTTCTTCTACAATTTCAACCACGGTCTATAACCATTGGCTCGGTGAAAAGCATGTTGCTAATGTCAAATCCAACGCCGAATATCAAGCTTTTCACTAATGTTGTCTCAAACTTACTTGCCTCATAAGGCTTCTCAAGAACACTGAGTCTTCATGGTGTTTTCCTAACAAGTAAAGTGTCATTCAAACTGTGCATAACGATGTTTTTCACGAAAATTAAATTTGTCCTTTTATCGGACATCATCTCATTTGTGGCACCTTTTGTCTGCTCTTTGTTTCAATGGAAGACCAAACTGGGAACATCTTTTGCCCAATTGATTTCATTTGGAGTTTTCAACCATCTTGGAGATTCTATAAGGTATTTTGAGATCTTTTGAATCGGTTCATTCCAATCCATAATATTTATCGCAATTACTCAAAATTCTTACATATATTAGAGCCCAAACTCCACTTTGTATCTGAACTCATGGTTTATTTGTATCTCTACATATTTACTATGCAATATTGGAGTAAAGCAATCCTTTGAGATAACTTACTATTGCTCTTGCTAATTCTCTAACACAACTATCAAATAATATAAGGAAAAAGGAAAATTCCAAATAAAGGCTTGAAATGACCTCATTTTTTCAATTAAGAACATGAAGTTGGCATTATTTCAAATAAGCACCTAAAGTGCTCTCATTTTCTCAAATAAGGGCCTGAAGTGCATATAATTTCCCAAATAAGGACATGACTTTAAGGGCATTTTAGTCTTTTTACTTTTTAAATTTTTTTTCCTTTTTCCCTTTTTTCCTTTCTTTTATTTTCTTTCTTTTTTACATTTGCAGACCAGCCCCCATCATTGGTGGGGGGCAACAAGCCCTCACCCCCACCCCACCTGCGAGGGCGAGGGCTGCCCTCACCTAGGTGAGGCAACCGTTGTGACATCCGAAAATTTCTGCATTATATTTATAATGCGTAGGAGGTCGTAGACGATATATATAGTATGTGGAAGTTTTAATTGAGTGTTTTGTGTAGAAATCGCGGAGGCCGAATCGTATTTTATGTATCCGTAGTTTTCCGTAAATGTTTTCGTTATGATTAAATTATTGGATATATGCATTCGGATTGATTTTCTAGAGTTGCAACGATGTTCGCAACACTGCGTTATTCAAATTCGGAGGCCGAAACGCTCTGAATTTTCGTATTGGATGAGTATCAAGTGTGAAATTTACTGAGTTAAATACTTCCTTGCGTTCGGTATAATTTGCTAAACGTTTTGACGTATTCAAAATATTTTCGGATTTACCAAGGTTTAAAACGGACATTGATTTTCCTCAATTATGCACTGATTACTTAGTTTACGTACTGATTTACAAAATATCTCATTTGAGACCATAAAGTTTAGCCAAATGTCACCTTTTCAATTGTCCACGATTCATGTGATCTCCACCAAGTGTTTTAACCCAAGCAATCATTACTTTTTAACTCAAGGTTATTTTTTCTTATCCCATTGAAGCTTCAAAGAATGTGGCCCTATTTTCAGTCGTAAAACACATTCTCAGAATGCTTCAAGAACCTTCAACTTCACCTCTTCTTGTTCTTCCTCTTTTCAAAACCACTTCCAGTAAAGAAAGAGGAATACCCCGTTTGGGTTGTTGAAGTTTTAAATCGTTCTCTTTCAAGAAAGCTCAAGGTGATTATTGAGGATTTTACTTCTTGCTTCACACTAGTTTTGTTATTCGAAAAGATTTTTAGTGTTAACTCAAGTTCTTGATGATTTTGTGTGAAGGTAATTAAAGCTTTGCTTTGCTCAAAACGTTTGAGATAAGTGAAACTCTAAGTACTAAGTTAGGAGAATCTATTTAGTACTCTTGACTTGGATGGTTGTTATGATTGATTTTTGCTTGAAGTTATTGACATGAGTAGTTAAACTTACCATTATTGAAGTTGGATTGTGATGTTTTTTTGTCTTGAAGTTGTTGTGCGTTATGATGCCTTTAAAGTGTGTTAAATGGGTGAGTATGTCTACTGGAAAGGACCGAGAAAAGGTAAAAAGAAGTCCTTCTCATAGACTTGAGTTCTGGAAAAATTGGGTCCATCGAAAAAAAAAAAATCAACCGAAGTCAACATTTTCTGTCGATAGTTAACGTTTTGACCGAAGTCAACATTTTCTGTCGATAATCAACATTTTAACCGAAGTCAACATTTTCTGTCGATAGTCAACATTTTGTGTCGATAGTCAACATTTTGACCGAAGTCAACATTTTCTGTCGATAGTCAACATTTTTGTGTCGATAGTCAACATTTTGACCGAAGTCAACATTTGGTGTCGATAGTCAACGTTTTGACCGAAGTTAACAAAAAGTGTCAATGGTCAACAAAAAGTGTCGATAGTCAACATTTGACCGAAGTCAACATTTTTTGCCGAAGTCAACATTTTGACGAAAGTCAACAAAATCTGTCGATAGTCAACAAAAAGTGTCGATAGTCAACATTTTCTGTCGAAATCAAGAAAAAATTTCCATTTTAGTGAATTTTGATGTTCCTAGAACTCAATGAGATTGAAAGAGCTCTTATAGTATTATTATTTATGTGAGAATGGAAGAAAATGATTTGAGAACTACTAATGTAAATGTAAGTGATGCATGGATTTCATGATATGCATTGTTTGAGTGTTTGGGTTAGGTTAATTGAGTCGTTAACGTTCACGTAACCTTATGATATTGTATCATTTACTTGCAAAATGTATGATTTCGACATGAGGTCTTACAATATGATTTCGTATGAAAAGAATTATAAGAAGTTTCTGTCGTCCATGCGATCGTGGCGATGATTGCCCATGAATTGGGATGCCCGTGAATCGAATGCTCCAAGATGATATGTTTTGGCAACAATTTTAGTGAAAGATGATGTATACCGTATGTTGATTTTGAAGTAAATGTGAATTTCATAGTTGATGTAAAGAAAATATCATGTGTATGAATACGAAGAGATAATATATGAAATAAAATATGAAAAGTTATGTTCCGTCGTTCACGCGATGGTAGTGACGATGCCTCGAGAATCGGGATGCCCGCGAATCGGATGCCTCGGGGAGTGGTTCGAGATGCCTTGGGAGTTTCGAGATGCCCCATTGAGAGGTGGGATGCCCCGTGGTCGGATGTTGCGGGATGCCTCGGAGTTGAGATGCCCCGCGAATCGAGAAGTTCCGCGAATCGAAAAGTAATGCCTCGTGAATCGGGAAATTCCGTGAATCGGAAAGTAAAAAAGAATTGAATATGATAATTAAGTACATGATGTACGTTTATGACGCATGCCCATGATGAATAAGATGAATATCTTATATTTGATGCATGACCATGGTGCATGTTCACTGATGAATAAGAGATGATATGTATATACTATGACGTGGTAAGTCATTCGCATGTACTTAGTAGGCAATCTCAAGTAAGGTTGCTATTGATTTGCCATCGACATAAAAGGGTAAGATTTTCATGTGCTTGTCATGCAAAGGAGTTAGAAATGTTTGATTTCATGTTGATTGTTCCAGGTTGAGTGGTGGATGGATTTCCTACTTTAGAATTAGAGATTTCATTTACTGGACCTCGGCTCATTCCTTTATTTTTCAGACTTGTAGGATGGATTTTGTACCACCACCACTCGCACCACCTATGTTCGGAGCTCTTATCCAGTTCAATGCTGTTATAGATGATATAATCGTACCTGGTTCAAATATAGTTTATGTTATATGCAAGTCTATTGTATGGGTCGACGTAGGACTCCCGAAGTGGATCGCCCATGGATACATTGCCTGGTATATACGCACAGATGATGGGGAGACGATAGGACCTCTGAGAGGTTTTGATGGTCCTCTAGGCATGTACATCGACGACGAGACTTCACCGGGTGAGATGATTGACCCGTAGTTAGTGAGTGGCCATATTGGAGGTATGGTCTTTTTAGAGTAGATGTGTGGAGTAAAAGCTTGGGAGCCAAACCTTCTTCCCAGAGTTAATGCGATGTAATCTTTTGTCTTTTTGGAATTGTATTAAAACTTGGAATATGGTTTAAATGGATAAGGAAGCATATGTTAATTATATAACTTGACTTTTTGTGATTGCTCATGCTTTATGTGGTGTTGATGTTATGTGCTTCCACATGCGAAAAAGTTTAAAGTATATTGCATGAAATGGTAAGCACGCGTGTAGCGCGTGACGTTCTGGAGCGTCACAACCGTTGCCCTACCCAAGCGAGGGCGGTCCTCACTCGGTGAGGCAACCACGCATGAGTACTCGCGGGACTGGTGTTGAAGATGACAATGTCCGATTGAAGAGTTTCATCGAACAGCTTCTAGGCATGGCCATGGAAGCATCATTCAGGCATCTGGTTGTGTAGAAATTGACGAGCCTATTGATTGGGCAAGGGTCGCCTTAACCTCGCTAGTAGGGCGGCGGCAAGGGCCAATAGGGCCTCGCCTTTGGTCGGCAAGGGTCATTGGCCCTCACGGAGGCGCTCGCTAAGGGTGAACATTTCCAAGTTTCACTTGAAACTTGGAACCTACCTATCAAAATAGGTTCCTTATTTTTCTAGAACCTAAAACCTACCATGCATAGCCTAGAAACTGAAACCTATCTTGTCACAGGTTCTAGAGTTAGAACTGGAACCTACGGGTTTCAGGATCTACCCAGGTTTCGCCTGCATTCTTAATTGAATGATTGTAATGAATCATAATAATCACTTGCCATTACAATCCATTGACCACAATTTATATTTAGATACGTAAAGGTAAAAGTTTTAGTCATAAATATCATTAGAAATTGAAGCTCAGACTAGTTGTTCTAAATTATATACTCGTCATCGGATATCATGACTATCATAGGATCGCGCGAAGACATAAACCAAGAAAAAAAACTTGTTACAGGTTCTAGGTAGAACCTAGAATCTGAAACCTGCTCATTGAAACAAGTTTTCCAAATTTTTGGAACTTACAACCTACTATATATATATCTTGGGACTTGAAACTGATTAGTTCCCACTAGACAGGTTCTCAAGTTTTAAGTTCTACCTTAGAACCATGCTCACCTTTAGCGCCGACGACCCTGCTAGCCATTGCCACCCGCCATCGGCAATGGGGGCTGGCTTGCAAATGTGAAAAAGGAAAAAAGGAATTGTTTTAAGTAAAAAAAACAAAAATACCCTTAAGGTTATGTTCTTATTTGAAAAATGAAAGAAACTTCATGCCTTTAATTGAGAAAATAATAGCACTTCAGGCCCTTATTTGGAAGAAAAATTCTAAAAACCTCCCTCATAAGTGGCGCTCGTTTCTCAAAGTTCCCCTCAGACACGATTCTATTCTAAGATCGGTTTGACTTCCTAAACTACCCCTTAAATTTGATAAATTCGATCCAATAACCCTAGTAGCTCATCGTTGTTGAACCGAACGGTCGATCAACAAAGGTATTTTGGTCCAAAAATCATGGTAACTCTAAAACCTTCAATTGAAAATATATAAATCACCTCAAGTGAACCTACCCCGTAGTTCTCCTACGCAAAGAAAGAGCCTGGTGGGATTTGCTTCCATCCTCAACGTTCTCATTGTTGCTCTCATTTCACATCTACGGTGATCACAGATCCCCAATTTTTCGGTCTACGCCGGCTATATCCTGACCTTTCTTTGTAGTTTGTGAAAGTAGGGGCAATCTTGGGACTTATTAATGTATTTGATGAGCACGTGAGTGGCACGGGAGAAATGTATGTTTTCGAACTGAAACGCCCCTAGAAGAGGGGCGGCGTGTGTTCAGGAAACGGGAAATGTATGCTCGGACCCCGGGCCCACTAGAGCTACGGCACGACGACCGTTGATCTCGTGGGACCCACGTGCAAGGCGGGCAATGCCGGTGGACGGAAAACGAGAGGAGAAAAGCGCGGCCACGTCACCCGTCACTTTCATCATGAACGCATGACAAATTGAGTAAAAAAAGGCAGAGAATCCCGGCGCCGCCGCCGTTGTCGTCATCAACCACCTCTCACTTCGAGCCTCCGCGAGCGAGTGAGAGAGAGAGAGAGAGAGGCAGCGATGGAGAAGATGATGCAGATGCCTTACGAGGCGACGGTGAAGGTCATGCTCGCCTCTCTCGAGCGCAACCTGCTGCCCGACGCCGTCATCCGGAGGCTCACGCGCTTGCTCTTGGCCGGCCGCCTCCGCTCCTGTTACCGCCCTTCGTCCGACCTCCAGCTCTCCGACCTCCTCCACTTCGCGCATTGTACTCTCTCTCTCTCCACTCATGTCCACTTGATTCATAATTCTTATACTAAATGATTGGGTTCGATATGATGATTGAACTCTAGTGATAGATGAAACGGTTCGATAAGCGGCTTAGAATTATTTTAACAGAGCTTTAGCTTGTGCTGTTCCTGCGCGTTCTTCGAAATTTAGCATCAACTTGTTCGCTGATGGTCGAGTTTTAAGGTTTTTTTTTTTTTTTCCCGTTTGGCCGTCTGCTGTTGTTTCAACTAGGCTTTTGAAGAACTAATAATGAAATTCGTATCATAGCGGGATAGATGAGAATGAGCACAAGAAGAATGAAGGGGGGATTTTTTTTTTGGGGGGGGGGATAATCTCATCTGGTGCATCATCTCTTCTGTGGAAGAGATACTCTTTGAGCTTTACATTGGTTGGAACTGCTATGTGCTGCTTCATGTGTTGATAGCAATGGGGTAAGTTCAATGATTTGCTCTGTCTATGTCCCGGGACCAAACTCTGTGATTCTCTGCAGCTCTCAGAGAAATGCCTATCGCTATCACGACGGAGAAGGCCAAAGAACAGCATTATGAGCTTCCCACTTCATTCTTCAAACTAGTGCTCGGGAAGCATCTCAAATACAGGTACCTCTGTCTGAAGATACATCTCAATTGATTCATGTGGGGAACATCTTTTTCCAGAAGTAAGAATGCAATGGCGAAGTGGACCTCTTGAAGGCGCTTCTCAATTTGTTTTCTTCGAAATCAGAAGAGAGAATCTTTTGTTAAGTTATATATATGTACAGAGCACATGGGTCCTGACTTAGAGTGATATCCTGTGACGGAGGAACTGAGTATAAGATAAAGTTTGCGTACAAAAGATATCCGTATCTTGCAGTCAGTCAGTCAGCTGCAAGCCTGCAACTAAGTTTTTATTATTAATTTGAGTCGATGAGCAGTCCACTTCGAAGAAAGCGTCCATGTGTTCTCAATCCTCATATGCTGATCTTTTTCATGTATGAATTATTGCAGCTGCTGTTATTTCTCCGACAAGTCGATGACCTTGGAGGATGCTGAAAAGGCGATGCTGGAACTCTACTGTGAGAAATCCCAGTTGAAAGATGGCCACACTGTTCTGGATGTGGGATGTGGATGGGGCTCACTGACTCTGTATGTAGCACAAAACTACAGTAATTGCAAGATTACAGGAATTTGCAACTCGACAACACAAAAAGCATACATCGAAGAGCACTGCTGGTATGGGTGTTGTCTATGACAGCATACATTGTTAAATGCACATTAATTTTGGCGAATAATGTAGAGATGTAAAACGCTTTGCAACGTGAACAATCTTTCGATCTGGCTCTGTGCTGCACTGAGGAGAGTGGACTAAGTTGTTACTCCAATTTTCATAGGAATCTTCAGCTGCAGAATGTGGAGATCATTGTCGCTGATATCAGCACATATGAAATGGAAGCTTCATATGATCGAATATTCTCTATCGAGATGTTTGAGGTTTGTCCTTTCTCACTGGCTTTAGTTGCTAGATACATCGGGTGTTAACAGTAATATTGGGAAACATTTTAAATTTTTCTGATGCAGCATATGAAGAACTATAAGGATCTTCTCCAGAAAATTTCAAAGTGGATGAAAGAGGATGGCCTTCTTTTTGTTCATCATTTCTGCCATAAAGCGTTTGCATACCATTTTGAGGTACAACTGTAATGCAGTTAGATGTCTTTGTTTCTTCGATGAGATAAAAGATCACCATCCTCATTTTTTGATAAATTTGGGATCCTTCATCCTGTAGGAAGATGAACTTTTTCCCTTTAATTCTCTTGCAGGACATAAATGAAGATGACTGGATTACTAGATACTTCTTCACCGGTGGTACAATGCCCTCGGCTAACCTGCTTCTTTATTTTCAGGTAATTTTTGCACATTACTATATATTAGGAGTTGAGCCAGATTTTTATGTTCTTTTGTCCAATATTTTCAGGTGATGTTTTCCATTTTGCAAAAAGGAGTTTCTGAGCTGAACTTTCTTAGTTTTTGTGTACATTAGCCTTTAAAGAACCTGATGCTGTTTGGAAACTACAACTGTTCATGACAAGAGATTTTTTGTGTTTGTGTTTACTCTCTGTGCGAACAAATCAACATCAAATCTATTGAATATATCAGTTCACCATCCTAAGGATAATCTCTCAGAAAATTATGAATCACTCAGAAGCTCAATCAGACTCAGGTTAAAAGGGTTGAGGAAAACTTAGAAAGACTTGGAAGGAGATGACGAGAAAGATATAGAGCACTTAGACCTTCCAGGAGACTTGAAACAGAATAGAAAAGAATAGCGTAACAGGATCTACAAAGTTCAGGGGCTTAGTTTGCAGTTGTTGACAAGAAAAATTAACTCCACATTCTTAGGGGGGTGTTGAAATTTTTTGGGGGCAATGGTACCTGAAGTTTTGAAGTTAATGGTGATCTGTCTCTGCTGAGTTCAGTCTCTAAACACAAGCCCATCCACCTACTGTAGACATGATAGTGTCAAATGCAAAAGACAGGTTGGCAGGTTTACTTATTTCTGATGAATTATGTGCAGGATGATGTTTCTGTTGTCAATCATTGGCTGGTCAATGGGAAGCATTATGCACAGACGAGGTAAACGAAAGACATTCACGTTATCATGTATGATGTATAGATGATGTGGTTAAGAAGTTGCTGGATTTCCATCAAGCTCCATTTTCCACTGCAAAGCAATTTGTGTGTGATACTGGTCCCTTTCTTATCCTTGCATCACGTGCCTCGAACTTTGATTAAGAAATATTGCTTCGTGCAGCGAAGAATGGCTCAAGAGAATGGATCAGAATTTGGCTTCAATCAAGCCCATCATGGAGGGTACTTATGGCAAGGCACTAGCTGTAAAGTGGACAGTCTACTGGAGAACATTCTTCATCGCTGTTGCAGAACTATTCGGATTCAACAATGGAGAAGAGTGGATGGTAGCACTTTTTCTATTTAAAAAGAAATGAGTCTGTTTGTCTTTCCTCTTTTCGAAGAGTACATTTTTAAGGATATATCGAGGCTTAGCCGAGGCGCACAATTCTGCTGCAACAAAGCATCATAAAGACCTATCTCCATCAATTTTCAGGATAAACAAAGGCCATAACCATTTAAATAGCAGCAGGTCTTGCCATTATGCATGATGATTATTTTAGAGGACAAACATGGTGAATCTGACTGTCTTTCCATTCCGCACATATATGGATTCATAGTTCTATGTACTTAATCACGAGTAGATTCAATTGACTTCGGCCATCTGATAGTATCCGTGTGCGACAATCAAGTCGTGGCCATATGCAGCAATCATCAAACAAGGTAGTGTTTTGTTTCTGCGGACTGCTAGTGCTATTTATTAGCATCCTCTATGAAGATTCAATGAGTTCAAAATATAATTGTTGCTTCCACCATTCACTGATCAGTGCTCAGGAGCTAACTTGTTAGTGAACATTGAATAGTTCAACTTGTTGAGTTTTGTTGGTTGAGAAAATGTGGAAGCGGGGTCTTATATAGTCCCTCGATGGGTCGATCCGCCGTTCTAAATCTGTTGTATATAAGTGTATTTTATCGGACATCCTGTACAAAATATCTTACCTCACAAACATTTTAAAGATTTCAATGAGCATTCGAGATTTGGATCCAACCCTCATCTGCAGAAAATCATCCATCTCCTGTATCAAATTACTCAGATGAATGAGGTGTTGCTGTCACGGCACAAAGCTTTGACTTCCAAATTGCTCGAATAAGTATGAATGGGTCGGGTCGTGTATAGACCGTGCCTGAGTCGGATTGGGTATGTGTTGGGCCGTCAAATAAGTGGGTCAAGTTGGACCTTGGATGGATCGAAAATGGCCCGATCAAATTGACCCATTTATATGCAATAATAAATTAGTGATTCATACTCGACCCGATCCATGTTAATAAAATGCATGCAGATTTAAATCAAATTTATGAAAATTTGTACCCACCTGTTTAACCCTCGTTCTTTTCATGTATATATGTTACTTTGATAAAGATTTCTTATCAAATTAAAAAATATATATTAACACAACAAAAAAATGTTGGTAAATAAAGTTAAAAACGTAAAAAAAAAAAAACCTATATATTGAAATACTTACAAAGAAATTTCGACCAAAAAAGAAAAATACTTACAAAGAACTAGAATCGTGTGCATCTGTTGTGATGACACAAACTCTGAATGCACGTTTTATTGATCCAAGTAAATATAATCCTTTCTCTCCTTTTTTTTTTTTGTATTTAAATCCAATTTATTACTAAAACATTTAATGAGTGGAAGATGCATAGCGACTTGTTAATTCAATCAGTGGAAGAACAAGATCGCGATTGTTCTATTTTTCCCCCAAATTGATTGACATATATCAAAACGCAGTTTGGTATTCATGTCCATTACCTGTATTATCTTTTACCTTGTCAGGATCATATGAACATGCTCTAATAAGATCATGTAAGCATAATCAAGTTTGGTATTTTGTTCTAAATGCTGGATGCGAAATGAATGTCACAAACGTAACTTATTTTCGCGACGAAGTATGAAAATACTGAATTTGACGTACATTTATCCATTTTAGTACTTGACAACATCAGTTGACAGCACTCTTACAAAAAGCAACAACAAAATAATCAGCAATACTATCATCTAGGGCAATGGCATTATAGATCCTCCATCGACCTTCGCCACCATTAGCACAATGTCTACTCCACTGTAACTTTCATGTAGGTGTTTTAATGATGATTATGTGTAGAAGAAAGAAGAAAAGAAGATGAATATCCAATGTTTAACGTTGTTCAAACAATCAAGAGAGAATTCCCTTAGAGGTTTACATCCACGGTGGTAAATTATCAATTCATCTTATTCTTTTTGAGGAAAACTAATTATCCTTTAATAGAAAACAATACAATGGGTTACAATAATTGATTTGGTAATTATAGCTATTGCACAACCCGGCTTGATCTCCTACCATAGAGCAATCTAACATCCTTATCAATCCAACGGTAAGTCTTCCTTGTTTCTTTTTAATCCCGAGACATCAACTTGCAGGTTGTCGTTTATGTTCGCAACATACTCAATCCTTTCATTGTGATGAAATGAAATCTTGCATTCCGGAAGTGAGAGTTAATCGAGATATTGTTAGGATATGGTTCATACTTTTCATTGATAAGAAGGTACAAGAGTCCCGCTCCATAGGAGTCCGAGGGACTTTTATAGCTTGGGTAGTTTGGTTTAGGGCCCACGAATAGCTATTGAGTGGTCTAGGGCTTTCTTGGCCCCTAAAATTTTCTTGTGCCGCCTATAATATTATCTCTTTCTCTTATGATTGAAAGTTGTAATAGAGATATGAGAAGTATTAATTATAGTAAAATCACATGCTATATATAGCCCTAATTTAATGGTGAATTAAGATAAATTTTATATCTCGATTTCTCTTTCTCGTCTTTACTTCTTATTTTCGTTGTGTTTGTGCGCCTAGTCCTTACAGATTTAACCACATCTTATGTCAAGAAAAGCATTTAGATCCTTGAATAAGAATTATAACATTTGGACTTCTATTCCATTTGAACTTCTATTCAGCCTTCTTGCAAATCTGACATCGTGTCTCATGTCGATTGATTCACATTCTACGACTAAAATTTCGTCAGCCGTGAGTAGGATGATGAAATCTGTCGGGGACAGCATCTCACGGCTAATTCCTAAGATCTAATTAAGGAAGATTTCCAAAACCAAAGTCTAGAGCAGATGATTCATACAAGAGAGATGCCTACAACAAACAAGTGTTAGATTGAGGAGCATATAAAATATAACCGAAAGCGGAACGCTCGAAAATAACATTTGATTTACTCACCGCAGGTGCGTGAAGCTGGAGACAGATGAGTTCGACTCTTTGAAGGGCCATCGGAAATGAGCGACCGCGACGCGGATCACCAAAGAGAGAGAGAGAGAGGGGTCTGGACTACTGAATTGGGCCCATTAAATATGAGGCTCCGTTTGTTTCGTGAAAAATTAACGATTTGAAAAATGTTTTCTTAAAAATGATCGATTGTACAATTTGAAATAATTAACGATGTCGGGCAATTCTACAAATAGACATGTTAAATGAACGATTTGAAAAATAACGGTCCAACAAATGAGAGCTAAAGGGGCCCTAAGAAGGATTTGAAGCTCGCGGGCGACCAACTTTGAAGTTTGCGGACGATGAAACCTGGGAAAGAAGAGACCACTGCGCACAACGGATTGAAGCTCGCGAGGATCGGGCAAGGCACCGCGAGGACCGGGCGCAGAGCGGCCCGGGTTTGGGCGAGAACGATTTGCTCGAGGAGCAGCAGGAGAGGAAGAAGGAAGCTGAAAAATTGATGCAAGAATCTAATCCCTATTTAATTTGGGATTTTCTTCATTTTTCATGCAATTACAAGTTTTGGACAAAACTACCCCTGTTCTAGTTGCCGAAAAATGTTTACCGGCGAACATTGGCCACTTCAAGCTATTTTTTTTTTTCAAAATAATGTCCATTTTGATCCTTTCCTTAAAAAAATGACCCCACTTCTTCTTATTTGGAATTTTCTCCTTAAATGTGCAAATTGAAAGTTATCAAATCACCATTAATAGGTATGCGGCTTTGCTCGTAAAGAGAATGGGGGTGGAGATGCTAGTATCATAGATGAGTGGTTCAACTCCCACGCTCTGAGAGGTAGAGCCAAAATTAAAGAGAGAGAGTTAGAGATAGGACATACAAAAAAAAATAATAAATAATAGCCAAAAATTTTAGGAAAATTGTCTAAAGAATTAAGCTCACACCATTTACACCTCTCAAATAGCTTCAAACACACCGTAAAGTTTAATTGGTCCAAAATAGCATTTGTCGAGACTGGTAATGTCGATGAAAGAAGGGAAAAAAAATACTCCTTTAATATAGATCAATCAATTTAATGATTTTTATTAACCTCTCCTAAACTATTATATCTTCTTCGTCTATGTTCAAATCGGAGAAGTTTACATGTTTCTTCGTTTTTACAAGAATCATCTCAGATTCGAGTATTTAGATAAATTTAAAAATTAAGATTCTAATTTAAAAGAATATAAATAAACTACATTTATTCACGATGTTTCTTTAAAGTTCAATTTGGAATAGCTCCTTGCGGACCATGAATTTTTTGTTCGAGTTTTTTCTTTAAGAAAATTATTTTCCTGAAGTTGTGAACTCTTTTATGATTATATTGATATTTAAAACATCTTAGGTAACATCAATTTATCAACGGGGTTCAAATCCATTATAAAAAAATCCTTCTAGAAATCAGCTCGAGCACATTAGTAAGTAGAAAAAAGAAAATAAAGTCCAAATAAAGAGGGATGAAAAATAATGTAAAGCAGGGGAATTAAGATATTATTGTTTTGATTAATACATATGTAATTTTTTTACTTCTAGATAAATTGCAATTTTCTCATTTTTTATTTATGATTTCGATTAATTAATTCTCTCAAGTTGATTTTCTCCAATTCTATTTTATGAGTCGACCCAAAAAAAAAAAATTGTATTTCATGAGCAAACAAATAAGAAGAAAAAACAGGGCGAGGTTTTATAGTTTTTGCAGGTGAAGCTGGCCAGTGTCCCGCCCGCAGGTGAAAGCTCTGCATTCTTGCTGCTTCCATGGCGGATCCCTACTACGCTTATGCTGCTCCCACCGCGGACCGAGGTACTCCTTCTCTTCCTTCGGACCTAATCGCTCGTCGAAGGCTGACGATTTCATCGTTTCTTCGCCTCGTTTGATCAATCCAAACAAAAGCTCTGGTCTTTTCTTACCCCAGAAAGAGGGGAAAATAGGGTTCTGACTGTTTCCTTGGGAATCAATTTAGGCATTACTACATCGAGATGGGTCGGAGCTTTCGTTGTTTTCTGGTCACGACGCTGCTCGAATTGATGCATGGTCGCTGTAATTTGAAGTTCCGTTTCGATCCGATTCATGCGGTGTGCAATGTTAATCTGACCTCGGCCGTAGTGTGTTGTAGTGAGAATTTTAAGCAGTCGATTGTATGGACTTGCTTGCTTTGTGTCATAAGGGGAAGAAATATTCTTTTTTTTTTTTGCTCTATTATTTTGGTTAAATATGCTTTGTGGGGTTCTCTTTGGTATTGTATGCTTCTGTTAGGGAAACATGAACCTGGCAATCTGTGGTTCTGATGGTAGTATCTAGATAATGAATTTGAGCTGATTGGTTGCAAAGTCTAGTCGACGTAGCAGGGTGTCGGACGCAGGATTTTATACTGCAATGCTCTGTTCAGTTTGGCTGAGGTCGAATTGTTTCGAGCACAAAGATTTTCTGTTATGCCATTATTTTTCCATTCGAAAGCAGCATGATTATTCAGACTATATCTTCCTCTGCATATTAAGCTACTGCTTATCCACTTTGGTTCGCCTTTATTAAAGATGAAAAGGAAGGTAGAATTCGCATTTTAGTCTTTAGGAGAGGATGAATAGTGCGATCACCAGATCAAGATTGTTGGTGCAAAAAGAAGACAAGAGACTACAGTTTTATCCTGCAAAATGCACGTGTAGGATCAATAAATACTGTGCTTCAGATGTCTTGAAGACATTCTTATAGCCTTATAGGAAGACTTGGGTTGAAGATTGCCTGTATGCATTAATGGCCCTGCAATGCCAGTGATCGCTGTGGCCGAATAAGGAAAAACTTTAAAAGCCATGATAGATCGAAACAATTCCGCTTTTATCTGAATCATAACAGTATTAATTGGAATATCCGAGTATTTTTGTCCTAGTAAATTGAACCTCATGCTGCTCTTTTCTTTTTGTAGTGTCCACTATTAAGCTTTTGTCCTAACTGTTGCATCATTGATTTTTCTCTAATTATGTTATGCCAGCTACCGTTGCCAGGGCAAGTTTTCCTGGCTATTTGTCATCTGAGACGCCATCATTAGCATCTCATCATGCATTCGGCTATGGAGATCTGCGCGCTTTTTCTTCAGATGCTTTGCAGAAAGATGTAATCACTTAGCTATAGTTTCATAGCTCTTACAATAAGGTTGTTGGAAGAAATGAGCTCATACGTTCTAAATTCAGGTAAATCTAGTAAGACCTGGGACATATGGTGTAGATGATATACTAGGAAGTGGAATACGTCCTGAACCTGGAATCGGACGATTAGCAGCTGGCACAAGCCTTAAGGGCTATTCATCTCCTTTAGAAGATCCAGTACTTCATCAAAGACAAGACTTTTCAGCAGGCATTAGTCCTATCATTTCAGCAACCGAAAGGTCAAGTTCCTTGAGGAATGTTGATGGCTTGGCAACGCCCGCAAGAGAATCAAATATCTTATTTGTCCATGGTCTTCCAACTGACTGTTCCAGAAGAGAAGTAGGCCGTATCCTTTTGATCATTGCATGCTTTATCGAAATAGGTTACCGGTATTCCATTGCCTCAACAGAAGTTTGGAGTTTACAGATGGGGCAATGGGCATCATATTGGTGCTGCAATAGTTCAGTCACATGTCCTATCAAGGATATGACTTTGTTGTTGCTTATTTTTGGAGGGAGCATATATTCCCTATCCGTTTTCATCGGAAACAAGATCTAGTCCTGATTGCCAATGGTTGCAAAATCTCCCTGTTCAGTCAATTGTAACTTCCTGACTTAAAGCGGTAGATCTGTTTCGACCATTTTATGGCTTCAAGGAAATCAGAGTTATCCATAAGGAGGCCAGACGTGTAAGTCTAACTTTGCCTTTTGGTTAATATTTACTCTTATATCATGCTTAAAATTTCCAAATGATGGACAACGTTCGACAGCTTTAAATGGAGCCTGCATGTTTTTGTTCTTCCTTTTTCTTTCTTTTTTCATGTGTTGTTACCTATAATTTTGGCATAAATCCTTGGACTATTCTTTCTTTTTCCCTCATACTCCTTCTTTCTGCCTCCTCCTCCATGGTTCCCCCATCCCCAATCTCTGATAACTTTCTATTCCACCAACTATACCATGGATACTTATCATGTGCGATTCTTCCAACTCTGACAATTTCTCTCCTTCTTATTCCAGAATGTGGGTTGAGTACTTGTGTGACTGCTTGGGAACTAGATTAACCCAACTCATGTGGAATTTCTTCTGGATGTATACCTTCACAAATTCACTATATACACAAGCGATATTGCCATTCATATTGATAAATCCTATCCTGATTTTCTGTCAAAATTACATCCTAATCTCAGTTTTTTATGTTGTTATATGGTTTTATAGCAGTAAATGGTTCTCGTGTTATTTGGTATTTGTTGCAGAATGGAGATAGGGCTTTGGTATTGTGCTTTGTTGAGTTTGTGGATTCCAAATGTGCTTTGACAGCTATGGAAGCTCTTCAAGGTAAAACTTGTCTATCAATTACTCACAGAATATTCACAGTTATCTTATGAGTATATTATTGAAGTCTTGGGAGAAAGAAGAAAACTGCATTTTGATCCTTAAAGTATCTCCCTTAAATGACCAACTTTCTCGACTTTTTTAGTCAACTAATCTATTATCCTATGTTTGTTACTGTTTGTTGTATCTAGAGTCCTTTGATAATATAATCTAATGACTACGTTTGGTCGTCTGGACTTTTTTGTGGGATAGGAAAAGGTCGGATAGGATAATGATGAGATTTGTACTATCTTATATAGTGTTTGGTATATATTCGGATATTACGTGGAAATAACACAAAGTTTTCTCTCTCCCTCCTCCACTTTTTTGCTAATGCCATTAACTCGACGTCTCCATTGCCTTCCGCCGCCACCTGTCAAGCTGCCGTTGACATCGCCTCACCTCGTCATGCTATTGCCAGTTGTCATCTTGTCCCAATTGTCGCCCAGGCATCGACCCATGGCGCCCAATCGGCCACCATTTCCGTCTCATCTCTAGTCCCTGAAATAGTAAATCCCCAGCACATGGAAGAGATGGGCCGTAAAGGTCTTCCTGATGTCCTCGCCTCTGAAGCTCACGAACATGTCGTACTTCCATTGATGAGTCAAAGCAGAATACGGAATTCATGGCTTTATTTCTTCGATTACCATGAGGACAATGCGTGATTGAGTGAAAGACTATGAAAAAAGGTGGGAACTTTGCCTTGCAGGTGAAGCGTATATGAAACAGGGAGGACGCATGTGGTAAATGAGAAGGAACGATAAATGAAAGCTCCGCCCTCACGCTAGAATTGGACGAATGTGGAGATGTTGATCAAGAAGCTCCAATTGGGGAACACAATCGGTTGGCCGGTGGTGTGGCAGTGGTTGGAGGTGACAACAACGTCGCCATGGTCGGAGGCGACGACGGTTGGCTGTTGTGGTGATGTCCTCGAGCGTTGGCCAGCATAGACCATGGACATGAGAACTCCTATCCACCTTTATCTCACCCTCCACATAGGATTTGTTGATTCAGATTATATCCCTCTTTTATTCGGCATTATCCTGTTTTGGACAGCAACCAAACACCAGATAGGATAAAATCAATCCTGGCCACCAAACGTAGTTGTATAACTTGTTTAGTCAGCTAACCTATCTTCCTATGTTTATTACTGTATGTTGTATCTAGAGTCCTCTGATAATATAACCTAACGAGAGATTGTTGGGACTTTTGGCAGGTTACCAGTTCGATGACAAGAAACCAGACTCCCCAGTCTTGAGGATTCAATTTGCACACTTTCCTCTCCGTCTACCCTCCGATAAATGATGTAGAATGGCTAGAAAGCCAGGTTTGATTTGAGCAAATGGATGTGATAGTGATCAATCTGTAGTATGTTACTGGATGACGTGTAGACTAGTGTGCATATCTCTGATTTTGCTAGCTTCACATCACTGGGCCGATGGAGCTAAGGCTAGAAGCAGGAATGAGCTTTCCTTTGAATATGACTTGACCTATAATAGTTCATCAAACAGTTCGTGAACATTACATACGAGAATTTTCTGTCTGATGTTCTTGTAAAGGATACAGAAATAGTTCTAGCAAAAGAAACGGATACAGAAATATACTGTGGTCTAAATGATTATTCAGGATGACTGCGAGATCTTGTCGAGCTTAAGCGTGCTCTCTTTCAATCCCCACCAAGTAGGTTCTATAAGCTTTCACGAGGAAAGACGCATTGTTCTGATTTGTGTGGTGAGACTAGTATGGACTCGTTCACATCAGGTTGTTCCATTGGTCTTCTTTGTATGGACTTGCCAGTTCTTCCAGAAGAATTTATGTCATGAGATATGCCGGTCAGGATAAGGGACTGGTACATACATGCAAAAATGGAAAATGGCATGATTCTGACCAATCCTGAAGGTGACTTGATTCATTATGAATGGAGTGGATGTCACAGGACCAACTGTCTCTGCTAATTCATCCTTTGCATCATTTAATGTTGTTATATAAGTCATGCACGCTAGAGAAAGTGATTGGAAGAGAATAAAGTCAAAAGGGGTTCTCCAAGTCCAAGCTGTGGACTCTGAGACACCATTTAGTTATTGCTCTCATAACTACATTTCTCATGTGAAACACGAATAGAAAGCACAACTTGCAAATAACATGATCCCTGTCTTGCTCATATCTGTCAAAAGAATCTACAATTCGACTTCCAGTCCATTTTAGTGAGATATAAGAAAGCAAGTAAACAATCTCCAGAAATCCCGCTTTATGGTACGAAGTCCCCCTTTTATATCTTTTTACCACAATGGTACATACTGCCATTGGTTCAACAGAGTTGGGAATTCTTTTCTCGGTTTCGTTTTCTTTGCTGGAAGAGATCCATTTGATGAACACAAGATTTGAAGGTGTCGTCTTCCTCGTCGTTCATCTGGGAATATAGACCAAGAATCGGAGAGATATCGAGCAATGAACCTATTAAAACAATTCACTGGCTCTAACAGAAATGACTGCTAACACACAAAACTGAAGCCAGAGTTCCTCCGTCGAAATTTTTCACCCTTGTAAGCTAATCCCCAACTTGAACTTGGTATGCTGTTATATGATCACAATGACAACGGTCGAAAAAACGTAAACTTGCAGCGGATGATATAGCAGGAGCTCCATTTGCAAAAATTAGAGATCATCAGTTAACTTGCTGCATTATGAGGAAATGACTCCCTAAACATTAGAGATTCAACATCAACACCGCCTATTGCTTCTGTTAATTCCCTAAGTAATCAGCTTTTGGCGACAACTTGAAAATTTTACTCGGAAAGGATGAGCTTGAAATGGTTATAGGGTTTGCAAAAGAAAGTAATACAAAGCCACTGCGGATGTACAACTCGGGAACACACTTGAAATGTGGAGAATTAGCCCTCGCAATGTCGCTGAGGCTTACCATATTTCATCAAGCAAACAATAGATACGTAACCAAATGACTGAGAATTCCAAATAAATCCTCTTGGAAGACAAAGAACTTTAGGATGACAAAATAAAACGGTTGAGTAATTTCCTTCTGCGAATGACATGTACTGAGTTGAGAAAAGGAAAGGCAAAAGGAGAGCAGTGCATACTTAGTTGAAATTGTAGCCAATGCTTTTCATCTCATCACCAACTTTGAAATCTTTTTGTTGCTAGCTTGTAATTCATTAATCAAATAAAGATCAGCACAGTATGTACTATATGCTTGAACTTAGATGCAGTAAAATACCAAATCCACAAAAAGCTGATTAGCTCAAGATGCTTTCATTCGAACTAAAATTACTCCATTCTAGTGATGAAGACTAGCCGAGCTCAGAAATAGGAACACAAGAAGAGGAATGATGAGATGAAAATAACATGAGCACAAATGGCTTTAGAAAAGTAAATGCAAAATGTGATGTCTCTTGTAGTTTCTCAGATACTAAGCCAAGGAAAAGCACATTTCTGGCGCGCCAGAGTTAAGGACTTCTAGTTTTCAAGTAGCTCGGTCCCTTGTGATTCTTACATAAGCAGCCATACTGCACTAGAAACCCAAATGACTTGTCAGTGCTTATACAGAGAGAAGTCGCAAGAAGCAGCATATGAGATTAAACTGACCATGATCTAGCAGTCGGAGATGAGTTTTCCCGTTCCATCAATCCAGAGTCGTAGCAAACAAAGAATATAGAACGTGATAATTTATAAGAGAAAAGCCTTTGCAACTAAAGAATCCAATAATGTCAAATTTCATTCAACTTCTTTTTGGTATTTCAAGTGTGTAATGACGATTTGCAACATTTTCCTTCGATTCAACCTGTATAACATAAAGCTTATGAAGACTTGTATCATCCATTTGTGGAAGGGGCAAGAGCATATCTTTTACACAGCTCCTTCAACAAATCATGATGAATAATTGTCATGTAAGACTACAACAAAGTATGAAAGAAAGCGAATTCCAAAGAATTGCTGCCATCTCCAAAGTTAAGAACAAAAATAAGAATGAAAACCATCTATGACTGTTTGCTCTATAGAAAAGCAGTCCCCGCGAGGCCGTGGTGCAAAAGGTTATGGGCAATAGCATCCCTAGCCTTCATCGAGCTCACTGATCTCAAAGCTACCTCAGGGACCATCTCATCATCAATGAGCTCAAATCCTAGCGCTGGGTCCATTTCCTCGCCTCTTATTTCGCAGATATTGTGCAGCACGCAGCATGCTCCGAGAACCACCGGCAAATCCTGAAGCTTCACTTCCGTTCTTTTTTGCAAGCAACTCCACCTCGCTTTCAACCTCGCAAATGCATCTTTTGCCAGCCTCTGGACGTCGCCGATTTTCTCATTAAATGCGTGTTGAGTCCATGTTAAATTTTGCTGTGTGTAAGGCACCAAAACCCAATCCAATAAGGGATACCCCGAATTACCGACGATCCAAACACCCTTCAATAGCCCCCCATTAGCCCTCTGATAAAGCGCAGACTTCTCCAACACCTGATCATCGGGCATCGAACCAGGCCAACCAATACAGACATCAGTAAACACTCCTTTGGGGTCAACCACGCCTTGCAAAGTGATCGAATACGAGGTCTTCTGATTCCGCTCTGTGTGCCGTTTATTGAAATAAGCGGCCACACTAATCTTAGGAGCGATAATGGGGATATGGGTCGTGTACATGGACCCAACGACATTGGGTATCCCCGATTTCGATTCATACTCATCCTTAATCTTCCTTAGCTTATCCTCATCAGGCCATTGCAAGTACTTAGGCATCAACACAGTCCTAATAGCTGAACAGACCTCAAGAACCAACTTATGACAAGTGGAAATGCCTAAACCAAACCTTTTCGAGACGAGCCGAAGCGGCTCACCAGTCGCCAACCTCCATAAGCAGACCGCCACCCGTTGCCGGACCGGGATCGCGCTCCGCAATGTCGTGTCCTCCTTCGCGATAGCCGAATTCAGCTCCTCGCAGATCATGTCGAAGGTCGATTTCCCCATCCTAAAGGCTTTCTTGAACTCCTCTTCAGGGAAGTCAGGCCTATTACACTCATCCCACCAAGCATTAGACCTCTCCCTGACCCACAACCTCCTCTGCTGACCACCTCCATTCTCGCCACTCCCTTTCTTGACCCCCTTCTCCCCCTTCTTCATTGAATCAGCCTCGCAGGCGACGGCACCGGCAACGGCCCCAGCCAACGACCTCCCCTTCTTCCTCCTCACCCTGTCCAACTCCTCAACCTCCGTGTAGCAACCCTCGAGATTGGAGTAGTAATCCAGCATGGCCTTGGTCTTCTTCTTGTGATTGGTCTCGAACAGCTGCTTCTCTTCCCTCGAGGCCCTGTCGCGTTCTTGATTGTCCTGCTTCTCCTGCTCTTCCAACAACAGCAGAGAAGTGAGGATACCCTTCAGCTCTTTCTTCTTGTTACTGCCCTCCTCGGATGAGGCGTCGCCTTCCCTATCGCCATTCTCTTTCCTCCGGCGCCTCTTGGCCGTCGTCGTGGAGGTCGTGGTGCTGGTCTCGTTCATTGGGTCGGCGCCAAACGAGCTCTGCAACAGGCCGAGGATGTAGGAGTAGTCTTGCGGGCTCGCGAGAGAAGTGAGTTTCATAAAGAGATGAGGAGCCGGGGAAGGCCGAGACAGAGACGAAAGATGGCAACTTTGGAAGTGATTGTTCCCTTCTCGGGTCGATGAGAAAGCGAATTCAGTTTGGGAATTATAAATGTTGGGTGGGTTCTCCTTTGACAACGCAGGTGTGAACGGAGGAGGAGGGGGGGATTGACAAGATTTGTGGAGGATGGAGGAGGATGTTGTGAGTTTAACAGCTAATGACTTGTGAACTCAAAACACATGATTCTCTTACATTGGGGTTATGTTCCGGTGTGGATGGGTACACGCTTGCCTATCGTGGAACTTCGCCCCTCAATTGGAAATGAATTGAAAAGGACTATTATATATAGCACAAACGGCAATCAATTATTATCTGATCTAATTATTAGTTCCTCACACATTTATCGTCGGACGGGTGACACGCGTACTTAAAAGATAGACATGTAATTGAATTCATTCATATGTTTGCTATATAGCGGAGAAATTATAGAATGATTTTCTTTCTAGCAACATTAGTTGTGATAAAAATTTAAACTAAAAGGAGAGATTTCATACTTTTTGCTCCGCACAAAAAGATGGAAATTGGACACCGTCTACTACATTGTCAACAAGCAACCGTTTTTTTGTAAATTCAACATACAATATGATTCTTCCAATATTCTTCAAGGAAGCATTTTAAGTCATTTCATCCTTTTTGTTCGAATCCCGACACTAGACGCTCAATGATCGGCCTGGACGAACAGGCATGCGACGATCGAAAGAATTTAAATAGTTTTTTTTTTTTGCCTTTTTTGCTTGAATAGGCTCGGTTTTTCCATCTGTTTTTGAGAATGGAATGCGAGGGAGGGAGTAGGTGCCGGAGGAGGAAGAGGAGGAGTTTGAGCGGCGCTGTAGAGGGAGACCGTGACGTGGCAGAACGCGATTGCCTTGGGGGCGCGGAACACGGCGGGGCGCGTAGCAGAGGATCATAGCTATTATAAAGAACCGGGGGAGAGAAGGTGTGAACGCGGTTCTTCTGCGGGGGGTGGCGGTAGTTGGTGCTGGACGGTGACTCGCTCTCTTGCGATTCAACACGCGTTTTTTCGGATCCCGCAAAAACCCACCCAATGAAAATATATATATATATACACACACACACACACTCAAATGACTCTTTTTTTTGGGATCTTGATGATTTGATCCACCTCCCCACGAAATCGAGCGAGAGAATGTATTTTTTTTTATTTATTTGTCAGAGAGAATTTAGTTAAATACCCAATTAATTTCGTGAGTCAAAGCGAGTCGGAACGCGAGCCAAGACCCGGACGAGATGCCGGTGTCCCAAACCATTTTCACACCTGAAAGATGTGGGGCTACCGAGCATGCTTGATGGGTTTTGGTTCTCGGGCACGAGCCTAATGAGGGCTTCTCTATATGGGGTTGGTTTGTAATCGCACTAGACAACTTGGACAATTATAAGCTTTGGACATTTGACCTTATCGTTAGGACTACAATCTCAATTTAATGACAACTACCGCAAAAAAGTGGGTGTGAACCTAAATACTAATGTTTTTGGCGTATGTTTGTTTAAAGACTTTAGACTAAGACTTTGGTGTGAAAGCAAATATCTATAATTTAAAGGGTGCGTATGTCTCTTCATGAGTGAAGTCTCGATAGATGCATGTAGACATGATGATCTATGTGCATATGCAAAAGGTTTAATCAATCGAATGCCCCGTATTTTGAAATTGATCTGGTTAATGAGTTGAATTAGTTCTCGAAGTCCTGACAAAGCTGGATCCTCAATTAGAGTTGGCTTTTTAAGTGTAATTTATGAGCGAAGTCTTGATCGATGCATGTGGACGAGACATACAAGGATTTAATCAATCAAAGCATTCGAATTCTCCGTGTTTGAAAATAAATCGAATTAATAAGTCGAATTAGATCTCGAAGCCCTAACTAAGCTCGATCCTCCAATTGAGAGATGGGGG